>JARQOD010000002.1:610171397-610460797 GCA_033576555.1 Oophaga sylvatica
TTACTATACAGAGTTCTGTACTATGTGATCTTAGAGAGGGCCCAAAAAAGCTTTTAAAAAACGCCAGCCTGTACCGCTGCTGGTATACTTTGTCGAACATAAGAGTGATGCAATTTTTGATCTACATGGTTTCAGTTCGATATGGAGTTAGTACCATACGTTCTCCACCAGTAGAGGTTAGACACACATAAATAGAGCAGTGAGACAGTGGGAGGAGAATCTGTGCAGCCAGTAGAATAGTCTACATGATAGTTATCTGTATATTCAAATATATAGAGAGCCTACAAAATACACCTCCACAAATTATACCAAAAAGAAGGAAAAAAGAGGTTTTTCTCATCATAAAAAGGATTTTATTTAACAGTCATGATTATTTAAAATGTACATAGATATGCAAAAAGGGGAATCACAAATGCAAAAGGTAATAAACAAAGCAAAACCTAACGGGGGTATTCAATACAGAAAAAGGGGCTCAAATATACAAGTGTCTAGGCAAAAATATGGCTGCTGTAATGCAATATGTTTATCTGCTATATGTTGCAGCCTAGTAAAAAACTGCCTTTAATGAACACCCTTAATCAGTCATCAGATGTAAATCCAGCTCATGTCCACATAATTAGATTACCTCTATAGCCAAAAGGTGCATAGTGCATAATAGTGGGATATACATGCTGTATGTTTATCTATTCAAATCCACTTAAATCGCTAATAGCGTTCATCAAATATATCGCTATTCAAGCTGCATATCCATAAGTATATGGATCAATTTTTAAATAAGATTAAAGGCTGGAAAAGATCATTCATACCTCCAATGATAGGTGACAGCACCCTGACGCGCGTTTCGCCAGTTGCTTCTTCCAGAGGATAGTTATCTGGCAAGCAAGGGGGTGAGTAGCACTCGCTATACATAGAGCTATACCCTAAGCCGTTCCTGATGGTGGTGTACTTTGTTTCACGTAAGGACAAACAGCCCACATACATGACAGTACCACTGTTGCAAACAAAAGGGTGAGGATTGCCCCTACAGTAAGGAGCAGAAAAGCCCATTTCTGCAAGTGACGAGGACATCCACCAACAAAGCAAAGATTAGTTGCCCAGAAAAGGTGAGAAGTTGCTGTAGTAGAGGAAGCCTGTGAGTGGAGACGTTTGCCATCATAGATGCTCCAGGTCACCAGACAAGCTATTGTAGTACATTGCAGCAAATATAAAGACTGTGACAAACACTGATACGGTGTGCTGTGCTGCATCGAGAGTCACCCAAAATTGAGCCAGAGGAAAGAAAGAGTTCCAAAAGAACATGATGGCAAAATGTGTAAGGTGATGCAAATCATAGCCAAACGGTGGTAAATACCGACTATCTGCCTCTGATGATACCAGGTAATTGCTTCTTGTATGTTTGGTGACACCATCAAGCATGTTGTCGCATGTTATACTACCATTCTCCATGTAGTACAGGATGAGGCTTATCGTGCCTCTTAACTCGCCTTGCAGCCCCCCGTGGATTCAGCACAGGCCGCCCTGGAGGAAGTTATATCTGCTTCGTTCTGAAGTCACAGGGCTACTGCAGACTGTGATTGGCTGCAGCGGTCAGGTGACTAGAAGAGTGCGTGCTCAGGGAAACATCCGAAGACACACTCTTCTAGTCTCAAAACCGCTGCAGTCGATCCCAGGTTGGAATGTAGCAAACGCCTTTCCAGGAGTTTGCACAAACCTCTAGAGTGGCCTATGCTAGATCCACGGGGACACTGGAAGGTGAGAGGCCTCAGCTTAATTATTAAAAAAGTCCAAAAACAAAAATATGATTTACGTGTCAGAAAATCCTTTTAAGCTGGATTGCTATATATATCCAGTAATGTATAATGACCAGAGTCTTTCTCTATCGTAGTCTGTAGCGTCTGCTGAACCATTAACGCAGAATTCGCATTACAGTAAAGCGAGGCGCCGGTACTTTGCAGGGAGTTCTGTTATGACAATCTTGTGCCACTGTTCTAAGGGAACTCTGAAAAATCTGCATTTTAGGCTTCAAACACATTTACGTTTGGTTGGTAACACAGCTGTAATTACATGTGACAGCCGGCGTGGAGGACCGGCAGAGGAAAGTCTCCTCACCATATAATCAAGTGTTATTACAATCAATGGAATCAGATCTTACTCACTCGTGTGAAAGAGGCGGTTTTGGAGAACATTTAGGGGCAGGTATCACCATATAATAAATGCATTTTTTGGTCTTGTCCCGTCTCCTCGTGTTAAGGAGAGTCTCTGGCATTGAATATACGATGGGTAGGATTGTATGCTGCAAAGTGTTTGCATAGTTAAGTCTCGGCAATTCAGTACGGCAAATCCGGGGCATACGGGATTGGCATCCAGGATGAGATTTTATGAAATGTCATCCGCATATTGCTGAGAAGACAGTGTACATGACCTGCACTGTGGATTTCATATTCCAACACATGAATATATGATATTCCCCATGAATTTCTCTCTTTGCAGTGCATTATCTGGCATATTGCCAGGGAAAACCATAGCAATAATCAAATCATTAAAAGGAATCCCTCAGCAGGTTTTTGCGATTTAATCTGACAGCAGCATGATGAAGGGGCAAAGAGTCTGATTCCAGGGATGTGACGCTTGCACAGCATTTTGCTGTACTTACTTTCAATACAATCAGTGTTTTATCAGCAGGAGATTATCACTTTCAGGACTAGGGGTCCTGTGTCAGCCAGTCCAGCTAGTTTGAATAATCCCACCCACGAGTACTTGGCAGCGACAATGTATAGTGTACACAGGGAGCTGCCAATCAGAGGTGTGGGCGGGGCTACACACAGCTCAGTAGTTATAGTACTGCTACGTCTATAGCAGAGAAAACAGGGATCTTTTCAAAACTGCTCCAAGCAGTCCAGTAAGTGATACATTGCTGGAATCAGGTGATTTGCCCTTACATCATGCTGCTCTCAGATTACATAGCAAAATCCTGGTGATAGATTCCCTTTAAGTGCAGAAATTTCCACTTCAAATGTGCTTTGGATTTTCCACTTCAGAAATCAAGAAAAGGGGCCACATGTGCACCTGTGATCCCAGATATTGTTAATTGTCTGATTACAAAGTTATGGCTTTTGGAATATTTAAGAAAATAACATAACTTCACATCATTTCACTAAAGAAATTGTTTGGACCTGTGATGTTCCAAGAATTAATATTCATTTATGAGTAATTATTAGTGTTGCAATATAGCAATACATAGTTGTTGGAACAGGCAGAAATAATATCTTGAATATCACACAACCTGATCCACATTTTATCTAGCCTGCAGCAAAAATTAAGTTGGTAGGAACCCAACCTTAAGATGGGGGTGCGGTAACCGACCTTAAAATGTAAAGCACAAAAACAATATCTGATGGATCAATGCCAGGCATGTAATAAAGGAACAGCAGTTTTTCATTAATTATGAAAGGAAGGTGCGATTACAAAGTATAGTTAGAGCAATTAGTGCAGGCAATAATGTGATAGAGAACTGACCTGTGGTATGGAGAGGGATTTTTATGCCGTTTTGCTCTACTTCGATCACTGAAGTCAAAGGATGAAAGCCATTACAAAACTAACTAGGATTGGGCATAAAATGGCATTATGAATCATAATTTCAACATTTCTTCTCATCGTCTTTGAGCTTACAAAACATTGCTAAAACTTGCTGGGGTTTCTTGCTGTGAGAGGGGAAGAAAGATCAGCTTCATTTTCAGTCTTGGAAAAAAATAGTTGACAGTATTAAAATATTGGATAGTTTGAAAGATAATGGTATGGTTTTGTCCTCATGTTTGGTATCACTTTTAACCCCTTCACCCCCAAGGGTGGTTTGCACGTTAATGACCGGGCCAATTTTTACAATTCTGACCACTGTCTCTTTATGAGGTTATAACTCTGGAACGCTTCAACGGATCTTCGCGATTCTGAGATTGTTTTCTCGTGACATATTGTACTTCATGTTAGTGGTAAAATTTCTTCGATATAACTTGCGTTTATTTTTGAAAAAAAACGCAAATATGGCGAAAATTTTAAAAATTTTGCAATTTTCAAACTTTGAATTTTTTTTCCCTTAAAACAGAGAAATATGTCACACAAAATAGTTAATAAATAACATTTCCCACATGTCTACTTTACATCAGCACAATTTTGGAACCAAAATTTTTCTTTGTTAGGAAATTAGAAGGGTTAAAAGTTGACCAGTGATTTCTCATTTTTACAACAAAATTTACAAAGCCATTTTTTTAGGGACCACCTCACATTTGAAGTCACTTTGACGGGTCTATATGGCAGAAAATACCCAAAATTGACACCATTATAAAAACTGCACCCCTCAAGGTACTCAAAACTACATTCAAGAAGTTTATTAACCCTTCAGGTGCTTCACAGGAGCTGAAGCAACGTGGATGGAAAAAATTAATATTTAACTTTTTAGCCACAAAAATGATCTTTTACAAACTTTTTTTTATTTTCACAAGGGTAAAAGGAGAAAATGGACAGATAAAGTTGTTGTGCAATTTCTCCTGAGTACGCCAATACCCCATATGTGGGGGAAAACCACTGTTTGGGCACACGGCAGAGCTCGTAAGGGAAGGAGCGCCGTTTGACTTTTTCAAACTAAAATTGGCTGGAATTGAGATTGGACGCCATGTCGTGTTTGGAGAGCCCCTGATACGCCTAAACAGTGGAAACCCCCCACAAGTGACACCATTTTGGAAACTAGACCCCTAAGGAACTTATCTAGATCTATTGTGAGCACTTTGAACCCAAAGTGTTTCACAAAAGTTTATAATGCCTGGGTGTGAAAAAAAAAAAAAAAATTTTCCACAAAAATGATTTTTTAGTCCCAAATTTTTGATTTTTCCCAAGGAAATTGGACCCCAAAACTTGTTGTCCAATTTGTCCTGAGTACGCTGATACCCCATATGTGGGGGGGGGAAACTGTTTGGGCGCACGGCAGGGCTTGGAAAAGAAGCAGTAACGTTTTGGAATGCAAACATTGATGGGGGTCATGTTCCGTTTGTAGTGCCCCAGATGAGCCTAAACAGTGGAAACCCCACAAGTGACCCCATTTTGGAAGCTAGACCCCCTAAGGAACTTATCTAGATCTTTGGTGAGCACTTTGAACCCCCAAGTGCTTCACACAAGTTTATAATGCCCGGGCATGAAATAAAAAATCCTATTTTTTTCCCACAAAAATTATCTCTTAGTCACTAATTTTTTATTTTCCCACAGGTAACAGGAGAAATTGGACCACAAAATTTGTTGTCCAATTTGTCCTGAGTACGCTGATACCCCATATGTGGGGGGGAACCACTGTTTGGGCGCATGGAAGAGCTCGGAATGGAAGGAGCACTATTTGACTTTTTCCAACCAAAATTGGCTGGAATTGAGATTGGACGCCATGTTGCATTTGGAGAGCCCCTGATGTGCCTAAACAGTGGAAACCCCCCACAAGTGACCCCATTTGGGAAACTAGACCCCCTAAGGAACTTATCTAGATCTTTGATGAGCAATTTGAACCCCAAGTGCTTCACACAAGTTTATAACGTAGAGCCGTAAAATTAAAAAATTATATTTTTTCCACAAAATTGATCTTTTCACCCCAATTTTTATTTTCCCAAGGGAAACAAAACCCCAAAAGTTATTGTGCAATTTGTCCTGAGTGCGCTGATACACCATATGTGGGGGTAAACCACTGTTTGGGTGCATGGCAGAGTTTGGAAGGGAAGGAGCGCCGTTTGACTTTTTCAACGCAGAATTGGCTGGATGCCATGTCGTGTTTGGAGAGCTCCTGATCTGCCTAAACAGTGGAAACCCCCCACAAATGACACCATTTTGGAAACTAGACCCCTCAAGGAACTTATCTAGATGTGTGGTGAGCACTTTGAACCCCAAAGTGCTTCACAGAAGTTTATAACGTACAGCCGTAAAATAAAAAAATTCTTTTTTTTTTTACAAAATGATTTTTTAGCCCCCAATATTTTATTTTCACAAGGGTAACAGGAGAAATTGGACCCCAAAAGTTGTTGTCCAGTTTGTCCTGAGTATGCTGATACCCAATATGTGGGAGTAAACTACTGTATGGGCGCACGTCGGGGCTCGGAAGGGAAGTAGTGACGTTTTGGATTGCAGACTTTGATGGAATGGTCTGGGGGAGTCATGTCGCATTTGGAGAGCCCCTGATGCGCCTAAACAGTGGAAACCCCCACAAGTGACCCCATTTTGGAAAATAGACCCCTGTTATGTTTCGGTAGCTGAGGAGTGCAGGTAAAAAAAAGGCAATACACCAGAGCAGTTGGAATCTATGAGATTGCAGTACCCTGACTAACCACCGCAACTAGAGGCAGCCGTGGAGCGTTCCTACGTTGGTCCTAGACGCCTCGTCACAGCCTGAGAAACTAACTACACCTAAAGATAGAAATAGGAAAGCTATCTGCCCCGGAGCAGAACCCCAAAGATAATAGAAAGCCCCCAAACATGTAATGGCGGTTAGACAAGAGGAAATACTGAAACAGAAAGAAAATAGTATGAGCAAACGCTGGGGCCCAAACTATCTAAATAGAAAAGGATAGGAAGGGTACTTACTGCAATCCCAGAAAACCCTGAAAAGCACCAACTCTACTAATTTCAAAATCACCTGAGATCACACGACCTCTACCACCTAAATGAGTTCTCTGGTGTAACAAAATCAAAACAGCAGCCACTGAAAAAACTGGAAAAAGCAAAAGTACAAAACTCAGTGACTGAACCAAACTGAGAGGGCAAAAGCCCCCGGAGGGGACCTGAAGGCCCCACAGAAGTGCAGGACAAAATGCAAAAATATAGCACAAACACAAAAGAAGAAAATGTCTTATCTGATAGCAGGAGATGCAGACACGACACAGCAGGCTACAAGGGAAACTGGAAGGAAGGATTCAGACCAGAACAATTGATCACCGGCAACCCTGATGGGAAAATGACTCCCTTATATAAGACCAGTCAGTAACACCTGATTCCCAGTCCTCACAATCTTCACTAGCACTGCTTGTAACCACCAGAGGGAGCCTCTGCTCAGAACTCATCTCAAACCATTCACAACAGTACCGCCCCCTTGAGGAGGGGTCACCGAACCCTCATTTGAGCAACCAGGTCGGTCAGGATGAGTTCTATGATACGCACGGATAAGTCTCCTAGCATGGATGTCCGAAGCAAACACCCAAGAATTGTCTCCCTGACCATAACCTCTCCATTTAACCAAATACTGGAGTTTCCGTCTAGAAAAACGAGAATCCAATATTTTCTCAACCACATACTCCAGATTGCCCTCAACCAAAACAGGGTCAGGAGGCACAGCAGCAGGAACCACTGGCTCAACAAACCTCTTCAACAAGGACTTGTGGAACACGTTATGGATCTTAAATGTCCCTGGAAGAAGCAAACGAAAAGAAACAGGATTAATAATCTCCATGATCTTATAAGGTCCAATGAACCTAGGCTTAAATTTAGGAGATGCTACTCTCATAGGAATATTCTTTGAGGACAACCAGACCAAGTCCCCCACTTTAAACCGAGGACCATCAGTCCTATGCCGGTTAGCAAACCGCTGGGCCTTCTCCTGAGAGAGGGACAACCTCTCCACTACCTGGTCCCAAATCTGTTGCATACGCTCCACAACAGAGTCAACACCTGGACAGACAGAAGCCTCCGTCTGTCCTGAAGAAAATCGAGGGTGAAACCCAGAATTACAGAAAAACGGAGACATCAAAGTGGCAGAGCTAGCCCTATTATTAAGAGCAAACTCAGCCAAAGGCAAAAAAGAGACCCAGTCATCCTGATCAGCAGACACAAAGCATCTTAGATAAGTCTCCAATGTCTGGTTTGTTCTTTCAGTTTGACCATTGGTCTGAGGATGAAATGCCGAGGAGAAAGACAATTGAACACCCAGTTTAGAACAAAAAGTCCTCCAAAATCTGGAAACAAACTGGACTCCTCTGTCAGACACAATGTTCTCAGGAATGCCGTGTAAACGAACCACGTGCTGAAGGAACAACGGCACCAATTCAGAGGAGGAAGGCAACTTAGGTAATGGCACAAGATGTATCATTTTGGAAAACCTATCACAAATTACCCAGATGGTGGTCAATCTCTGAGAAACAGGAAGATCGGAAATGAAATCCATAGAGATATGGGTCCATGGTCTCTTGGGCACAGGCAATGGCATCAACAAACCACTAGAGCGAGAGCAAGGCTTGGAGCGAGAGCAAGTCCCGCAGGACTGCACAAATTCCCTGACATCACGAGACAAGGTAGGCCACCAAAAGGACCGACTAACCAAGTCTCTGGTACCAAAAATTCCGGGATGCCCAGCCAATGCGGAACAATGAATCTCAGACATCACACTCTTTTTCCATTGGTCCGGGACAAACAATTTTCCAACAGGGCAGCGCTCGGGCCTATCCTCCTGACACCCCTCCAGAGCAAGTCTCAAATTGGGCGAGATGGCGGAAAGAACTACACCCTCTTTCAAAATAACAGAAGGATCAGATAACTCAGGAGAGTCCGCAAGGAAACTCCTCGAGAGGGCATCCGCCTTAACATTCTTAGTGCCAGGAAGAAAGGAAACCACAAAATTAAAACGTGTGAAAAACAAGGCCCACCTGGCCTGTCTAGGATTGAGTTGCTTGGCAGATTCCAGATAGACCAGATTCTTATGGTCCGTAAGGACCACCACCTGATGTTTGGCTCCCTCCAGCCAATGTCTCCACTCTTCAAAAGCCCACTTCATGGCCAATAACTCCCGATTACCCACGTCATAATTACGTTCAGTAGGAGAAAATTTTCAAGAGAAAAAGGCACAAGGGTTACTTTTAGAGGTCTCTGGATCTTTTTGGGACAAAACGGCACCTGCCCCAATTTCAGAGGCATCAACCTCCACCTGAAATGGCAGAGAAACATCAGGCTGCCGTAGAACAGGAGCAGAAGTGAATCTCTGCTTAAGTTCCTGAAATGCAGAGACTGCCTCAGGAGGCCAATTCACCACATCAGAACCCTTTCTGGTCAAATCAGTTAATGGTTTAACAATAACCGAGAAATTACCAATAAATTTACGATAAAAATTGGCAAAACCCAAAAATGTCTGAAGAGCCTTTAATGAAGTAGGTTGGACCCAATCACAGATGGCCTGAACCTTGACCAGGTCCATTTCAATAACAGATGGGGACAAAATGAATCCCAGAAATGAGATCCTCTGTACGCCAAAAAGACACTTTGATCCCTTCACATACAGAGCATTCGCTCTCAAAATCTGGAACACAGTTCGAACATGTTTCACATGAGAGTCCCAGTCATTAGAAAAAGCCAAGATATCATCCAAATAAACAATCAGAAATTTGTCCACAAAATCCCTGAAAATGTCATTCATGAAGGACTGGAAGACGGAAGGAGCATTAGTGAGCCCAAAGGGCATCACTAGGTACTCAAAATGCCCTTCAGGGGTATTGAATGCCGTCTTCCATTCATCCCCGTGCTTAATGCGAATAAGGTTATACGCCCCCCTGAGGTCAAGCTTGGTAAACCAAGTAGCGTTTTTCACCCTGGAAAACAGGTCAGAAATCAAGGGTAACGGGTATTGATATTTCACAGTAATATTGTTCAAGAGACGATAATCAATACACGGCCTTAATGAACCATCTTTTTTGGCCACAAAGAAAAAACCGGCACCTAAGGGTGAAGAGGATGGTCTGATATGACCCTTCTCCAATGATTCCTTGATATAAGACCGCATAGCGTCATGTTCAGGTACAGACAAGTTAAAAAGGCGACCTTTAGGGAATTTACTACCCGGCACTAATTCAATAGCGCAGTCATAGCTCCTATGGGGAGGCAAGGATGCAGATTTACTTTCGCTAAACACATCAGAAAAATCAATCAAAAAGTCAGGAACATCCTGAGCCTGGGGGGAGGCAGAAAAAACAGGAGTGTTGGTATTAACACATTGGCAGCCCCAACTGGTTACAGACACAGATTTCCAATCCAAAACAGGATTATGAGACTGTAACCAAGGGAAACCCAGCACGATAATGTCATGCAGATTATATAGAACCAAAAATTTGCAGCACTCCTGGTGATCAGGTTCAACCCTCATTATCACCTGAGTAGAAAACTGGGGTTTATTCTCAGCCAAAGGGGTAGAATCGATCCCCAGTAGGGGAATAGACTTCTGTAGGGGTATCAAGGGAAACCCACAACGTTTAGCAAAATCATAATCCATCAGGTTAATAGCTGCTCCAGAATCAACGAAAGCCTGAGCAGAAAATGAGGACAGAGAGCATATCAGAGTGACAGTTAATAAAAACTTAGTCTGAACACTACCCAAGACAACTGAGCGTGCAAAACGTCTTCCCCGCTTAGGGCAGACTGAAATAGCATGAGAGGCATCACCACAGTAGAAACATAACCCATTGCGCTTTCGAAACTCATGACGCTGTGCCCCAGACACCACTCTATCACACTGCATGGGTTCAGAAGCTGGTTCACAAGGCAACACCATACCACGCATACTTCTCTGCTCACGCAAACGTCTGTCAATTTGAATCGCTAATGACATAGAATCATTGAGACCAGAGGGGACAGGAATCCCACCATAACATCCTTTACATTATCTGACAGACCCTTCCGGAAAAGGGCCGCCAATGCGTCGTCATTCCATTTGGTCAGGACTGCCCACCTACGGAATCTCTGACAGTATAACTCAGCGTCATCAAGCCCCTGATTTAATGCCAACAAGGCTTTTTCAGCTTGATCAGTGACATTAGGCTCATCGTACAATAACCCCAAAGCCTGAAAAAATGCATCAACATCACTCAAAACAGGATCCCCAGGTATCAGGGAAAAAGCCCAATCCTGAGGATCGCCGCGCAGGAGAGAGATGATAATTTGAACCTGCTGCGCTGCGTTTCCTGAGGACTTAGATTTTAAGGCAAAAAACAATTTACAATTATTTTTGAAATTCTGAAACTTAGCTCGATCCCCTAAAAACAAATCTGGCATGGGAATCCTAGGTTCCACAACAGGCAACCTAGCAAGATAGGTAGCAATACTCTGAACCTCAGTGGCAAGCTGATCCACACGGCCAGACAACTGTGCAAACTCCATTGGGAGAAAAGATCCTCCCCAGCACCCAGAGATACAGAGGGAAAAAAATGCAACAAACAGAAAAATATCTCTGACAACTCTGACAACCTTTTTTCTTTCACAATATTTTTTCCCTTCTGTGAGTACCATACAATTTTCAATTTTTAGGCCGGTGATACTGTTATAGAATCATAGAATCATAGAATCATAGAATGGTAGAGTTGGAAGGGACCTCCTGGGCCTTCTGGTCCAACCCCCTGCTCAAAGCAGGATTCTCTAAATCATCCCAGACAGATGTCTATCCAGCCTCTGTTTGAAGACTTCCATTGAAGGAGAACTCACCACCTCTTGTGGCAGCCTGTTCCACTCATTGATCACCCTAACTGTCAAAAAGTTTTTTCTAATATCTAATCTGTGTCTCCTCCCATTCAGTTTCATCCCATTGCTTCTAGTCTTTCCTTGTGCAAATGAGAATAAAGATGATCCTTCTACAATGTGACAGCCCTTGAGATATTTGTAGACAGCTATTAAGTCTCCTCTCAGTCTTCTTTTTTGCAAGCTAAACATTCCCAAATCCTGCAACCGTTCCTCATAGGACATGGTTTGCAGACCGGTCACCATTCTGGTGGCTCTTCTCTGAACTTGCTCCAGTTTGTTGATGTCTTTTTTAAAATGTGGTGCCCAAAACTGGACACAGTATTCCAGATGAGGTCTGACCAAAGAGGAGTAGAGGGCAATAATGACCTCACGTGATCTAGACTGTATGCTTCTGTTGATACATCCTAGAATTGCATTTGCCTTTTTTGCTGCTGCATCACACTGTTGACTCATGTTAAGTCTGTGATCAATTAGTATACCCAAGTCTTTTTCACATGTGCTGTTACTTAGCCCTATTCCTCCCATTTTGTATATGCTTTTTTCATTTTTATTGCCCAGATGTAGTACTTTGCATTTTTCCCTGTTAAAATCCATTCTGTTAGTTGCTGCCCACTGCTCCAGTTTATGTATATCTTTTTGAATCCTCTCTCTCTCTTCTCTAGTATTAGCTACCCCTCCTAGCTTTGTGTCATCAGCAAATTTGATCAGTTTACCCTCAATTCCTTCATCTAAATCATTGATAAAGATGTTGAACAATACAGGGCCCAAAACAGAGCCTTGTGGTACCCCACTTGAGACATTCTTCCAACTGGATGTGCAGCCATTTACAACCACTCTTTGGGTCCGATCACTAAGCCAGTTATGAATCCACCTAACAGTTGCCTTGTCCATTCCATACTTAGTCATTTTTTCAATAAGGATTGTGTGAGATACTTTGTCAAATGCTTTGCTGAAGTCAAGATATACTATATCTACAGCATTTCCCTGATCCACCCAGTCAGTGATTCTGTCATAGAAGGAAATTAAGTTAGTCTGACATGACTTATTAGTTACAAACCCATGCTGACTCTGTTTAATCACTTCATTCTTATCCAGGTACTTGCATACATGTTCTTTAATAATTTGTTCAAAGATATTTCCTGGTATAGAAGTCAGACTCACCGGCCTGTAGTTCCCTGGGTCCACCTTCTTCCCCTTTTTGAAGATAGGAACAACATTTGCTCTTCTCCAGTCTTCTGGGACTTCTCCTGTTCTCCAAGAATTTTCAAAGATTATGGACAGTGGTTCAAGAATTTCTTCTGCTATCTCCTTCAGTACCCTGGGGTGTAATTCATCTGGACCTGGAGACTTGAATTCATTTATGTTAGCTAAGTGTTTCCTCACTGTCTTTCTGTTTATAGATATCCTGGATTCTTCTATTCCTTTAATAGGACAGTGAAGATCAGTTGATGTTACATTTCCTTTCTGAGAGAAAACAGATGCAAAATAGGAATTTAAAAGTTCAGCCTTCTCAACATCCTGACTTACCATTTCATCATTTTCATCCTGTAAAAATCCTATAGCATCTTTGACTTTTCTTTTACTTTTGACGTATCCCCAAAATCCTTTTTTGTTGCTTTTGACGTCACTTGCAAGCCTTAATTCATTGTCAGCTTTAGATAATCTGATTTGTGCCCTGCAGGTTCTGCAGACGGCATTATATTCTTCTTTAGATATGCCTCCCTCTTTCCATTTGATAAACATTTCTTTCTTCCTTTTTAGCATGTGTTTAAGTTCTATGTTCATCCATCCTGGTTTCCTTAAATGCTTCCCATTCTTCCCTCTTTTCGGAATTGTTAACGATTGTGCTTTGAGAATCTCATTTTTCAAGATTTTCCATCCTTCCTGGACATTTTTGTCCTTAAGGATATCCAGCCATTGGATCCCTCCAATTCTCTTTCTGAGTTCCTTAAAATCTGCCTTTCTGAAATCTAACCTTGACGTCTGAGTCTTCACAGGTCTTCCTCCTCTTGTTATCCAAAATTCTAAAATAGCATGGTCACTACCTCCTAGAGTCCCAGCCACTCTTACCTCCTCCACCATTTCCTCCTTGTTTATGAGGATTAGATCCAAGGTAGCAGATCCCCTTGTTTTCTCCATTACCTTTTGGAAGATAAAGTTGTCAGCAAGAGAGGATAAGAATTTCCTGGACCTGTTAGTTTTGCCTGAGAGAGATTCCCAACAAATGTCTGGATAGTTGAAATCTCCCATGACCACTATGTCATATTTTTTGGAGAACTTGGCCATTTGATGCATAAAGAGTTCATCCATATCTTCAGCTTGCACAGGCGGCCTGTAGTAAATGCCTACAATGGTGTCCTTTCCATTGTTCTGTCCTTGTATTCTTACCCAAACAGTTTCCACAGAACTCCCAGTCTCTGAAGCGTCAATCTCTGTGCAGATATACGCTTTTCTAACATACAATGCAACACCTCCTCCTCGTTTATCAAGTCTGTTTCTTGCAAATAAGTTGTATCCTTCTAGCCTTGTATTCCAATCATGTGTATCGTCCCACCAAGTCTCAGTGATTCCAATGACATCATATTTCTTCTCCTGCGTTAGTAGCTCCAGTTCTCCTTGTTTGTTGCCCATGCTTTGTGCATTCGTATAGAAACACTTTAGTTTGTGATTGGTTTCTCTTCCTTCAATATTTTTATTATTTAGATTTTTTTTTCTTTGTTCTTCCCCTTCACTTCTAATAGCAGAAATCTCAATAGTATTTGTCAAGTGTATGGCTTTTGCTGGCGTTTTGCTTCCCTTCCCACATTGTTCTAGTTTAAAGCTCTCCTGATGAGTGTAGCAAGGCGACTTCCAAATACATGTTTTCCAGTCTTCGTAAGGTGCACCCCATCTCTAGCAAGTAGTCCATCGTATAGGTAATTCACTCCGTGATCCAGAAATCCAAATCCTTGCTGACGGCACCATCGACGTAGCCAGTTGTTCACCTGCAGAATCTTATTCCACCTCCTTGTTCCATGGCCATCCACTGGGAGGATGGGGAAGAAGACCACCTGCGCTCCCAGTTCTTTCACTTTCTTACCTAAGTTTTCAAAGTCACTGCAGATGGTTTCCAGGTCGTTTCTAGCGGTGTCATTTGTCCCCACATGTATTAGCAGGAATGGGTAGTCATCTTTAGGTCTGAAGAGTCCTGATATCCTGTCAGACACATCTTTAATTTTTGCACCTGGAAGACAGCACATTTCTCTTGAGGTTATATCCGGTCTGCAGATAGCGGCCTCTGTTCCTCTCAACAGGAATCGCCCATGACAACAACTCTCCGTTTCTTCTTTACAACAGTTTTCTTTCTCCATTCAGGAGGACTCTGAGGGCGTACAAGGTTGTTTGTGGGCAAAGTCTTATCCTGATGTATTTCTTCATCGTTCTCCTGTGTAAGAGCCTGGTATTGGTTCCTGAGCAGAATTGGTGCTGACTGCCTCCTGATCCTCCTGCTTCTCTGGGTCACATGCTTCCATTCCTCTGTTTCTTCAGTTGCACTTCGAATTTCTTCTCTTTCTGTACCATGAAGAGATAATTCTGCTCTGTCTAAGAACTCTTCACCTTCCTTAATGGTCTTCAATGTAGATAACCTCTCTTCCAGATTTTGCAACTTTTCCTCCAACAGGGACACAAGCTTGCATTTCTGGCATGTGAAGTTTGGCTTTTCCACTGGTAAGTCTATGAACATGTAGCAAGAAATGCAGCTCACCACATGGCTCCTAGCCTCTTCCATGTTCTTATTGTTCAAGAGATAATCAAGCGGTGAAATATAAGCCAAAACTCGCGCGCCTATCGGCGCGCGGTTTACTGATGTCCTCCTTTCAGCTGCAACAGCCAAAATCCAGTGTTCCTTGAGCTCGCGGAGACTCTTCACTTATCCCAGAAGGCACTGGGAATATGCAAATTATCTCCTCGGGACTCCTCCCCTGGTTTACTGATGTCCTCCTTTCAGCTGCAACAGCCAAAATCCAGTGTTCCTTGAGCTCGCGGAGACTCTTCACTTATCCCAGAAGGCACTGGGAATATGCAAATTATCTCCTCGGGACTCCTCCCCTGGTTTACTGATGTCCTCCTTTCAGCTGCAACAGCCAAAATCCAGTGTTCCTTGAGCTCGCGGAGACTCTTCACTTATCCCAGAAGGCACTGGGAATATTCAAATTATCTCCTCGGGACTCCTCCCCTGGTTTTATGTTTCGGTAGCTGAGGAGTGCAGGTAAAAAAAAGGCAATACACCAGAGCAGTTGGAATCTATGAGATTGCAGTACCCTGACTAACCACCGCAACTAGAGGCAGCCGTGGAGCGTTCCTACGTTGGTCCTAGACGCCTCGTCACAGCCTGAGAGACTAACTACACCTAAAGATAGAAATAGGAAAGCTATCTGCCCCGGAGCAGAACCCCAAAGATAATAGAAAGCCCCAAACATGTAATGGCGGTTAGACAAGAGGAAATACTGAAACAGAAAGAAAATAGTATGAGCAAACGCTGGGGCCCAAACTATCTAAATAGAAAAGGATAGGAAGGGTACTTACTGCAATCCCAGAAAACCCTGAAAAGCACCAACTCTACTAATTTCAAAATCACCTGAGATCACACGACCTCTACCACCTAAATTAGTTCTCTGGTGTAACAAAATCAAAACAGCAGTCACTGAAAAAACTGGAAAAAGCAAAAGTACAAAACTCAGTGACTGAACCAAACTGAGAGGGCAAAAGCCCCCGGAGGGGACCCTGAAGGCCCCCACAGAAGTGCAGGACAAAATGCAAAAATATAGCACAAACACAAAAGAAGAAAATGTCTTATCTGATAGCAGGAGATGCAGACATGACACAGCAGGCTACAAGGGAAACTGGAAGGAAGGATTCAGACCAGAACAATTGATCACCGGCAACCCTGATGGGAAAATGACTCCCTTATATAAGACCAGTCAGTAACACCTGATTCCCAGTCCTCACAATCTTCACTAGCACCGCTTGTAACCACCAGAGGGAGCCTCTGCTCAGAACTCATCTCAAACCCATTCACAACAGACCCCACAAGGAACTTATCTAGATGTGTGGTGAGCACTTTGAACCCCGAAGTGCTTCACAGAAGTTTATAACGTACAGCCGTAAAAATAAAAAATCCTAATTTTTTTTACAAAAATGATTTTATCGCCCCCAATATTTTATTTTCACAAGGGTAACAGGAGAAATTTGACCCCAAAAGTTGTTGTCCAATTTGTCTTGAGTACGCTGATACCCAATATGTGGGAGTAAACTACTGTATGGGCGCACGTCGGGGCTCGGAAGGGAAGTAGTGACGTTTTGGATTGCAGACTTTGATGGAATGGTCTGGGGGAGTCATGTCGCATTTGGAGAGCCCCTGATGCGCCTAAACAGTGGAAACCCCCACAAGTGACCCCATTTTGGAAAATAGACCCCACAAGGAACTTATCTAGATGTGTGGTGAGCACTTTGAACCCCGAAGTGCTTCACAGAAGTTTATAACGTACAGCCGTAAAAATAAAAAATCCTTTTTTTTTTTACAAAAATGATTTTTTCGCCCCCAAAATTTTATTTTCACAAGGGTAACAGGAGAAATTGGACCCCAAAAGTTGTTGTCCAATTTGTCCTGAGTACGCTGATACCCAATATGTGGGAGAAAACTACTGTATGGGCACACGTCGGGGCTCGGAAGGGAAGTAGTGACGTTTTGGATTGCAGACTTTGATGGAATTGGTCTGGGGGCGTCATGTCACATTTGGAGAACCCCTGATGCGCCTAAACAGTGGAAACCCCCCACAAGTGACCCCATTTTGGAAAATAGACCCCACAAGGAACTTATCTAGATGTGTGGTGAGCACTTTGAACCCCGAAGTGCTTCACAGAAGTTTATAACGTACAGCCGTAAAATAAAAAATCCTTTTTTTTTTTACAAAAATTATTTTTTCGCCCCCAATATTTTATTTTCACAAGGGTAACAGGAGAAATTGGACCCCAAAAGTTGTTGTCCAAATTGTCCTGAGTACGCTGATACCCAATATGTGGGAGAAAACTACTGTATGGGCACACGTCGGGGCTCGGAAGGGAAGTAGTGACGTTTTGGATTGCAGACTTTGATGGAATGGTCTGGGGGCGTCATGTCGCATTTGGAGAGCCCCTGATGCGCCTAAACAGTGGAAACCCCCCACAAGTGACCCCATTTTGGAAAATAGACCCCACAAGGAACTTATCTAGAAGTGTGGTGAGCGCTATGAAGCCCCAAGTACTTCACAGAAGTTTTATAACATACAGCCGTAAAAACAAAAAAATCATTTTTTTTTTTTACAAAAATGATTTTGTCGCCCCCAGTTTTTTATTTTCCCAAGGGTAACAGGAGAAATAGGCCAAATTGCACAATAACTCTTGGGGTCCAGAGTATGCTGATACCCCATATGTGGGGTAAACTACTGTTTGGGCGCATGGCAGAGCTCAGAAGTGAAGGAGCACCATTTGACTTTTTCAACGCAGAATTGGCTGGAATTGAGATCAGACGCCATGTCACATTTCGAGAGCTCCTGATGTGCCTATACAGCAGAAACCCCCCAATTCTAACTCCAACCCTAACCCCAAACACCAATAACCCTAGTCCCAACCCTAACCACAAACCTAACCCTAACACACCCATAACCCTAATCCCAACCCTAATCCTAACGTTAGCGCCAACCCTAACCCTAATACTAACGTTAGCGCCAACCCTAACCCTAACTTTAGCCGCAACCCTAACCCTAACGGGAAAGTGGAAATAAATACATTTTTTTAATTTTATTATTTTTCCCTAACTAAGGGGGTGATAAAGGGGGTTTGATTTACTATTTATAGCGGGTTTTTGTGATTGGCAGCTGTCACGCTAAAAGACGTTTTTTATTGCAAAAAATAGTTTTTTGCATCACCACATTTTGAGAGCTATAATTTTTGCATATTTTGGCCCACAGAGTCATGTGAGGTCTTATTTTTTGCGGGACGAGTTGACGTTTTTATTTGTACCATTTTTGAGCACGTGACGTTTTTTGATCGCTTTTTATTTCGATTTTTGGGTGGTTAGAATGAACAAAAATCAGCAATTCATGAATTTCTTTTGGGGGAGGCGTTTATACCGTTCCGCGTGTGGTAAAATTGATAAAGCAGTTTTATTCTTTGGGTCAGTACGATTACGGCGATACCTCATTTATATCATTTTTTTAGGTTTTGGCGCTTTTATAGAATGAAAACAATTTTATATAAAAAATCATTATTTTTGCATCGCTTTATTCTGCGAGCTATAACTTTTTTATTTTTTCGCTCATGATGCTGTGTGATGGCTCGTTTTTTGCGGGACAAGATGACGTTTTCAGTGGTACCATGTTTATTTATATCGGTCTTTTTTATCGCGTGTTATTTCACTTTTTGTTCGGCGGTATGATGATAAAGCATTGATTTTTTGCTTCATTTTTTTTTTTTTTTTAAGGGGTTCACTAAAGGGTTAACTAGTGGGACAGTTTTATAGGGGGGTCGTTACGGACGCGGCGATACCAAATATGTGTACTTTTATTGTTTTGTTTTTTTTATTTACAGGAAAAAATGAATTTATTGGGGAATATTTTTTTTTTTTTTTTATGATTTTTTTTTACACTTTTTATTTTTACTTTTTTTACTTTTTTACTTTGTCCCAGGGTGGGACATCACTGTATTTTAGCAGATCGCTGGTGTGACAGTGTGCACAGCACTCTGTCACACCAGCGATCGCTCTGGCACTGCTGCAGGCTTCCCCAGCGCCTGCTCTCAGCAGGCACTGAGGAAGCCGCCTCCCTGCAGGACCCCGGCGCCATCTTGGATCCGGGGACCTGGAGGGAGGACGGACCCTCGGAACAGCGCGACACATCGCGCTGCTCTGAGGGTCTCAGGGGAGCGCGCAGGGAGCCCCCTGCCTGCGCGATCCTCCCCTGTGCCCCGGGTACACCGCGATCATGTTTGATCGCGGTGTGCCAAGGGTTAATGTGCCGGGAGCGGTCCGTGACCGCTCCTGACACACAGTCACGGGTGTCAGCTGTGATAATCAGCTGACACCCGGCGGCGATCAGCTGCGCTCCCCCCGGGAGCGCAGCTGATCGCCCATGACGTACTATTCCATCCATGGGAATTAGGTCCAGGGTCACATGGACGGAATAGTACGTCTGATGGCAGAGAGGGGTTAAAACCAACATAAGGGTATGTACACACTGTGTCTTATAGATCCCGCCGTATAAAAGATCCTTCAGGAAAAGGATGGCAGCGTTCTTCCCGAGAGGTCTTTGTTGTCTTTGCTGTTGCTTTTGTGTCTGCTTTGACATTGGAGCCTTTTATTTTACATTATATATACAGTTGTGCTCAAAAGTTTACATGCCCCGGCAGAATTTTTGCTTTCTTGGCCTTTTTTCAGAGAAAAGGAATGATAACACCAAAACTTTTTCTCCACTCATGGTTAGTGTTTGGGTGAAGCCATTTATTGTCAAACTACTGTGTTTTCTCTTTCTAAATCATAATGTCAACCCAAAACATCCAAATGACCCTGAGCAAAAGTTTACATACCCCATTTCTTAATGCCGTGTATTGCCCACTCAAACATCAATGACAGCTTGAAGTTATTGGTGGTAGTTGTGGATGAGGTTCTTTATTTTCTCAGATGGTAAAGCTGCCCACTCTTCTTGGCAAAAAGCCTCCAGTTCCTGTAAATTCCTGGGCTGTCTAGCATGAACTGCGCGCTTGAGATCTCCACAGAGTGGCTCAATGATATTGAGATCAGGAGACTGAGATGGCCACTCCAGAACCTTCACTTTGTTCTGCTGTAGCCAATGACAGGTCGACTTGGCCTTGTGTTTTGTATCGTTGTCATGTTAGAATTACCAAGTATGTCCAATGCGCAGCTTCTGGGCTGATGATTGCAAATTTGCCTCCAGTATTTGCTGATAATGTGCTGCATTCATCTTTCCTTCAATTTTGACCAAGTTTCCTGTGCCTTTGTAACTCACCCATCCCAAACATCACTAATCCACCTCCGTGCTTTACAGAAGGAATGGTGTTCCTTTCATCATAGAAAAATATTTAGAATTGAGAGTCCTCAGTGGTTGATACCTTTTAATGGCTAACTGAAAAGATGGTAACAAATTGCAAGCTTTCGAGACTACTCAGGTCTCTTCATCAGGCAAAGACTAATACAACATCTGTAGTCTTTGCCTGATGAAGAGACCTGAGTAGTCTCGAAAGCTTGCAACCACTAAGGACTCTCAATTCTAAATATTTTTCTATCTACTGGCTAACACGGTACAAAGATATACATCTTTACTGTACCTTTCATCATAGGCCTTGTTGACCTCTCTCCAAATTTTGGTCTCATAACTCCAAAATACCTTGTTCCAGAAGTTTTGAAACTTGTCTCTGTGCTGTTTTGCATATTGTAGGTGAGATACTTTGTGGAATTTGCGCAGTAATGGCTTTCTTCTGGCAATTCAACTATGCAGCCCATTTTTCTTCAAGTGCCTCCTTATTGTGCATCTTGAAATAGCCACACCGCTAGTTTTCAGAGAGTCCTGCATTTCAGCTAATGTTATTTGTGGGTTTTTCTTTGCATCCCGAACAATTTTCCCGACAGTTGTGGAGGACATTTTTGTTGGTCTACCTGACTGTGGTTTTGTTTTTACCGAGCCCCTCATGCAAATCTGGCACATGCATGATGCTCATTCCAGCAGCGTCACTGTGTCACTGATGTCAGATGTATGCTTTCCGGCTTCAGAGGCACGCACTGCGCATGACCAGAAGCTGTCTTCTAAACTTCCAGACATGCGCACTGTGTGCCTCTGAAGCTAGGAAGCGTACATCCAGCTTCAGAGGCGCACTGTGCATGACCGGAAGTTCAGAAGATGGCTTCCGGTCATGCGCAGTTAAAATCTGAAGCATACACCCGGCTGCAGAGGTGCAGCGACAATGCCGAAATGTGCAGCACGCGTGCGTGAGATTTGCAGGGGCTGGCAGTGACAACAGCTCCTGCAAATTATGTTATCACACCCACAGTGGCATTAAAAGAGGGACTGTGAAGAATATTGGAGATATAATTTCATGCCAATCATTTGTATACTATTTGGCTTGGGATTATAAAACCCTCTTTCCTTTGTTAAGTAAGGACTCAGCAGGAAGTCCAATATTCTCAAAGCCTCAAGGAGAAAGCTGGCATCTAGTTCATGGGGGGGGGGGTCAAGCCTTCAAAGGCTGTGAGTGACAGATCTCACACCTTGAGCCAGTCAGCTCAGACCAGGACAAAGGCTTGCTTGCAATATAGTCATGCTGAAGCTGCCAAAGAACATTCTAGGAACATAATTCCATTAGGTGTTATGGAGATACTACACCTCCTAGCCGTATATTATATACATTTTCGAGATCTCTGGAAATGACTGAATGCCTCCCAGTGTTTCGATCCGTTCTAACACCCCAGAGGGGAGATATGTAGAATAACCAATGGGAACCAGATAGCAAAGATGTGCTTAGTCTCAATGCGTAGCAGGGGGCTGGCCGGATCTGATGGCGCCAATACCACCTCCCTAGGACCGTCCATTAAAGAGTTATGACTCAACTTAGGTTTTAGAACTTGCTGGAGGCAAGGGGAGAGTATTTGTGTTCAGCCCAGAGTACAGGAGGGGAATGACCCAAAGGGGATGAAGACTAGAATATGGCCATGTGATCTCTCTCTCTGTGATGCATGTGGTCCATTTCGAAAGGGGGATCACATCGAGTAACGTGCTGTGAAGGACCTAGGAGCCAGCTGGCAGCCCATGCCCCGCGCGGCCCATCGCATACATGGTCGAATATGAACATAGTAATTGACATGAACCATCTGCTTAAGGCCATTAAATATATAATTAACTTTGGGCAGCTCTTTTATTTTGATCCACGAATACACACGTCCATTTCTCGGTTTAACTTGCCATGCTTCTTGGTTGGTGTCTGGCCTTATATAATCCTGTTAATGAACCAGGCTTATATCTAATGAGGAACTGGTGGCAGTCCTACCAGGCTGGCAGCGCTCTGTTTCACTGGTGCTAGTGAAAGGGGTCTCTCAGACTGTTAGGGTTGTGAGCGAGTGTGGTGCCACATCAGTGACTTCGTGGGCCACATCCTCTCACTCCCCGTGCCTCCCTGGGCCCGAGTGGACAGGTGGTGTCTGTGTAAAACTGTACCAAGCTGACCTTACGTGTTCACAGGAAGTGCAGAACGTCACTTTGGTGACAGTGGGGAGACCGCATTATGTGATCAGTCTGACATAATAGTCACATCAGGTGCGGTGGCAGGGTGTGGGTTCATCACAGGGCTGACTAGTATGGGGCAACTGAAAGCCCTAACTAGCATAGCAATGTTATACAGGGATAGTGAGGCAGGGAATTTACTCATAAATAAGTGAATGCTGCTGGGTAGGAGGGCATGGGGGACATGACAGGTTCCCTTTAAAGACTCAAGAGCCTTCTAGACATTTTCAGTCTTCTCTGGACTCCTCCGAGTCCTCCGCGTCGAGTGTAAAGAGTGACTGTGAGGAACTAAGCCGACCGCCACACGGTAGCCCAGGTATCACAGCTTCTGATCCCACCGCCGCTACCAAATGTGAAGGACGACCCCTGTCCTCCCACGTCACCAATGGGACGTAACTCCACAGGTACAGATCTCCGGCGCCCCCTTTGTCTCGCAGGTCAGTAAGGGAACTGCACCTAGAGCAAATGGCCGCCGGGGAGGTTGTCCTGTTACCCACTGGGTATTCTAAGATTCGTGATCAGAGTAAAAGCATCAGCCCAAGATTAATTTTATGGTTTAATCGCCTTAAGGGCGCACTAGATAATTACAGAAATATACAGTACAGCTATACAACGTAATTACAATGGATTTGCAGTCAGAGAAAAAAATACAACGATAATGTACAAGGCTTAAAGGTATAAGCTATAGATCAATATTACCGGGTAGTATGGTCATGGGGAGGCGGGAGCTCTGCCATCCCCAGGTAAGTCTTCAGTTGCTGGACAGTCCCCACAGCATGTGCTGCTGCTCCATTTGGCAAGGCAAATCAAATCTGTGTCTTGTGCTTCTTGTTGCTGTGAGAAAATGGAATGCCCCAGCTTCTTCATGGCTACAGTTCTTAAAACTGCTAGGTCCTTCCCCTTTGCTTTGAAGCACGCATATTAACTAGCCTGCAATTCATATGGAGCAGGAAACACTGGCCTGAGTCCGAGCCATTCAACATACCAATGACCATCCCATTCAGACACTGGCCTAAACCAATTAGCATGTTAAAGCCCTATTGATTCATAGTGGACATCAAAACTGGTCGTACTGAATATGTTAATAGGCCCTGTGTAGTTAGAAATCTGTGGCTCTGTGAACTGACAAAATGGAGGCTGGTATAGGCCCTATACAAAATGGCGGCATCCCTTTCCTTACAGTGACCTTTTCCCTTTTTCGTCCCACTGTGGATTTGCAGGCTGAGGTTCATCCTCTGGCAGCCTGGTCTGGGTTGCTGCGCCGGATTGGCTTCGGGTCTGGTTAGACAGACTCCCGCTGTCTCTCTGCATCGAGTTGTAGCTCAGGGCTGCACCACAGCCTCTCATTGGTTGATTTCACGGAGGCGCCTTTTTCTTCTGTGGGTCTTCTCCTTTTCCCGCTCTTTTCTCCATTTTTGCATATCTTTTGCTGTGCATGGCTGTTGTGTCCTCCACTGTTCTCCTTTATAGAGCTGCTGTTATGTGCACTGCCAGAAGCTATGATAACTGTTGATTTTGCTCTCGCATGCTCGCTCTTCTGGTCTCACTTGCCTCACTGCAGATTGTCCCCGGTGTCAGCTTCCTCGCTTTTTTTTCTCTTCAGCCCACCCTTCCGAGGGCCATCCTTCTGATGCACTCACCGCATTACTCGTCACTCCCAGCGACTCCGTCTTCTGCCGCGCCTCTTCTGTCACTTGTTTTTTACCCAGTGGGCCGTACTTGATTTTAAACCTTGCCCTCTTCCGGAACACAACTCCCATTCTGGGCAAAACCTCCAACTCTCTGGCGCCGTCTATTCCCCTGATGGGCTGGACTTCAATCTCCACTCAGACCAGAGGTCGCCCTCTTCTTGGTATTTATGCTGTTGGCCACCATCTTAGTTTGTTCAATTTAAGGTACTGTCATATCTGCATCACTGGCCATCATTTTGAAATTTGTATGCTGTACCATTTCTGGTTGTTCATTTTCAGGTGCTTCTTCAATTGCACCAGGGGCATTCTTCACCCCGCTTTCTCCATGCGAGAAACCCGTATCCTGCCTGCTACGCTAAATGTAATGTGTCCCAGGGTGGTAGTCATGGGCGAGTGTACTACAATCGGCAACCCCAGCCCGCTACAGAAATAGGGGGACCTTTGGGTTCCTGTGTGTGTAGAGTGTAGTTTTTCAGTGAGTTAGATTATCATACTCAATTCTGATTCACCTACCGCAGCACCAATTCTTTATGGTCTTCAGAATGAGACAGCCACACCAGCTTGTGCTTGCAAAGTCCTCTTTACATTCAGATACAGGGAGTAGCATGTAACGCATTTCCCTGGATGTTATTTCCCAGGCAACGGCACTTTCACAGTGATGATGGACACAGAAACCGCTTTCACTACAGATCACTGCGGAGTGTTTCAGCCCTAAGGGTAACTTAGATTCCCGGGAACCTCAATGTAAGGGAGCTCCTGCTCATGCTTACTGTTCGAGCTACTTGGCTATCCTGGATCCACCTTCTAGACAAGGCTTTGTGTTCCACTGGGTCCCCTCTTAATCATGGCCCCAGTTTCAAAAAACAAGAAAATAAAAACTGCGTACTATTCCATTATCTCTAGCTGGAGTATTCAGGCGTGGCTGCCTGCTTTGAACAATCATTTTTTCAAGGTAAACACTTTGGGCCTCCAGGAGTCAGACCTTAAGGCAACAGAATTGGGTGGGCATCCTAAGGCAAAAAGTCTGGGACTGCAAGTAGCAAGCCTCACTGCAGACCACCAGCTCGATCCAAAATCATACTACCTGTTTTTCATTGGAAGCTGCAGAAATGTACAGTACCGGAGCTGAAATGTTGGAGCTGTGGGGGAAATGTGAAAACATGCTCTGCGGGTGAAATTTGTAATTTACTTCTGTAGGGTTACTCTGCCCCATGCTCTGTGGGTGAAATTTGTAATTATTTTCTGTGGGGGTACTGTGGGTGATATTTTTAATCGGCTTCTGTGGTGGCACTCTGCCCCATGGTTTGGGGGTGAAATTATTGGGTACTGGGCCACATGCTCTGTGGGTGACATTTTTAACTGGACTCTCTGGGGGCACTGTTAACATTTTTATGTTATTCATTTACTTCCTATTTTACCATGATTGCTATGGTAACAGAACCCCATTTAGGCATTTCCCTATCCACTTTTGTTTGCAGGGTAATTGTCCTGCTTTTAGGCACATTTTGCTTCCTTTTGCAGCCCCCTAGCTCTTACTCCGACCATTTTACAGCCATTTTACAGCACTGACGTTCGGTCCCCATTGACTTATATGGGGTTAGGGTTCCGGGGTCAAGTTCGGGTCCCAAGTCTGACTTTAAAAAATAGTCTGGCGGAACACGGACATCCACGGGTCCGCTTATCCCTAGCAAAGACATGAGCTTCTTAACATGGCTGACATGCTCAGAATGAGGAAAAAGGGAGAGGTTACTGACATCAAAGCTAGAGAGCCAGCCAGACAGAGAGAGAGGAAGGACAAACTTCCAAAAGGCAAACCTTACTGCATAGCTGCGCAACAGTAACAATACAACAATACTGTATGATTTCCAATTAATGGGAAATGATAATAAAAGAAGGAAAAACTTGACAAATATAGAGCTTTACCAATATTGTCCTAAGGTAGCATTTCCCATGTGACTACATATTAAAATATAACGATAAACATTGAACTATTTTCCAACCCCCCCCTTTAAATTTGAAAAGCCTTCATGTTGATATAGACATCCCGGAGTTGCTGATATAATCCAAATTAAGTGATTTGAACAATCTGCTACTTTTTGGGGGTTACCATGGAAACATGGAGAAAACGTTAATGTTTGGCTCATCGCCATTCTGTAAACCTTTCCAAATCAAACCCAGCAAATAATTTACCGATGTGATCAAAGATCTTTTTTGCGGCATTTTTTTCTCTAACTGCTTTACCCTAAACTAATGATGAATCTCGGAAATGAAGCGCTGTAATTAAGACTGACAGCTGAGCGAAGACTGGCCGTTATTACTACAGCAGACAGACCCCATACTGTGCTGATGAATATGACATGTTTTCTGGGGCTTTAGTCATATTAGTTGAGCTTGAGGGATTTTTTGCAAAAAAAAAAATACGGGCATCGAATCTAGAAACAATTCACCAGAGCTGTAAAGAGCAAGCCTGCTGAGCGCCAACCATGTCCTGCGCGCACCACGCTAGTACATAGGGCAGCTCCGGCCTTTCATCACGTACTAGTCAACAGCAATTATTTCAAGGCGTTGTCCAATTCTTAATAAAAGCTGACATGCGGCTCTAAATTGCTTCACTTTATATATTTTGCAGTTTCCTGCCAACGTTAGTCTACATTGGCGCTCAGATGACATCCAGAGATATAACGGAACAATGTAAGGATTGTGGGTGCAGCTGCAAAAGTTCCTCATCCTGACCCCACCACCTACAACAAACCGAAAATTCAACATTGGCATATTCAGTGGATTTAAAGTCTACACACCCCTGCTGAAACCCTGCCAGGTTTGAGAGGGGATCTCCCTGTGCAGCGCCCTCTTCAGGTCATCCACAGATTTTAATTTGATTCATGTCTGTGCTCTGACTGTGCCATTCCAAGTCTTTGATCTTCTTCTGGTGAAGCCATTACTTTATTGTTTTAGAGATATGCTTAGGGTCATTCTCATCTGAAATGGAAAATTACTCTTCATCTACAGTTCTTTAGAAGAGGCCTTACAGTTTATAATTCCTTCCCCCTAGCGTAAAGCCTCACTCGTTGAAAAATAGCCCCAAAACATAATGCTACTTTCACAATGCTACACTGTGGGTATGGTGTTTTTTTGGCGATGCGCAGTGTTGAGTTTGCACCAAACTTTTTGGAAGTATGACCAATATGTTCAGCCCTTGTCTCATCAGACCATAACAAGTTTTTTTTTTACAGAATTTAACATTTTTGGGTAATTATGACATTCCCCCCCCTCTAAGGCTCACCCACCTCCCTTATCTGCATTTTGCCATGTTGGATATTTATTTCCCTGTTCCTTGCTTTTAATTATATTTCTTAATAATGATTTTCAGTATATTATTGTTATTTACAATTGTCCTAGCGATTCTTCACTCTTTGTTAGTTGTTGCAATTTTTATGGAATTAGGACATTTACCCCAATTCTACAGGGTGGGCCATTTATATGGATACTCCTAAATAAAATGGGAATGGTTGGTGATATCAACTTCCTGTTTGTGGCACATTAGTATATGGGAGGGGGGAAATCTTTTCAAGATGGGTGGTGGCCATGGCGGCCATTTTGAAGTCGTCCATTTTGGATCCAACTTTATTTTTTCCCATGGGAAGAGGGTCATGTGACACATCAAACTTATTGAGAATTTCACAAGAAAAACAATGGTGTGCTTGGTTTTAACGTAACTTTATTCTTTCATGAGTTATTTACAAGTTTATGACCAATTATAAAATGTGTTCAAAGTGCTGCCCATTGTGTTGGATTGTCAATGTAACCCTCTTCTCCCATTCTTGACACACTGATAGCAACACCGCAGAAGAAATGCTAGCACAGGCTTCCAGTATCTGTTTCAGATGCTGCACATCACATATCTTCACAGCATAGACAATTGCTTTCATGACCGTCTTCCAATTGGAAAAAATAAAGTTGGATCCAAAATGGCAGACTTCA
The DNA here is from genome assembly GCA_033576555.1 of Oophaga sylvatica. Classification (NCBI taxonomy): domain Eukaryota; kingdom Metazoa; phylum Chordata; class Amphibia; order Anura; family Dendrobatidae; genus Oophaga; species Oophaga sylvatica. The sequence goes on from JARQOD010000002.1 coordinate 610,199,887, forward strand.
AAATGGCCGCTATGGTCACCACCCACCTAAGTTTTCCCCCTCCCATATACTAATGTGTCACAAACAGGAAGTTGATATCAGCAACCATTCCAACTGTATTTAGGTGTATCCATATAAATGGACGACCCTGCATTTATTTACTGGTATATGGTGAGTGAATACGGTGGGTAAATTAAGCGATCCAACCAAATAAAAGAAAACTATTTTATTGAAACAATTAAAACATACAATTAAGAATGCCGTAGAAGGGACGCTGAGAGTAGATAATGCACTGAAGAGATGGGGTATATAAACAGTTAAATGTCCCCCATAGCATGGTAACAAAAGAACTCCCTACAAGGTACAGTGCATAAGTATAAAGGCAAGGGAATACATCCAAGTAATGACGGTGGTGCCAGTGGGGGACAAAGGAAGTTTGAGGATATCAGAATACACTATATGTCCATAAATAATCCCATGGTGCAAAAATAGCAGTGGTTAAACCCTAAAGCTAAAATGCTAAAAGACATCATGTAATAAGATGCTACTGAGACTAAGGTTAACAAAGTGAAGAAGTAAGAGTATACCTGTGTGTGGAGAGGTACGACCGCAGAGCAGGGATGAGCTCAGCGTCCCCTCACCCCTCACACTGGCCACTGAACTGAAAAAGCTAAGAAACATTATGATTAACCCCTTAGTGACAGAGCCAATTTGCAGCTTAATGACCAGGCCAATTTTTACAATTCTGACCACTGTCTCTTTATGAGGTTATAACTCTGGAACGCTTTAACGGATCCCGCTGATTCTGAGATTTTTTTTTTGAGACATATTGTCCTTCATGTTAGTGGTAAAATTTCTTTGATATGACTTGCGTTTATTTATGAAAAAAGCGGAAATATGCCAACAATTTTGAAAATGTTGCAATTTTCAAACTTTTAATTTTTATGCCCTTAAATCACGCAAAATACTTAATAAATAACATTTCCCATATATCTACTTTACATCAGCACAATTTTGGAAACATTTCTTTTTTTTGCTAGGAAGTTATAAGGCTTAAAAGTTCACCAGCGATTTCTCATTTTGACAAAAAATACCCAAAAGTGACACCATTCTAAAAACTGCACCCCTCAAGGTGCTCAAAACCACATTCAAGAAGTTTATTAACCCTTTACATGCTTCAAAGGAACTGAAGCAGTGTGGAAGGAAAAAATTAACATTTCACTTTTTTCATAAACATTTTACTTCAGAACCTTTTTTTTTATTTTCACACGTGTCAAAAGAGAAAATGAATCACAAAATTTGTTGTGAATTTTCTCCTGAATGCGCCGATATCCCATATGTGGGGGTAAACCACTGTTTGGGCACACGGCAGAGCTTGGAAGGGAAGGAGCGCCGTTTGACTTTTTCAATGCAGAACTGGCTGGAATTGAGATCTGACGCCATGACGAGTTTTGAGAGCCTTTGATGTGCCTAAACAGTGGAAATCCCCCACAAGTGACACCATTTTGGAAACTAGACCCCTTAAGGAACTTATCTAGATGTGTGGTGAGCACTTTGAACCCCCAAGTGCTTCACAGAAGTTTATAACATAGAGTCGTGAAAATAAAAAAAAATCATATTTTTTTCCACAAAAATTATCTTTTTGCACTCCAAATTTTTATTTTCACAAGGGTAACAGGAGAAATTAGACCCCCAAAGTTGTTGTACAATTTGTCCTGAGTATGCCGATACCCCATATGTGGGGGTAAACCACTGTTTGGACGAATGGCAGAGCTCAAAAGGGAGGGAGCGCCGTTTGACTTTTTAAACGCAGAATTGGCTGGAATCGATGGTGGCACCATGTCGCATTTGGAGAAACCCTGATGTAACTAAATAGTGGAAACCCCCTAATTCTAACTTCAACCCTAACCTCAACACACCCCTAACCCTAATCACAACCCTAACCCCAACCCTAACACTAATCCCAACCCTAACCATAACACTAACCACAAACCTAACCCCAACACACCCCTAACCCTAATCCCAACCCTAGCCCTAATTCTAATCATAATCCAAACCCTAACCCAAAGCCTAACCCTAAAACCTTAGCCCAATTCACTTTAGCCTAACCCTAACCCTAAAATTTTAGCCCAACTCACTTTAGCCTAACTCTAACCCTAACCCTAAAACTTTAGCCCAACTCACTTTAGCCTAACTCGAACCCTAAACCTAACCCTAAAACTTTAGCCCAACCCTAACCCTAACCCTAAAACTTTAGCCCAACTCACTTTAGCCTAGCCCTAATGGAAAAATGGAAATAAATATTTTTTTATTTTATTATTTTTCCCTAACAAGGGGGTGACAAAGGGGAGGTTTATTTACTATTTTTTTTATTTGATCACTGTGATAGCGTTTATCACAGTGACCAAAATGAACCAATAGGAAAAATATATCTATTGTTGCCGGGTGCCAGCCGGCAGATCGCGGCGGGCGCACTGGGCATGCGACCACCATTTTCTGACCGGAAGAAGATGGCGGCGCCCACCAGAGGAGGCAGGAGGGTCCGAGGAGGGGGGATCGGGGACCCTATTTCTCTCTCCTCTGATGTGCGATCTCATCAAAGGAGAAAGAAATTAAATGGCACATCAATTTTTTTTTTTTTGAGGTCGCCGTTATACGGTTAATAACGATGATCGTAAAAACCGACCCGAATCATGTTCTCTGGGGTCTTGGCTACCCCCGGCAGCCTAGACCCCAGAGAAACTTCAACTCTGGGGGCGCTATACACTTTTTCCACAGCGCCGTTAATTAAAGGCGCTGTACTTTAAGTACCCTTAACTACCTCCGTTAAAAGGCGTATCGGCGGTTGTTAAAAGGTTAAATACCCTGCAGTAAATAAATAAAGAGCCTAGTGCATGAAAATAATATACGCATATGCTTATAAAGGTGTGGTCTGCCTTTCGCTGGGCATTATATTGATGTCTCCCTCGGCTGTGCATCCACTAGTTGGGCTCAGGCCTTATCCACATGCATGTCACTGACAATTGCTAAAGTTTTTAATATTAGAGTTAGGACTGTCTGAATTACAGTCACCGTGACGAGGTGGGATGGCTTTGGCATTTTTTTGATCAAATAACATATTAACTAAGTACCGTATATTATTTTCATGCACTATGCTGTTTATTTACTGTAGGGTATTTAGTCATTATGTTTCTGTCTTTGTTTTTTCCTGTTCAGTGGCCAAGTGTGAACATGCTCTTACTTGCTGCATGCACACAAGTTTATATCACATTTCATACCTTTGTTGTTTTTAACAGCATTATCTAGGGGCAGAGACCCTGATTCCAGCCACGTGTCACTTTCTAGGCTGCTTGGTGTAGTCTCAATTAAACCTAGTTTTATCTCAAGGAGATTATCGCTGTTTGACATCGCCCCTACAACTGATTGGTAGCTTTCTGCCTATGCACAATGTACGCAGAAATCTGCCAATCAGTGGTGTGGGCCGGGTTATACGGAGCTTAGCATTCAGAGAATTGCTAGATCTACAGCACATAAAACAAAATGTTATAATAAACTACAGAAAGCAGCTCAGTAAGTGACACATTGCTGGAATCAGAGTCTCTGCCCCTACATCAGGCTGCTCTCAGATGGGGTAGCAAAAAACCTGGTGAAAGATTCCCTTTAAAACCAAGTCGTATTGCTCTCCAATAACGCCGGCAGCAGGTGCTGGGTTGTGCCAGCCTCTTAATCTTTGTTATGAAAAAGAAGAAGGCTGTCACACCTAATGGATTGTGGATGTCAGGAATGCCTGATTAAAATTTAAATCAGCTGCAAGGGTAGAACAAGGATGTGTGAAAGAGATCAGGAATTATTTGTGCTAGTTGTGTTACCGTTTAAGAAAATAATTCCTGTGTAAAAACCCTATTACCTACATTTACTGATTCCTTTCAAACTCAGCTAGGTAGTAAGTTGTCATTGGTTTCTTCCTTAAATGTATGACTTTTACAATCAGCCGTTCCCTTCACAATGTTCTCAGATCCTCATGGATTGCACTTTTGCTCACCCTTTCCTATGTGCTGAAGACCCTTCTTTTTCTTTTATTCAGTAACATTAAGTTATATAATTGTCTGCCATGTTACAGATAATGTGCAGATGTAGCCGGGTCATGGACACTTTGCCTACAAGCCTACTACCTCCTATTACAGATCTCTCACCTAACGCCTGCGGAGTGTGAGACCAGATGCTAGAATTAGTGGCCCAATACAAGATAGATGGCTGCCGAACAATGGTTCGGTTCACTGATGGACACAGAGAGAAGAAGGCCCCTGTGCAAGAACAATATCTGGGCCCTCTGCAGTCCAATAGTTCATCATAATGCACAATTCCACCTGTTTTGGGGCCACATTTACCTCTTGGGGCCCTGTGCGGCTGCCCCAATGATATATCCACCCCTGGTTTGGTTGATCGGTTTAGTTCCTGGCTCCTCCATACACAGGAACACTAGCTCTGCCGACCGCTCCCGTCTTCTCTATGAGAGTCGCTGATTGACTTCTCTATCTCCCTAACATTATGTCAGGGGATATTCAGTGGGCACACACACATATACATACTAGACTGTCAGCTGAGTCCACCAACATCAGCAGTTTTGTCTGATGTTAGTTTAATGTGTACAGGAGCCTTTAGTGACCATGCTGCTGTGAGCTCAGGACTTTATTACCCAACTATTTTCCTCTATAGACACACAAATAGGTAAAATACTTCAAATATCAGCTTCATTGGTATATGATTCATTTAGTTTTTTTTTTATCTTAATAGTCTATTTGCTTCCTAGATGCAAAATTATGAAACTTTCTAAATAGTCTAAAAATGTATTATTATTTTGCTGTTGTAGAACCTGTAGCTCAGGGCCGGCGTCAGCACCCGGCACACCCGGGCAAGTGCCGGGGCCCTGAGCAGGCGGGGGGGGCCCACTCGCAGTCTGGCACCCCCCCACCCGTTAGCGGAGGAGAGCGGTGTCAGCGCCGCCACTGGGCCCCCCCCCCCGCTTGCTCAGGGCCCCGGCATCAGCTGGCACAATACTTACCTCTCCCGTGCCTCCGCTGCCGCAGCTCCGGGCTCCAGGGGGCGCCGGCGCTTCCTCTCACAGCAGGCCGCTGAATGACATCATCATTCAGCGGCCGGCTGTGGCACAGAGCGCGCGGACGTCGGACAGGTAAGACGTGTGTGTATGTCTCTGTGTGTGTCTGTGTGTATGTAGCGCGGTGCTTTGTGTGTGTGTGTGTGTGTGTGTGTATAAGTATGTGAGAGAGTGCTTGTGTGCTGTCTGTGTGTGATGATGGGCAGGCATTGCTGATAATGGGGAGGCATTGATGATGGGGAGAAGATGATAATGGGCAGGCATTGATGATAATGGGCAGGCATTGATGATGATGATGGGGAGAAGATGATAATGGGCAGGCATTGCTGATAATGGGGAGGCATTGGTGATGATGGGGAGAAGATGATGATAATGGGCAGGCATTGATGATGGGGAGAAGATGATGATGGTCAGGCATTGATGATGATGGGGAGGAGATGATGATGATGGGCAGGCATTGATGATAATGGGGAGGCCATGATGATGGTGGGGAGGCAATGATGATGATAATGGGGAGTCTTTCCACAGCGCCCTTTCCTGAGCTGTAACAGTGCAGAACGCAGTACAGCGGAGAGGAGAGCTCCATATTTTGTATGGAGCATTATATGGGGACCAGTATCCTGTATGGAGCATTATATGGGGACCAGTATCCTGTATGGAGCATTATATTGGGTCCAGTATCCTGTATGGAGCATTATATTGGGTCCAGTATTCTGTATGGAGCATTATATGGGGGGTGACATCCTGCATGGGGTATTATATGGGTGATGAGGGGGAGACTGTGGTGCCCATAATACTGTATGGAGGACTGTACTGTCCAGTCTGTACTGTGCGCTGTGAGGATTTGGCGGTTTTTGAGCTATTGTACAATTTACAATAGATATCACTCATGTAATGGAAGAAGAGAAGTATTTGGCATTGTACTGTACCCATATTTCTCTGCTGTATCTGTGCATCATGAATCGTGGTCTGTGTTAAAGGGGCCCACTGAGGCTCTTTCGCCCGGGGCCCATAAAAACCTGGAGCCGGCCCTGCTGTAGCTCCTTCACCTAGCGGATAGTTCTGCTGTTTCTGACAAATATTTAGTATTACACATCCTCTGTGAAAGCTCTTTCTTTCCCTTGGCATTTTTTTCAGGGTGGGCTTAGATTGAGATATGAAAAAAATATATTTTTTTAACAATTTTTTATTTGCATGGTGCTTCATATGTTCATTTCACTTCCATAGACAGGGATAGAGGGAAAGCATCCATGTCTTAGAGTGAAGACGATGGCATCCTTGATAATCAGAGCTTACAAGATGCAGCATGTATTACTGGGAGGGGAACATCCTCCCTGTAAATCTGAAATTTGGGGCTGATTGAAAATTGTAGTCTAAGACTTAGTAATTAATTTGAGCTAATAAATTACACTAAGGGTCCCGTCACACTCTTCAATGTCCCAGCGATCCCACCAATGATCCAACCTGGATGGGATCGCTGGGACATCGTTAGCTGATTGCTGGTGAGCTGTCACATGGGCAGACTCACCAGCGATCAGGACCAGCGAGCACACTGGTATCCAATGTACATATCGGGTAACTAAGGGCTGCGTGGCGCCTAGTTAACCGATATATACCCTGGATACCGGCTCCCAGCGCTCTACAGCAAAAGCTGGGAGCCGGTATCCAGGGTACATATCGGGTAACTAGGCGCCACGCAGCCCTTAGTTACCCGATATGTACATTGGATACCAGCTCGCTGATCGTTGGTCTCCCGCTGTCACACGCAGCGATGCGCGCTGGCCAGCGGGACACCAACGATGAAAAAATGGTCCAGGCCATTCGACGACGATCAGCGACACCCAGCAAGGTGGTTGATCGTCGCTGCGTGTGACGCTAAGCGAGATCGCTGGCTAGGTTGCTGTTGCGTCACAAAATCGGTGACGCTTCAGCGATCTCGCTTAGTGTGACGGGGCTTAACATGGGTGTCTAAATCCTTTAAGTATCTATATCATCTCTATCTCAGCAGGGAGAAAGTAAAGGTTTGCAGTAATTAAGGTATCCTCTACTCTGATGTGAATGTCTTGTGCAGGCTTCAAGTTAATGACGCTAATACACAGCTGTTGTGAATGTGCTAGAAATGAATTCTGAGCAGAAGCTCCCTCTGGTGGTTACAAACAGTACTGAACTATTCAATGAAGATTGTGAAGATTGGCGATCAGGTGTTACTGACTGGTCTTATATAAGGGAGGTTCCCTCCCATCAGGGTTGCCGGTGATCAATTGTTCTGGTCTCAACTTTTGTTCCTGGTTCACTTTGAAGCTTGCTGTTTCGTGCCTGCATCTTCTGCTATCAGATAAGACATTTTCTTCTTTTAGTTTTTTGTGCTTGCTTTTTGCATTTTGTCCTGCACTTCTGTGGGGGTCTGCCAGGTTCCCTCCGGGGGCTTGTGCTCCTCTCAGTTTAGTTCAGCCAGTAGTTTGTTCATTTGCCTTTTCCAGTTTTTTCTGTGGCTGCGGCTTAGTTTTGTTACAACCAGAGAACTAATTTAGGTGGTAGAGGTCGTGTGATCTCAGGTGTTTTTGCAATTAGTGTGTTGGTATTTTTTTAGGGTTTTTTGGATTGCAGTAAGTGACCTTCCTATCCTTTTCTTTCTAGGAAGATTGGGCCCCAACGTTTGCTCATACTATTTTCTGTCTGTGTCTGTATTTCCTCTTGTCTAACCGCCATTACATGTTTGGGGGCTTCCTATGTTCTTTGGGGATCTGCTCCGGGGCAGATAGTTTTCCTCTTTCTATCTTTAGGTGTAGTTAGCTTCTCAGGCTGTGACGAGGCGTCTAGGACCAACGTAGGTACGCTCCACGGCTGCCTTTAGTTGTGGTGGTTAGTCAGGGTACTGCAATCCAATAGATTCCAACCTCTCTGGTGTATTGCCTTTTTTGCCTGCTCTCCTCAGCTACCAAATCATAACACACAGCAGAGCGAACTCTTTGTATTCTAGATTAGAAACTTGAATTTACTCCCTAAAATGTAATTCTACTCCTTAAACGGATATTTGAGGAATATTTCAAGTGTTCTATGATAAAAATGATGATCCATGTGATATACATATTATATTTTAATACAAAATAGATGATTTCTGTCCTTTTATTTACATTTTTTGACACCAAGCCAGGTCACTATTGTGTAACAGTAAGGCTCAATTCACATTGGGGTCATTTCATCAAAACTGACATAGCGCTCGCTACTCTATGCCAATCTTGCTGGAGTAGAAGTGCACATCACTTCACAAATTTGGGGCTTCTTCGGAGTGGCGCGCGCCTCACCTCCATGCAACGTGCCAGAAATGTTACTAGTACGTAGTATGTTACTGCCCTTTTGATGAATTTGACAAGCGGAGTTGCCTTCCCCCCTTCTAAAGCTTCTCACCGGCTCCAGACATTTCGGCAGAGCTGATTTAGACTGGAGTGAAACCGGCAAAATTTGTTCAAAAATCTTACGACTTCAAAACTTTTACACCACTTTTCTGGTGCAAAAAGCTTGATGGATCGGCCCCATAATGTTTTGGATCAGTGTTTAGGTGTCACGCTGTTACTGCATACAGGAGGTCCGGGGTCTATGCTGACCCTAAGCTGGGGCCCTGACTAATCCCTCTACCTGGAGGTACTGTTGATGGTACAGAGGTCCAGGCCGCCAGCGTAACCCTATCTCCTGCAGATCCCTGACCCTCAGTAATCTAGTCCTGAGAAGGACCCCGATCACAACACAGGGACTGGAAGGTATATGCCTAAACACAGTAATAGACGAACGAGACAGTACAAGGGGTAAACTAAAATCCACCTTGCATACAAAACTCACTCCACAAAAACAGAGGGAACACCAACGGGTACGGAGATAAATGATAAAGCGAGGAGGGAAAAAAACCACACCAGGTACTCTTCACTTCAGACTTCACAATACCACGATCCGCTCTGCTGGTCTGCATGAATGCTTTCACCGACACATTCCTAGCAGGCTGGCAGGTATTTGAAGGAATCTCATTACTGCAGCATTAACTGCAGCTGGGCGAGGCCGGGCCTCGTTTAGCACAGAGAGAGAGAGAATTAACTCCCTCACTGCCAAAAAACACCAAGCACCAAAAACTCAGCTGCGCGAAGTCAGGTTGTGTAATCGCGACGATCTTCGTGGCGACACACCTGTGACAGTACCCCCCCTTCTACGAGGGGCCTCTGGACCCTCAGAGCCAGGTTTATACCGGGTGAGTCGTGTGGAAGGCCCGAATTAATCGGTCTGCGTTAATATCCGACCCAGGAACCCATGTCCTCTCCTCAGGACCATACCCCCTCCAATGAACCAGGTACTGAAGGGACCGGCGGTTAAGACGTGAATCGATGATTTTCGACACCTGAAACTCCAAGTTACCATTGACCACCACAGGAGGAGGAGGTAAAGGTGATGGTATCACCGGCGCCACATACCTCTTAAGCAAAGATCTGTGGAACACGTTGTGAATTTTAAATGTAGGGGGGAGTTCAAGACGGAATGCCACCGGATTAATTATAGAACTGATCCTGTATGGCCCGATGAACCTGGGACCCAGTTTCCAAGAGGGAACCTTAAGTTTTATATTCTTGGTAGACAACCATACCCGATCGTTCACACACAGGTCCGGACCAGACACTCTCCTCCTGTCAGCCATACGTTTGTATCGGTTCCCCATAGTACTAAGATTGTTCAGCACTCCTCTCCACACTGAAGCAAGTGATGACGAAAATCGTTCTTCCTCAGGAACCCCCGAAGAGCCCCCCCTACTGAAAGTACAAAACTGGGGGTGAAAACCATATGCCCCAAAAAACGGGGACTTACCAGTGGACTCGCTCCGCCTATTGTTAAGAGCAAATTCCGCCAAAGGCAAGAAAGAAGACCAGTCCTCCTGGTTCTCTGACACAAAACACCGGAGATATGTCTCCAAACTCTGGTTCAGACGTTCTGTCTGACCATTGGTCTGCGGATGAAAAGCCGATGAAAACGACAACTGCATCCCCCGCCGTGTACAAAATGCCTTCCAGAATTTGGACACAAACTGAGACCCTCGATCCGACACCACATAGGAGGGTACCCCGTGAAGCCTCAAAATCTCCCCAATGAACACCTGCGCCAGAGTTTTAGCATTAGGAAGAGCAGGAAGAGCGATAAAATGAGCCATCTTGCTGAACCTGTACACTACAACAAGTATGACTGTTTTACCCGAAGACGGCGGGAGGTCCGTAATAAAGTCCATAGACAGATGAGTCCACGGACGCTCCGGGATCTTCAAAGGTAAGAGGGCCCCAGACGGACGAGTATGTGGGGTCTTAGAGCGCGCACAAACCCCACAGGACACAACAAAAGTTACCACCTCCCTATGTAAGTTAGGCCACCAAAACTGCCGCGAGAGGAGATCCACAGTTGCTTTACTCCCTGGGTGTCCTGCCAAGGCTGAGTTATGGTGTGCCTCAATCACCTTTTGTCGCAAGTGATCCGGAACAAACAGTCTCCCTGGAGGTCCAACAGGGGCGTCCCCCTGAGCCTCCAATACCTCCTTCTCAAGCTCAAAGCATACTGCCGATACCACCACCCCCTCCTGAAGGATCGGAACCGGGTCATCCGTCTTCCCGGCCCCAGGGAAACTACGAGACAAGGCATCCGCCTTTACATTTTTTGACCCAGGACGATATGTGACAACAAAATTAAACCTGGTAAAAAATAACGACCACCTAGCTTGTCTGGGATTCAGACGTTTTGCGGACTCTAAATACAGCAGGTTCTTGTGATCGGTGATGACGGTGACCGGGTGGACTGCCCCCTCCAAAAAATGACGCCACTCCTCAAAAGCTAAGTTAATGGCCAAGAGCTCCCTATTGCCGACATCGTAATTCCTCTCAGCGGACGACAATTTTTTAGAGAAGAAAGCGCATGGGTGTCACTTACCAGGGGACGAACCCTGTGACAATACTGCTCCCACCCCTACCTCAGAAGCGTCCACTTCCACAATGAACGGCTGTGACGCATCCGGTTGAATGAGTATGGGAGCCGAAGCAAAACATTTTTTCAAGGAGGAAAACGCTTGACAAGCCTTGTCAGACCACCTAGAAAAATCCGTCCCTTTTTTAGTCATGTCTGTGAGAGGTTTAACTATGGACAAGAAATTATGAATAAATTTCCGGTAGTAGTTAGCAAACCCCAGGAAACGTTGTAGTGCCTTAAGATCCTCTGGCAGATCCCACTCAGGAACAGCCCGCACTTTCCCAGGGTCCATACGAAAACCGGACGCTGACACCAGGAAACCTAAAAACTGAAGTTCCTGTACGGCGAACACACACTTTTCCCATTTGGCGTACAGTTTATTATCCCGCAAGATCTGCAACACCTGCCTAACATGCTCCTGATGGGACACCAGATTCGGCGAGTAAATTAAAATGTCATCCAGATATATGACAACAAACTGTCCCACCAGGTGGCGAAAAATGTCATTAACAAAGTGTTGGAACACCGCCGGGCATTAGTCAGACCAAATGGCATGACAAGGTTCTCATAATGCCCCTCTGGAGTGTTAAACGCCGTCTTCCACTCATCCCCTCCTTCATCCTAATCAGATTGTACGCCCCCCTGAGATTCAACTTAGAGAACCATTTGGCGCCCACGATCTGATTGAAGAGATCGGGAATAAGTGGGAGCGGATACGGATCTCGGATCGTAATCCGATTGAGTTCACGGAAATCCAGGCAAGGGCGTAGGCCTCCATCTTTCTTCTTCACAAAGAAGAACCCCGCGGCCACCGGGGAAGATAAAGGTCTAATATGCCCCTTAGCCAGACTCTCTGAAATATAATCCTTCATGGCCTGTCTCTCAGGACCAGAAAGGTTATACAACCTAGATTTCGGTAACTTGGCCCCAGGGAGCAATTTAACAGAACAGTCATACACGCGATGAGGAGGTAGTTCTTGACACCCTTTCTCCGAGAATACATCCTCAAAGTCCACCAGAAATGGAGGTAAGGTCCTAGGAGCGACCGCACCGATGACCGTATTCATGCAGTTTTTATTACAGAATTCACTCCATTGGCTTATTTCTCTGGATTGCCAATTAATAACCGGGTTATGCTTAGTTAACCAAGGAAGGCCCAGCACTATAGGAGTGGGAAGACCCTCCAACACGTAACACGACAACAGTTCTTTATGTATCGCCCCCACTTGAAGATCTATGTTATGCACTGCTTGCAAAAAACTACCCTGACCGAGAGGTCTGGCGTCGATCGAGAATATGGGATGGGTTTAGCCAATACACTCAGTCGCATACCTTGAACCCAGGCAAACCGAGCATCCACCAGATTAGCCCCGGCCCCACTATCCAGAAGAACAGATATCCTCTCAGTTCTCGCACCCACCACCACCTCCGCCGGCACGAGGAATTGAGACGGACCTAGGGACGAAATACCTACTCCCAGATTGCCGTCCACCACACAACCTGGGATCAATAGTTTTCCGGCGACTTCTCACTCTGCAAAGGACGGGATGGACACCCCCCAATAAAATGTCCCTTTCTCCCGCAGAAGAAACACCTTCCTGTCTTGTGGCGCACTGCCGATCCCCTCCCTTGGAATGATGTCCCTCCTAACTGCATCGGCTCTTCTGGACTGACCAGGGGAACCTCCATATAAGGGGTCCTAGTAGAAGGTGGAGTCATCACAGGGGGCGGAGTTACCCCACACCTCTCCCGAAGCCGTCTATCAATGCGAATAGCAAGGGCCATAGCGGCTTCCAGTGACGTGGGAGGGTCATACTGTGCCAGCACATCCTTTAATTTGTCAGATAAACCTTGACAAAACTGGCTCCTAAGAGCCGGGTCATTCCACTGGGTGTCCGTGGCCCACCTACGGAACTCCGAACAGAATTCCTCCGCCGAATGATCTCCCTGCTGTATCTGACATAACTTAGATTCAGCAAGAGAGATCCGATCCGGGTCATCATATACAAGACCCAGAGCTGCAAAAAACCTATCCACTGACTGGAGAGCCGGGGAGCCCGGGGGGAGAGAGAACGCCCAGGATTGGGGGTCCCTTTGTAGGAGCGAAATGACAATCCCCACCCTTTGTTCTTCACTCCCCGATGACCGAGGTCGCAGCCGAAAGTACAATTTACATGCCTCCTGGAAAGCAAAAAACTTGTCCCGCCCCCCAGTGAACCTGTCAGGGAGAGCTACTTTAGGTTCTGGACCGGCTTGCTCCAGGGGGTACAAAACCTTGGACTTAACGTCCGCCAGCTCCATGGACAAACTCTGCAACTGCCGAGCTAGACTGGCTACTGGATCCATGGTGGCTGGAGAAAATCTTTAGTGGTCGGTGAAAATGTCACGCTGTTACTGCATACAGGAGGTCCGGGGTCTATGCTGACCCTAAGCTGGGGCCCTGACTAATCCCTCTACCTGGAGGTACTGTTGATGGTACAGAGGTCCAGGCCGCCAGCGTAACCCTATCTCCTGCAGATCCCTGACCCTCAGTAATCTAGTCCTGAGAAGGACCCCGATCACAACACAGGGGACTGGAAGGTATATGCCTAAACACAGTAATAGATGAACGAGACAGTACAAGGGGTAAACTAAAATCCACCTTGCATACAAAACTCACTCCACAAAAACAAAGGGAACACCAACGGGTACGGAGATAAATGATAAAGCGAGGAGGGGAAAAAACTACACCAGATGCTCTTCACTTCACAATACCACGATCCGCTCTGCTGGTCTGCATGAATGCTTTCACTGACACATTCCTAGCAGACTGGCAGTTATTTGAAGGAATCTCATTACTGCAGCATTAACTGCAGCTGGGCGAGGCCGGGCCTCGTTTAGCACAGAGAGAGAGAGAATTAACTCCCTCACTGCCAAAAAACACCAAGCACCAAAACTCAGCTGCGCGAAGTCAGGTTGTGTAATCGCGACGATCTTCGTGGCGACACACCTGTGGCATTAGGCTGGGAATGCTACCAACATATTTGTTAAATGTGTCCGTAGTTGACCATTATTTAAATAGTGGCCAAAAGAGTGTCCTATTAGTCTTTTTCTGGCCATCATACTGGAAATAAGGTGTACAAAAGTTTAGTACCACTTCCAAAAGAGTCCACAAGACTTTAAACTATGGGGCAATTTATACCACACTGGTTGATGACAAACCAAGAAGTTTTGGTGCAAGGCACAAGTTTCGGACGACTTCCTTTAAATATTAATTTTCTATTAATGGTTTGGTGGTGACGCAGCTATTCATTATATAGTGACAGCACTTTGCGCCATCCTCCGTCAAGTTATTTCCATATTAAATAGTTCATATTATTCAATCCCTATGAACTTTTATATTTATAGAGTTTTGGCAAAACTCATCTATTTTCTGAAAGATTAAAGCATAGTGAACCCTACAAGCTTTATTTCTTAAATTTAGTTCTAATAAACCACCTGAATATTTATGGTGCTGGATGAAAACTAATTTTTCCCCAGAGAGATAAAGATGATGTAGGTCACGACCTTCTGATTTTTATGCAAATGCCTTTGCTGCTAACGGGAATAATGAAATTGATGTTCCAAGTCTCAAGCTTCTGTTTCTTGCCGTCTCGTACGCTTGTATCAGCGATACATTTATTGGTTTAGTCAAACACAAAGGCTTCGTAGCATAAATTTCATGTTACGTTGAAGCAAAGCGGATTGTATTATAAATGTTTTAACTTTTTTTTGGGGGGTAGGGTTGACATAGATGTAATATGGCTGTAATAACGACAAAAGTTTAATTATTGGTGTGTCTACAATGGTACGTTAGAGGCCTCCATTACCGGTGATTCCCTAATTCATGGAAGACATCTCATAAAAGAGCTGGAAGTCTAATAATGCAAAAAATAAAAACTAAAAATAGGGTTCAAACTCCTTTAGTATTAAATTAATTCACAGGTGCACAAATACGCTTTGTGGCCAGTATATAAACATATACATACACGATGCATCAGCACACTGTGACTGCGACAAGTTGTAGTCTATGTATGGAAAAAATAGAGATTTCAGGTCACCTTGTGCGATAGTAGATGCACGACCTGGTTCATCCATTTTCAAATTCAAGAAGCCGAAAAAGCCAGCATCATCAAACAAAACCGTAAACTTCTATTATCTTTTTTATTAAAAGAATAACATGGGACATACATAAAACCACCAAAAACAGAGTATTACTATGTCACGTGTTTCAGGTCGTACCAGCCCTTAATTTATGACTAAGGTGCAAGGAATCTACTCACCCATAGATTGCTTGCTGCTGCTCAAGGATCTGTGTTCTTTAGTGGCATCTAGCAATAGTCAGAAAACAGATATTCAGCAACAAGAATCCATTAATTTCCTTCTTTATTTCATGCGATAAAAACAAGCAGATGTCCTACCCATGTGTCATATAAACTGTAACATACTACGCGTTTCGGATTACTTCTTCTTCATTTTGTCATGGATTCCTTTTGCTGGAGCCCTTAGTCATAGTTACAAGTGAATGGAAAGAAACATGGTTCTTAAATCACGCCCAACAGAAATGCCATCAGCGCCTGATGCGTAATTAAGACCACCCAAATTAATGATGATCCAGTATGCCTAAGTTTGTAAAGTGATATTCTTCAAATAGACACATGGATCAAACACATATAGGCATAAAAACACAATGTTAATAATTTAGAATAAATTCATGTCTATTCTTCAAACCGTTAGGATGAGAAGTTTGAAGAATAAATCTCCAGAATGATTCCCTATTGAGAAGCTTAAGCTATATTTCGCCCCCTATGTTGGGTTTGGTTACTCATTCAATTGGTTTAATTTCTAAGACAGAGAAAGCAGATGAATGTATTTGATAAAAATGTAGTGAGACTGCAGATATGTTTTTGTCAGTTTTTAAAAAATCTGACAAGTGTTTCCTAATACAGGTTTATAAAGTGCATGAAGTGCATGTGACATATCGTAAACGACATGATGTACAAGAGGCTAAATAGATGACGTTGTGTATTGCGGTTAATGTTACATTTAATCTTACAAAGTTGACTCATAACAATACTGGGAGACATTCAATATTTTATCACACTTACAAATCTGATTTCTGAAAACCATGACTCTATAGAGAAACACGTGAATGTGGATGTAACCCCTGAGGAAGTATGGACTGCTATACACATTTTTTTTTTTTTAAATCTATCAGATGGAAATCTGGAAATTGTCACTCTGTTGATTAACAAAGCTCCTACTTGAGGATACAGCTTGAGGGTACAGGTACCGTGGGAGCCACT
Organism: Oophaga sylvatica; assembly: GCA_033576555.1. NCBI lineage: Eukaryota > Metazoa > Chordata > Amphibia > Anura > Dendrobatidae > Oophaga > Oophaga sylvatica. The sequence continues at coordinate 610,216,291 of JARQOD010000002.1, forward strand.
TAACAGGGTACAGGTACTGCCAGTGCAGCTTCAGGATCCAGGTGCCATGGGTGTGGCTTCAGAGAGTTCAGGTACCACCGGTACAATTTTAGAATAGAGGTGAGTCTTCACATGGTTCAGGGTCTGCTATGTGCAGTGTCAGGTTGTAGGGACCTCTAGGTGTGGTTTCAGGTTCAGGTCCTGGCCACACAAGGACCAGGGGTTCAGTTTCACATACTAACTACACGTGATACTGGGATGGGGACCTGGCAACCTGCAGTTGCACACACACAATGTAGGAAACTACAGGGAAGAACATTACTCATTCACCTCCCTACTTTTATACAATATGCCTGCCAGCTATTGGTTGGTGGCATTTTCAAACTACGCTAGCTGCCCTTTTAAAAACAGGGGTGCATGTGCGCTCATGAGGCGCGCCACCAGGAAGTCTCTGTGATGTGCACAGGAGCATGACAGGAAGCAGGAGATGGGAAGGTCATTGCGCGGCCGGGGCGGTGAGTATGTCGCCATCCCTGCATGGAGGGGGAAAAGGGATCATGCAGGGACGCCGGCATTATTGTGACAGCAACACTATGTATTTGACTAGCACAGAAGAACAATCTATTTAAATATATGTATACACATACAGACAAGTGTAATATTGTGACTAAAGCCTGGGTCTCACATAGCGATACACCAGCGATCCCGACAACGATCAGGATCGCTGGTGTATCGCTACATTATCGCTGCTGAGTTGCCAAACAGGCAGCTCAGGCAGCGATCAGTACAAGCGACACTGCGGGTAACATCGCTTAGTTACCCGCAGTGTACCTTGGATACCAGCGCCCTGATGCAGGGAGCTGGTAACCAAGGTACACATCGGGTTTCCAGGCACTGCGCCGTGCCTGGAAACCCGCTGTGTACCTTGGTTACCAGCTCCCCTGCTTCAGGGAGCTGGTATCCAAGGTACACAGCGGGTTTCTAGGCACAGCCCCGCGCCTGGAAACCCGCTGTGTACCTTGGTTACCAGCGGATCGCTGGTCTCCCGCCTGTCACACGCAGCGATGCGTGCCTGTCAGCGGGAGACCAGCGATCAAAAAAATGTCCTGGCCTTTCAGCAACGATCAGCGATACCCGGCAGGGGGCTGATCGTCGCTGAATGTCACACACAGCGATATCGCTGGTGAGCTCGCTGCTGCGTCACAAAACTAGTGACTCAGCAGCGATCTCGCTAGCGAAATCGCCATGTGAGACGGGGGCTTTACAGTAATAAGATTTAAACAGAGTGCCACTATCAGAAAACAGCGATGAGACTAGATGCGATGTCTATTCAACATTCCCTTTATATTTACACTGTTATCTAGCAGTAAAATGGCAGCGCATAGTAATGCTTAATCTGTATGCATTAGCTTAACTGGTGTCACTCTCACTACCAGGCCTATCAGTCATATTCCTCTTAAGGCTGGGTCTCACATAACGATACACCAGCGATCCCGACAACGATATGAACTTGTCAGGATCGCTGGTGTATCGCTACATGATCGCTGCTGAGCTGCCAAACAGGCAGCTCAGGCAGCGATCTGGGACAGCGACACTGCGGGTAACATCGCTTAGTTACCCGCAGTGTACATTGGATACCAGCGCGCTGATGCAGGGAGCTGGTATCCAAGGTACACAGCGGGTTTCCAAGCGCTGCGCGGTGCCTGGAAACCCGTTGTGTACCTTGGATACCAGCTCCCTGCATCAGGGCGCTGGTATCCAAGGTACACAGCGGGTTTCTAGGCACAGCCCCGCACCTGGAAACCCGCTGTGTACCTTGGTTACCAGCGGATCGCTGGTCTCCCGCCTGTCACACGCAGCGATATCGCTGGTGAGCTCGGTGCTGCGTCACAAAACTAGTGACTCAACACCGATCTCGGTAGCGATATCGCTATGTGAGACGGGCCCATTAGGTGTTCCCACTATCGCTACACTGGCCCTAACAGGGCTCACCGGTACTTCCCGCTAGGCCCCAAGTCCTAGAGATGTGGGTCACGTGATGCACACTATGCTTGCCACCCTTGTCATCTTCGTTCCTGAAGCACAGCCCCGTCCCACACTCTGTACCGTACGTCTACGCTGGAAGTAAAGACCCAGACTTTTCTTAAAGACGACATGCGCTCCTCTTCTATTAGAGCAGAATCAGGCCTTTGGTGCTTAACCTGTAGTATTGGGTTTGGAACTTGACCTTTGGAGTCTGGCCTTCTCTGTGATCATATCACTCTTGGCAATCTCTACTGCTATGACAACCACGAGTTCCCACTTCGCCACGCCGGCCTTTTATGTTTAGCAACTGTGCCACAGCTGTCACCTGACCTGGTGCCCCCTTCAATCTCTTCCCTTTGGGAACACTCTGTCCATACTTCTCCATTCCTGTTTAGCCAAGCCAGCCAACAGATGGCGGCATTTAATTGCAAGTGCTGTGTAACGTAGACTTAATACATGCTTGAGCTTAGACTGATTGACATTTCTCATGTTCCCAATGTGGGCGCTGTCAATCAACAGACAGAGGTGTATGCATATGTAAATCCAGTGGGTGTAAAAGTGCTCTCTACTGCTAGGCCACAGAAAGGGTGCAATGAAGACTAATTAGCATATGGAATAAAATGTATATTGTGGACACAGTGAAGTATACAATCAAGCTATGATTTTTATAGAGGCTTTGTTTCCTATAAGACCATGTGCTCAGGATAAATTGTAAGTTTGGGGGTTTCAGACTCCTGTTAAAACTCAAACACCTTTTTTGTTGCATACTTTTAAGGTGTGTTAGGATATTAACGGTACCTAAAAAAGGGAAAAATATTTAGCATTCAGAAAGAAAAGTACCAGCCAATCTTAGTAATAAATCCAAATTAGAAATTAAATTACAACCCTGGACAGAGGTTTTACTTTACCCATCACAAACACTGTTTGGATTTGCAAATCCCTAATTAACAAAGCAGAGATTATCTAGAGATTATTCAGGTTTCCTGATAGACTATGTACACATAAAATATCCTAAAACCGAAAATCATCATATTTTACAGCTGAGGTTAAAATAAATCGAGGGAGCATGTTATAGTACATGGGTGTGGACTGTGCTGATATAAATGTGGAGATATTATTGATATGATTTCATTGCCCTAATAAATGCACATAGAACAAGCTGTGATTTGACATGAAAGTCACAACCGACTACAAGAATGTGAAAATGATGCCATGTACTTGTATAGTTAGAGAATGACTTTGTTGGCAAGAATAGTGTTATCTGCAGTCTTAGATTATGTTCACACGTTGCGTTTTTGCTGCTTTTTTATGCAAGTTTTGTCTTTTACAGTACAAGCAAAAGCTGCAAGATTTTAGAAATCTCATGCACACACATTGTTTTTTTTTCCTGACTGATTTGGAAAACTGCTGCATTTTTGCAAACTGCAGCATGTACCTTCTTTCAGCGTTTTTGTAGCGTTTTTGGTGTAAAAACCTAAGGAAGTTGCATCATGCTTTTTGGGGGGCACTAAACTTTATCAGCATGCACAAGAGACAACAAAAACACAGGAAAAAAAATGTAACAAAAACCTGCTTTTTGTAAGCAGCTTCTTTACTGCCAAGAGAGCAGGTTTCGCTTGCAGAAAAAAAACCACAGCAAAAACGCAATGTGTGAACATACCCTTATACTGTTCTAGAAAAACTTCCGAAAACCTGATGATCTCCTTATAAAACGATCAGATCAGTCGAGATTTGTGAGCATAAATAACAAAATCGATCCATTCATCATCGCTGTCAGTCTCCGTCCGTGCTGCTGGGTCTGGTATTACAGCTTTATCACATTCAACTACTTTGAAGTAGCAAATATTGTAAGGAATTGAGCATGTGTGACCATCACTATACACCGGAAATGGAGCAGTGGTCACACAAAATCCATACACACAGGAGATTTTCCCAGTAGTGGGGGAGGCTCCTGCTGCAGTTAGTTGACTGAGTCAGACACAGGATTATGAAATAATGGAGGGGGGGTAGCTAATTTTCTAAGACATATAGAGAGTAAATCTTTACTGATTACTCAGTTTATTTGCAATAAAAGGAAGGCAAAGAATAATAGGGAGGAAGAGACTGATGAAAAACTGTCAGCTCTTCTGACATATCTTTTATCTTTATTTTTGTGACTAATTGTATAATTTTTTTAAATGATCCTGGTACTCTGCATTGTTCCATTCATCTGTTATTCCTCATGGAAATGTATACATCTATATATATAATCTCCAGTTGGCCACTGTCCACGAATCCCATAAGGTACCGCAGCAGTGTCAGTATCGCTGTTCTGCATTCTTTCCCTGCACATCTCATTATTCATCCTGAACACACGGGGCACTGCCATACACCTGCTGAATTCTAACTCTAGAGCCAGTGCATTGTGGGAGTTGTCTCTGCACTTCCCTGCTTGTCAGATGGTCTCCGGCGTTGGCAGCTCTTCCTGTGTTCAGCAGTCATGTGGTACCGCTCATTAAAGTAATGAATATGCACTGCTCACCACTCCCATAGGCGTGGAGTGCATATTCATTACTTTAATGAGCGGTACCACGTGACCTATGAACACTGGAAGGAGCTGCCGGTGCCAGAGACCATCGGAGAAGCAGGTACAGAGAAGCGCCATGAGGGGGTGAGTAGGACGGGGGAGCCATGCGATATTCACCTGTCCCCGTTCCACTGCCACGCATCACTCTGTCTTCCGCGTCCTCTGGCTGTGACGTTCAGGTCAGAAGGCGCGATGATGTGCTTACTGCGTGCCCTCCGCCTGAACAGTCACTGCAGAGAGCCGGAAGACAAAGCGCTCGCGGTGGTGGAACGGGGACAGGTGAATATTGCAGGTGCTGAGGCCCTGAGCCAGGGGTGACACTGGCACCTGGCCCCCATAGCACGCTGGTGTCCCCGCCTGGTCAGGACACCGGCACCTGGCCCCCAGCGATGAGAGGTGAGTATGTATTTTTTTTTAGTGACAGCAGCAGCAGCTTATGGGGCATATATATCTATGGAGCATCTTATGGGGTCATCAACCTTTATGGACAGCATATGGGGCATATATATCTATGGAGATCTTATGGAGCCATCAACCTTTAAGGATAGCATATGGGGCATATTATTCTATGGAGCATCTTATAGGGCCATCAACCTTTATGCGGCATCATATGAGGCATATTATTGTATGCAGCATCTTATGGGGCCATCATTAACCTTTGTGCAGCATTATATGGGGCATATTTTAATATGGAGCATCTAATGTGGCCATTATTAACCTTTGTGCAGCATTATATGGGGCATATTTTTTGTATGGAGCATCTTATGTGGCCCATCATGAACTAATGTCTCTGTTACTGCGCCTGCATGGGGACGTCTAAATTTCTAGTAATTTGTTAAATGGCAGATGTCATTCTCCTTGTCAATAGATTGTGCCCTTACGAAGCTAGACACTGTTGGCACTGACTGGGCAGAATCAGACTCAACTGTTGGATGAGGCAAAACCCAATTTTTATTTTCATTTTCAATAAGAGGGTGAAGTTCTGTTACTGATTTGATTGGGGAAAGTAGAGGACAACTTCCCCACATCATGCATTATTGGCACATCCTAAAGCCCTCATACACTTCAGGTAGCTGTTGGCCGACCGATGGTTCGGCCAATTGTTCGTCTGGCAGCTATCTTGCCCGACTCTCCCATTCACAGGAGTGCACACTCTGCCAAGCTGTCATGCATGCAGGTGGCACGCCTGGTTTCATGGACCCATTGTGCGTCATGATTAGGCTTGCCTAGGAAGGGGCATAGATAAGGGGATACCTGGTGTTCACTGGAGCTTCTGATGGTGGAGACAGGCTGGGCTGCAAGTAGCCGCCAGGTACCACTCCTAGGTAGTCCCCGGTACTGCAGCTGCTGACACTGATAAGGACTAGGGCTCCATTCAGACTACTAGGTTCTGTCTTGTCCACAGAACAGTTACTGACACGGACTTGGGATACGTTCAGACTGGACTGATTCAAAGACTGGATTTAGCAGTCCAGGTGCACGGATTATTATGGATCGCCCACCAGGGCAGTGGGGATACTCAGTACCGGGCTTCTTCTTAAAGGGGCAGTGTCACGGCAGCAGTGACCCGGTCCAGGGCCCTGGGCGTCCAATAAAAGGGGAGATGATGAAAAGGGAAAATAATAAAGAGTTTGTAATAATGTATTCATGACGCCACCTGTGGTACTCGGCAATAAAGATGTTAGCCAACGCTGCAGTCCCAGGGCAGTTAGGATATTAAGGATAATGTTGGAAGTGAATATGGTGTAGGGCAGGTGACGCAGAACACAGCGGGGTGCAGTTTCCAATGCTTTACTCACTGTTTTTGTGTACACAGATGCCCACTTGGTGCCGCGTCCTCCAGGTGAGGGGTCCAGCAAACTCACAAGTAGATCAGGATACACCTTTCCAGGACTCCCTTCAATATGTTCCTCTCCTGGCCGTCTCACTGCACTGGCTTCCTCCCTCCATCCCAGCACCAACACAATCAGTGTCCTGAGCCAGCAGCCGCGGACTTTGAGGGCGACGTTCTCTAAGTCCCCTTGCGCCTTTATTGCTGCCTTTTTGGTGAATAATTGTGGATGTAGCTGAGGAACATAAAGAGACCTCCGCCTTCGGCTTGCTAGCTGAGTCTTGAAGTTCTCCACTAGGCTTGGGGGCCGGTTCCCCACTGCGACCAGGTCCCTCCACTACTGGATCGGGCCCCACGGATGGATTGCTCACTATCCGTGTCCGTAGGATCCTTTCTTTCTTCTGGGAGCTTCCTTCAGTCTCTCCCTCTATATTCTCTCTCTCTCTCATTCGGGGACAAGCTCCTCACAGCTGGAGCTCCCCTCTCCTTCTGACTCTGCAGCCTCTCTGCTGCACTCCTTCTCCTAGCTCCCTCTGACAGGGAGCTTCTTGTCAGCACGTCTGCTCACTTTCACTTCCTCCTCACAACTCACTGTTCTTCCTGCTCTCTAAGCTCCTCCCCTTTACTTTACCTTCTCCACCCACATCCCAACACCCTTTCCTATCTAACCCGAGATGAGGCCCTCCTCCCTAGGGGTAAGCCCAGGTGCCCTGACTGAACTAGTGTGTGTTGGGTGCGAGTGTTAGAGTCCTGGGTAGTGCTGCTTCCTTACCAGAGAGTGGGATACCACACCTCTGGAAGAGGTGCAGTACCTCTGTGGGGACTGTACCCTCAGGGGCACCACAATTATTCAACACGGATCTCAGATACTGGTACTGGCACCAGGCACACATGGACCGGGGGAAGAGGTTCAGGCACTGGCTGCATCAAGACTGGCCGAACAAGGACCATGGACTTCTGGTTCAGGACTGACCGCACAAGGACCATAGATTTCGAGTTCATGACTGGCCAAACAAGGACCATGGAATTCGGGTTCAGGACATTGGTCACACCCTAACCAGAGATTCCGGTTCAAGGTACTGGCCACACCAAGACCAGGGTTTGGGACATGGCCATGCCAGGACCAGAGTACCTGACAACTTCACTGGTAGAACACCACATTACATAATAACTAAATGTTTTGCTTTGCTCCTTCTTATTGGGGAAGGTGCCTTTAAAACAAGATGCCTGCCAGCTATTGGCTGGGAGTCATCTTCAAGTGAAGTCTTGCACTAAATGCCTCTCAGCTAAAGGCACACACAGACCGGGGCTGGGGTGGTGAGTATGCCGGCATCCCTGCATGGTGGGGGAAGGGGAGCCAAGCGGGGACTCCGGCAGCAGCGTTGAACAAGCATGCCTGTGTTCTCTAAGAACGCTCTGATGTTAACCCTCTGGTGGCGGCCCATTCTGGAGGGCAAAAAGATCAGCAATCTGAAATTGGACATACCGGATTCTTATCTACTCCGACATCAATACAAATGAAACTGTTGGCTGAGCCCATCGATCTCAGTGGGTTCAGATGAAATTATTCTAATCTGTAAGGGAGCCTTAACGAAAACCCCTTTATAAATATAATTTCCCTTTTTAAAGAATTTCTGCTACCTAATTTGCAGTATAACACCACTTTTGAGAGACATGATGCATATATTACTGATTTTCATAGTAACTACTTTTGCATGTTATTTTATTTTTTCCCTGAATTTTCCGGCAATGCCTAAAACTGACTTGACAAGGAAAGAAAGCGACACACTCAGCGGTAACAGCAAGAGGTAGTTTATTTATGTCACTGCGGTTGAAGTTCAGTAATTTAGTTTTATCTTGATCCATTTGGTGCTTAACAGTTTCTACTTAGTGAATAATTTTCTTTGGATTTATTTAAATGGCTTAATGAAATGCACTACGTTTGAATAAATGCAAAATACCACCTGCCAATCTTTTCTAAAAAATTGCGGATCGCGACTAAAACCCATAAATTAAGCCATGTCGAAAAATTAGGTTGTTGGCATAAAGTAGTCAACTGTGATTTGATGTTCTCTACAGATAATGGAGAGTGTTGGCGGGGCTCCGCGGGGGGTTATTTGGATTATTTATTTAACCGTTAATTAAGTGAAAAATGTTTTTAAACAGAGTCTTGACTTCTACATAGATCTTAATAAAGGAGTCATCGAAACGTGCCAGAAATGGAGCTCAGCGGTAGATGGATGTTGTCTGTACAAATGCACAGGGAACAGGAGCAAATACTCTATAATAACGTGGCCCAATAACAAGCAATATCAGAACGATAAAGTAAAGAGCACTTTCCTTCCCCCCAAACATTATAATGCCCCCAAAGTCCCCCACACACAGTCAGTATGATTCCCCACAGGCTTTCCACACAAAGTATGATGTCCCCCCATTCAATATAATGCCTCCCCCCCAGAGTCTGATCTACACTTCCGGCTAGACTTCAACTTCTTATCTAGTATAGAGCTCAATTGCTTTAGGCCCCCAATTTCTTGAGATAAGGAATCTTTCGGCCACTTGATGCTTGTTTACTTCCGAATATGCTATCTGATATGGTCTCCATTCTTCGCACATAACACCTGTTTCAATGCAGGCATAGGTCCTTTCTTCTGTCAATACTCTTCCCTATCTGCCTGACAACAGGAACTGCGTTCCCTATGCCTACTTAACCCCTCTCAACATGGGCTGGTGTTATGATTTGGTAGCTGAGGAGAGCAGGCAAAAAAGGAAATACACCAGAGAGGTTGGAATCTATGGGATTGCAGTACCCTGACTAACCACAACAACTAAAGGCAGCCGTGGAGCGTACCTACGTTGGTCCTAGACGCCTCGTCACAGCCTGAGAAGCTAACTACACCTAAAGACAGAAAGAGGAAAACTATCTGCCCCGGAGCAGATCCCCAAAGAACACAGAAAGCCCCCAAACATGCAATGGCGGCTAGACAAGAGGAAACACACACACAGACAGAAAATAGTATGAGCAAACGTTGGGGCCCAAACTTCCAAAATAGAAAAGGATAGGAAGGACACTTACTGCAATCCCAAAAAACCTTGAAAAGTACCAACTCTACTAATTACAAAAACACCTGAGATCACACGACCTCTACCACCTAAATTAGTTCTCTGGTGTAACAAAAACTAAACAGCAGCCACTGAAAAAACTGGAAAAGGCAAATGAACAAACAACAGTGGCTGAACTAAACTGAGAGGAGCACAAGCCCCCGGAGGGGACCCGGCAGACCCCCACAGAAGTGCAGGACAAAATGCAAAAAGCAAGCACAAAAAACTAAAAGAAGAAAATGTCTTATCTGTTAGCAGAAGATGCAGGCACGAAACAGCAAGCTACAAAGTGAACAGGAATCAAAGATGAGACCAGAACAATTGATCACCGGCAACCCTGATGGGAGGGAACCTCCCTTATATAAGACCAGTCAGTAACACCTGATCGCCAATCTTCACAATCTTCATTGGATAGTTCAGTACTGTTTGTAACCACCAGAGGGAGCTTCTGCTCAGAATTCTTTTCTAGCACATTCACAACAGTAACCCCCCCTTGAGGAGGGGTCACCGAACTCTCATTTGAGCAACCAGGTCGGTCAGGATGAGCTCTGTGATACGCACGGATGAGTCTCCTAGCATGGATGTCCGAAGCAAACACCCAAGAATTGTCCTCCTGACCATAACCTCTCCACTTAACCAAATACTGGAGTTTCCGTCTAGAAAAACGAGAATTCAATATTTTCTCAACCACATACTCCAGATTGCCCTCAACCAAAACAGGGTCAGGAGGCACAGCCATAGGAACCACTGGCTTGACAAACCTCTTCAATAAGGACTTGTGGAACACGTTATGGATCTTAAATGTCCCTGGAAGAAGTAAACGAAAGGAAACAGGATTAAGAATCTCCATGATCTTATAAGGTCCAATTAACCTAGGCTTAAACTTAGGAGATGCAACTCTCATAGGGATATTTCTTGAGGACAACCAGACCAAGTCCTCCACTTCAAACCGAGGACCATCAGTCCTATGCCGGTTGGCAAACCGCTGGGCCCTCTCCTGAAAGAGGGACAACCTCTCCACTACCTGGTCCCAAATCTGCTGCATACGCTCCACAACAGAGTCAACACCTGGACAGACAGAAGCCTCCGTCTGTCCTGAAGAAAATCGAGGGTGAAACCCAAAATTGCAGAAAAATGGAGACATCAAAGTGGCAGAGCTAGCCCTATTATTAAGAGCAAACTCAGCCAAAGGCAAAAAAGAGACCCAGTCATCCTGATCAGCAGAAACAAAGCATCTTAGATAAGTCTCCAATGTCTGGTTTGTTCTCTCAGTTTGTCCATTGGTCTGAGGATGAAAAGCCGAGGAGAAAGACAATTGAACACCAAGTTTAGAACAAAAAGTCCTCCAAAATCTGGAAACAAACTGGACTCCTCTGTCAGACACAATGTTCTCAGGAATGCCGTGTAACCGAACCACGTGCTGAAGGAACAAAGGCACCAATTCAGAGGAGGAAGGCAACTTAGGTAATGGCACAAGATGTATCATTTTGGAAAACCTATCACAAATCACCCAGATAACGGTCATTCTCTGAGAAACAGGGAGGTCGGAAATGAAATCCATAGAGATATGGGTCCATGGTCTCTTGGGCACAGGCAATGGCATCAACAAACTACTAGAGCGAGAGCAAGGCTTGGAGCGAGAGCAAGTCCCGCAGGACTGCACAAATTCCCTGACGTCACGAGACAAAGTAGGCCACCAAAAGGACTGACTAACCAAGTCTCTGGTACCAAAAATTCCGGGATGACCGGCCAACGTGGAACAATGAATCTCAAACATCACACTCTTTTTCCACCGGTCTGGGACAAACAATTTCCCAATAGGGCAGCGCTCGGGTTTATCCTCCTGACACACTTCCAGAGCCAGTCTCAAATTGGGCGAGATGGCGGAAAGAACTACACCCTCTTTCAAAATAACAGCAGGATCGGATAACTCAGGAGAGTCCGCAAGGAAACTCCTCGAGAGGGCATCTGCCTTAACATTCTTAGTGCCAGGAAGAAAGGAAACCACAAAATTAAAACGTGTGAAAAACAAGGCCCACCTGGCCTGTCTAGGATTAAGTCGCTTGGCTGATTCCAGATAAACCAGATTCTTATGGTCCGTGAGGACCACCACCTGATGTTTGGCTCCCTCCAGCCAATGTCTCCACTCTTCAAAAGCCCACTTCATGGCCAATAACTCCCGATTACCCACGTCATAATTACGTTCAGTTGGAGAAAATTTTCGAGAGAAAAAGGCACAAGGGTTACTTTTAGAGGTCTCTGGATCTCTTTGGGACAAAACGGCACCTGCCCCAATTTCAGAGGCATCAACCTCCACCTGAAATGGCAGAGAAACATCAGGCTGCCGTAGAACAGGAGCAGAAGTGAATCTCTGCTTAAGTTCCTGAAATGCAGAGACTGCCTCAGGAGGCCAATTCACCACATCAGAACCCTTTTTGGTCAAATCAGTCAATGGATTAACAATAACAGAGAAATTACCAATAAATTTACGATAAAAATTGGCAAAACCCAAGAATCTTTGAAGAGCCTTTAATGAAGTAGGTTGGACCCAATCACAGATGGCCTGAACCTTGACCGGGTCCATTTCAATAACAGATGGGGACAAAATGAATCCCAGAAATGAGATCCTCTGTACGCCAAAAAGACACTTTGATCCCTTCACATACAGAGCATTCTCTCTAAAAATCTGGAACACAGTCCGAACATGTTTCACATGAGAGTCCCAGTCATTGGAAAAAATCAAGATATCATCCAAATAAACAATCAGAAATTTATCCGCAAAATCCCTGAAAATGTCATTCATGAAGGACTGGAAGACAGAAGGAGCATTAGTGAGCCCAAAGGGCATCACTAGGTACTCAAAATGCCCCTCTGGGGTATTAAATGCCGTCTTCCATTCATCCCCGTGCTTAATGCGAATAAGGTTATATGCCCCCCTGAGGTCAAGCTTAGTAAACCAAGTAGCACTTTTCACCCTGGAAAACAGGTCAGAAATCAAGGGTAACGGATATTGATATTTCACAGTGATATTGTTCAAGAGACGATAATCAATACACGGCCTTAATGAACCATCCTTTTTGGCCACAAAGAAACCCTTCTCCAATGACTCCTTGATATAAGACCGCATAGCGTCATGTTCAGGTACAGACAAGTTAAAAAGGCGACCTTTAGGGAATTTACTACCAGGCACTAATTCAATAGCGCAGTCATAGCTCCTATGGGGGGCAAGGATGCAGATTTACTTTCGCTAAACACATCAAAAAAATCAGTCAAAAAGTCAGGAACATCCTGAGCCTGGGGGAGGCAGAAAAAACAGGAGTGTTGGTATTAACACATTGGCAGCCCCAACTGGTTACAGACACAGATTTCCAATCCAAAACAGGATTATGAGACTGTAACCAAGGGAAACCCAGTACGATAATGTCATGCAGATTATACAGCACCAAAAATTTGCAACTCTCCTGATGATCAGGTTCAACCCTCATTATTACCTGAGTAGAGAACTGAGGTTTATTCTCAGCCAAAGGGGTAGAATCGATCCCCAGTAGGGGAATAGACTTCCGTAGGGGTATCAAGGGAAACCCACAACGTTTAGCAAAATCAAAATCCATCAGGTTAATAGCTGCTCCCGAATCAACGAAAGCCTGAGCAGAAAATGTGGACAGGGAGCAAATCAGGGTAACAGTCAACAAAAATTTAGTCTGAACACTACCCAAGACAACTGAGCGTGCAAAACGTCTTCCCTGCTTAGGGCAGACTGAAATAGCATGAGAGGCATCAGCACAGTAGAAACATAACCCATTGCGTTTTCGAGACTCATGACGCTGTGTCCCAGAAGCCACTCTATCACACTGCATGGGTTCAGAAGCTGGTTCACAATGCAACACCATTCCACGCATACCTCTACGCTCACGCAAACGTCTGTCAATTTGAATCGCTAATGACATAGAATCATTGAGACCAGAGGGGACAGGGAATCCCACCATAACATCCTTTACATTCTCTGACAGACCCTTCCGAAAAAGGGCCGCCAAAGCATCGTCATTCCATTTGGTCAGGACTGCCCACCTACGGAATCTCTGACAGTATAACTCAGCGTCCTCAAGCCCCTGATTTAATGCCAACAAGGCTTTTTCAGCTTGATCAGTGACATTAGGCTCATCGTACAATAACCCCAGAGCCTGAAAAAATGCATCAACATTACTCAAAACAGGATCCCCAGGTGTCAGGGAAAAAGCCCAATCCTGAGGATCGCCGCGCAGGAGAGAGATGACAATTTGAACCTGCTGTGCTGCGTTCCCTGAGGACTTAGATTTCAAGGCAAAAAATAACTTACAGTTATTTTTGAAATTCAGAAATTTAGCTCAATCCCCTAATGTCACGGGTGTGTCGCGGCGGAGATCGTCGCGATTGCACACCCTGACTTCGCACAGCTGAGTTTCTGGTGCTGGGTGTTTTTCGGCACTGAGGGAGTTAATTCTTTCTCTCTCGGTGCTGGACTGAGCAGCCTCGCCCAGCTGCGATTGATGTTTTGTTAATTAGCTTCCTTCATATACCTGCTGGTCTGCTGGGGAAGTTGCCGGTGAAAGCATTCATTCAGACCAGCAGAGCGGATCTTTTCTGAGAAGACTTAAGCTAAGAGTGCCTGTTGTGGTTTTTCCTCTCCTCGCTTATTGTTTATCTCCTTAACCTTTGTGTTCCTCTGTAGTGGAAGTTTTGTATGCAAGGCAGTGTTTTCTTTACCCCTTGTCTGTCTCGTTTGTCTTAAGGTACTGCCACACTGAGCTATCCCGCTAGCGATCTCGTTAGCGTTGCATACTAATGAGATCGCTAGCGGGATTGTTTCTATATCGCTAAATGCTGCCGCATTTAGCGATATAGTTAACGACGCTATCGCCGTTAGCGATCTTCTTAACGACTTTAGCGGTACAAAAGTACCGCTAAATCGCTAAGAAAAGGTGCCACACAGCGATAAGATACTTACCCAGCGGGAGCGCCAGCGATGAAATAGGGTCCGGAACGATTCCAGCGACGAGCGAGATCACAGCAGGAAGCTCGTCGCTGGAAGCTGCCGCACTGAACAACATCGCTAACGGGATCGCTAAATAGTGACGTTTTTTAGCGATCCCGTTAGCGATATTGTTTAGTGTGGCATACCCTTTAGACTGTGTGTAAGCTGTGACTTGCCCATTCCCTGTGGTGGTAATCAGGGTCCTTCTCAGGACTAGATTACAGTGGTCAGGGATCAACAGGAGACAGGGTTACGCTGGTGGCCTGGACCTCTGTACCATTAACAGTACCTCCAGGTAGAGGGACTAGTCAGGACCCCAGTTCAGGGTCAGCATAGACCCCGGTCCACCTCTATCCTGAGACAGCGTGACACGTACACAGTATAGACCCACAATACATAGGATATTATGTCAGGTAAGACATTGCTGGCAGATACTATGTATACATATTGATATTTTCTATTATATGAAATATTGAATGTTGTCACATTAGATATATGTTACTATCATAGAATATATCTGTTATACGTCGTGACATTTTCACCGGCCACTTTAAAAGATTCTCCCAGCTACCATGGATCCAGTAGCCCAGTTAGCTCAGCAGTTGCAGAGTTTGTCCATGGAGCTGACGGACGTTAAGTCCAAGGTTTTGTACCCCCGGGAGCAAACCAGATCTGAACCTAAAGTAGCTCTCCCGGACAGGTTCACTGGTGGGCGGGACAAATTTTTTACCTTCCGGGAGGCATGTAAATTATATTTTCGGCTACGGCCTCGGTCTTCGGGGAGTGAAGATCAGAGGGTGGGAATTGTCATCTCGCTCTTACAAGGGGACCCTCAATCCTGGGCATTCTCTCTTCCTCTGGACTCCCCGACTCTCCAGTCAGTAGATCGATTTTTTACAGCCCTGGGTCTGGTATATGATGACCCGGATCGGGTCTCCCTTGCTGAAATGAAGTTATGTAAGATACAGCAGGGAGATCGTCCGGCGGAGGAATTTTCTTCTGAGTTCCGTAGATGGGCCACAGATACTCAGTGGAATGACCCAGCTCTTAGGAGCCAGTTTTGTCAAGGATTATCTGACAAATTAAAAGATGTGTTGGCTCAGTATGATTCTCCCCCGTCACTGGAGGCCGCTATGGCCCTTGCTATTCGCATTGATAGACGGCTTCGGGAGAGGTGCGAGGTAACTCCGCCCCCTGTGAGGACTCCACCTTCTACTATAGTCCCTTATATTGAGGTTCCCCTGGTTTGTTCTGAGGAGCCTATGCAGTTAGGAGGGACATCGTTTCGAGGGAGGGGATCGGCGGTGCGCCGCAAGACAGGAAAGTGTTACTTCTGCGGGAGAAAGGGACATTTTGTTGGGGGGTGTCCATCCCGTACTTTGCTGAGCAAGGAGTCGCCGGAAAACTGTTGATCCCAGGTTGTGTGGTGGACGACAATCTGGGAGTATGTATTTCGTCCCCAAGTCCGTCTCAGTTTCTCGTACCAGTGGAGGTGGTGGTAGGTACGAGAACTGAGAGGATTTCTGTTCTTCTGGATAGTGGGGCCGCGGCTAATCTGGTGGACGCTCGGTTTGCCCAGGTGCAAGGTATGCAACTGAGTGTATTGGCCAAACCTATCCCTATATTCTCTATTGACGCCAGGCCTCTCGGTCAAGGTAGCTTTGTGCAAGCCGTGCATAACATAGACCTTCGAGTGGGGGCAATACATAAAGAACTATTGTCTTGTTATGTGTTGGAGGGCCTTCCCACTCCTATTGTGTTGGGACTTCCTTGGTTAACTAAACATAACCCAGTTATTAATTGGCAATCCAGAGAGATAAGCCAGTGGGGTGAATTTTGCAATAGTAACTGCATGAACACGGTCATCGGTGCGGTCGTGCCTAGATCCTTACCTCCTTTTCTGGAGGACTTTGAGGATGTGTTTTCAGAGGAAGGGTGTCAAGAATTACCTCCTCATCGCGCGTATGACTGTGCTATAAAATTGCTTCCTGATGCTAAGTTACCAAAATCTAGGTTATATAACCTTTCTGGTCCTGAGAGGCAAGCTATGAAGGATTATATTTCGGAAAGTCTGGCCAAGGGGCATATTAGACCTTCATCTTCCCCAGTGGCCGCGGGGTTCTTCTTTGTGAAGAAAAAAGATGGAGGCCTACGCCCTTGCCTGGATTTCCGTGAGCTTAATCGGATTACGGTCCGAGATCCGTATCCGCTCCCACTTATTCCTGATCTCTTCAATCAGATTGTGGGCGCCAAATGGTTCTCTAAGTTGGATCTCAGGGGGGGCGTATAATCTGATTAGGATAAAGGAGGGGGATGAGTGGAAGATGGCGTTTAACACTCCGGAGGGACATTATGAGAACCTTGTCATGCCTTTCGGTCTGACTACTGCCCCGGCGGTGTTTCAACATTTTGTTAATGACATCTTTCGCCACCTAGTGGGACAGTTTGTTGTCATTTATCTAGATGACATCTTAATTTACTCGCCGGATCTTGTGTCTCATCAGGAGCATGTGAGACAGGTGTTGCAGATCTTGCGAGACAATAAACTGTACGCCAAATGGGAGAAGTGTGTATTCGCCGTACAAGAACTTCAGTTTTTAGGATTCCTGGTGTCAGCTTCCGGTTTCCGTATGGACCCTGGGAAAGTGAAGGCTGTGCTTGAATGGGATCGGCCAGAGGATCTTAAAGCACTGCAGCGTTTCCTGGGGTTTGCTAACTACTACCGGAAATTTATTCGTAATTTCTCATCCGTTGTCAAACCTCTCACTGACATGACAAAAAAAGGGACGGATTTTTCTAGGTGGTCTGACAAAGCTTGTCAAGCATTTTCCTCCTTGAAAAAATGTTTTGCTTCAGCACCCATACTCATCCAACCTGATGCATCACAACCGTTCATTGTGGAGGTAGACGCATCTGACGTAGGAGTGGGTGCGGTATTATCTCAAGGTCCGTCCCCTGGTAAATGGCATCCGTGCGCTTTCTTCTCTAAAAAATTGTCGTCCGCCGAGAGGAATTATGATGTCGGCAATAGGGAACTCTTGGCCATTAAGTTGGCTTTTGAAGAGTGGCGTCACTTTTTGGAGGGGGCAGTCCACCCGGTCACCGTCATTACTGATCACAAGAACCTGCTGTATTTAGAGTCTGCAAAACATCTGAATTCCAGACAAGCTAGATGGTCGTTGTTTTTTACCAGGTTTAATTTTGTCGTCACATATCGTCCTGGGTCAAAAAATGTAAAGGCTGATGCCTTATCTCGTAGTTTCCCGGGGGCCGGGAAGACGGATGACCCGGTTCCTATTCTTCAGGAGGGAGTTGTGGTGTCGGCTGTATGCTCTGAGCTTGAGGAGGAGGTATTGGAGGCTCAGGGGGACGCCCCTGTAGGACCTCCAGGGAGACTGTTTGTTCCAGATCAGTTAAGACAAAAGGTTATCGAGGCACATCATAATTCTGCTTTGGCAGGACACCCAGGGAGTAAAGCAACTGTAGATCTCGTTTCTCGCCGGTTTTGGTGGCCTAACTTAAATAAAGAGGTGGTAACTTTTGTCGCGTCCTGTGGGGTATGTGCGCGCTCTAAGACCCCACATACCCGTCCGTCTGGGGCCCTTTTACCGTTGAAAATCCCGGAGCGTCCATGGACCCATCTGTCTATGGACTTCATTACGAACCTCCCTCCGTCTGGTAAAACTGTCATACTAGTTGTAGTTGACAGGTTCAGCAAAATGGCACATTTTATTGCTCTTCCTAATGCTAAAACTCTGGCGCAGGTGTTCATTGGGGAGATTGTGAGACTTCACGGGTTGCCTTCCGATGTGGTGTCGGATCGGGGGTCTCAGTTTGTGTCCAAATTCTGGAAGGCATTTTGTTCACGGCGGGGGATGCAGTTGTCATTTTCTTCGGCTTTTCATCCGCAGACTAATGGTCAGACAGATCGTCTGAATCAGAGCTTAGAGACATATCTCCGGTGTTTTGTCTCAGAGAACCAAGAGTACTGGTCTTCTTTCTTGCCTCTGGCAGAGTTCGCTCTTAACAATAGGTGGAGCGAGTCCACTGGTAAGTCCCCGTTTTTTGGGGCATATGGTTTTCACCCCCAGTTTTGTACTTTCAATGGGGGGGGCTCTTCTGGGGTTCCTGAGGAGGAACGATTTTCGTCGTCACTTGCTTCAGTGTGGAGAGGAGTGCTTAATAATCTGAGCACTATGGGGAACCGATACAAACGTATGGCTGATAGGAGGAGAGTGTCTGGTCCGGACCTAAGTGTGAACGATCTAGTATGGTTGTCTACCAAGAATATAAAACTTAAGGTTCCCTCCTGGAAACTCGGTCCCAGATTCATCGGGCCATACAGGATCAGTTCAATAATTAATCCGGTGGCTTTCCGTCTTGACCTCCCTCCTACGTTTAAAATCCACAATGTGTTCCACAAATCGTTGCTTAAGAGGTACGTGGCACCAGTTATACCGTCACCTCTACCTCCTCCTCCAGTGGTGGTCAATGGTAATTTGGAGTTTCAGGTATCGAAGATCATTGACTCACGTCTGAATCGCCGGTCCCTTCAGTACCTTGTTCATTGGAGGGGGTATGGTCCTGAGGAGAGGATGTGGGTTTCTGCGTCGGATATTAACGCAGACCGATTGGTTCGGGCCTTCCACACTACTCACCCAGATAGACCAGGCCCTGAGGGTCCAGAGGCCCCTCGTAGAAGGGGGGGTACTGTCACGGGTGTGTCGCGGCGGAGATCGTCGCGATTGCACACCCTGACTTCGCACAGCTGAGTTTCTGGTGCTGGGTGTTTTTCGGCACTGAGGGAGTTAATTCTCTCTCTCTCGGTGCTGGACTGACCAGCCTCGCCCAGCTGCGATTGATGTTTTGTTAATTAGCTTCCTTCATATACCTGCTGGTCTGCTGGGAAAGTTGCCGGTGAAAGCATTCATTCAGACCAGCAGAGCGGATCTTTTCTGAGAAGACTTAAGCTAAGAGTGCCTGTTGTGGTTTTTCCTCTCCTCGCTTATTGTTTATCTCCTTAACCTTTTGTGTTCCTCTGTAGTGAAAGTTTTGTATGCAAGGCAGTGTTTTCTTTACCCCTTGTCTGTCTCGTTTGTCTTAGACTGTGTGTAAGCTGTGACTTGCCCATTCCCTGTGGTGGTAATCAGGGTCCTTCTCAGGACTAGATTACAGTGGTCAGGGATCTACAGGAGACAGGGTTACGCTGGCGGCCTGGACCTCTGTACCATTAACAGTACCTCCAGGTAGAGGGACTAGTCAGGACCCCAGTTCAGGGTCAGCATAGACCCCGGTCCACCTCTATCCTGAGACAGCGTGACACGTACACAGTATAGACCCACAATACATAGGATATTATGTCAGGTAAGACATTGCTGGCAGATACTATGTACACATATTGATATTTTCTATTATATGAAATATTGAATGTTGTCACATTAGATATATGTTACTATCATAGAATATATCTGTTATACGTCGTGACTAGAGTTGAGCGATACTTTCCGATATCCAAAAGTATCGGAATCGGAATGGTATCGCCGATATCATTAAAATATCGGCGATACCCGATACCGATACCGGAAGTCCCATGTAAGTCTATGGGAACAAAATATCGTAACTAAAAAAAACCCATTCTTTCCTTGTAAACACTAAATATACACACATAGAATACATATATATATATATATATATATATATATATATATATGTCATTGTGACATATATATATACATATATGTATAGTTTATACACTTCTACATAGTAAAATATCCTCTGAATCAATTGTCGGGTAAAGCCGGCTTCAGTGAAAAGACAGAAGCACCCGACATGAAATGACACTTGGTGTACATAGGGTTAACCATGTCTTTTCATGTCGTTTGCTATCTGATTTGCACAAACAATTAAATCAGTCTATGTGTGCAAAATTTCACACCTGTAGGGGTTAATTAAAGGTGTAAATTCGTTGTAAAAAAAACGGACTTTTTTGCTACGAATTTACACCTTTAATTAACCCCTACAGGTGTGAAATTTTGCACACATAGACTGATGTAATTGTTTGTGCAAATCAGATAGCAAAGGACATGGTTAACCCTATGTACACCAAGTGTCATTTCATGTCGGGTTCTGCATTTTCACAAAAGCCGGCAATTGAATTAGCGGCTATTATACTATGTAGAAGTGTATGAACTACAAATATAAATATATATATATATGTGTCACAAATTCAATGACATGTATATATATATATATGAGGTGTAAAATTGCTGAAAAAAAATGCGTGGGCTCCCGCCCTATTTTCGCAACCAGACAGACAAAGCCAGTGAGTGGGGGCAGATAATAATAGCCCAGAGAGGGACCATTATTTTTGGCCCCCCCCGGCTACTAACATCTGCCCCCAGACACCCCAGGAAAGACAAATCTATAATTAGATTCGCCCTTTCTGGCACTTTGCCCGTCTATTCCCATTGCCCTGTAGCGGTGGCGAATGGGTTAATATGGGGTTAAAGCCACCTTGCTATTGAAAGGTGACCTTAAGCCAGGTTAATAATTGAGAGCTGTCAATTAGACAACTATCAATTATTAATCCTATTGCATGAAATAAAAATAAAACACACACACTTTAATTAAAAATCATTTTAATGAAATAAAGACACATGTTTTTGACCATCTTTTATTTTACTGCAAAAACCATTTCCTGTAATAAAAATAAAATAAAAAAGCAAAATTATTCTTATCTATCCCATGCACAGTCAGGTCCCACGGTGTAATCCTTCAGAAAGGGTTAATGTTTACTGCAGGGACCGCAGCTAATGCTGCAGCCTCACAGTAAACCCCCAAATGAATGAGTTCCTCTCCTGGCTGACAGGAGAGTAAAGGCTGGGTGTCACATAACGATACACCAGCGATCCCGACAACGATATGCACTTGTCAGGATCGCTGGTGTATCGCTACATGATCGCTGCTGAGCTGCCAAACAGGCAGCTCAGGCAGCGATCTGGGACAGAAACACTGCGGGTAACATCGCTTAAGGGCCCGTCTCACATAGCGATATCGCTACCGAGATCGCTGCTGAGTCACTAGTTTTGTGACGCAGCAGCGAGCTCACCAGCGATATCGCTGTGTGTGACATTCAGCGACGATCAGCCCCCCTGCCGGGTATCGCTGATCGTCGCAGAAATGTCAGGACCTTTTTTTGATCGCTGGTTTCCCTCTGACAGGCACGCATCGCTGCGTGTGACAGGCGGGAGACCAGCGATCCGCTGGTAACCAAGGTACACAGCGGGTTTCCAGGCACCGCGCAGCACTTGGAAACCCGCTGTGTACCTTGGATACCAGCTCCCTGCATCAGGGCGCTGGTATCCAAGGTACACAGCGGGTTTCTAGGCACAGCCCCGCGCCTGGAAACCCGCTGTGTACCTTGGTTACCAGCGGATCGCTGGTCTCCCGCCTGTCACACGCAGCGATGTGTGCCTGTCAGCGGGAAACCAGCGATCAAAAAAAGGTCCTGACATTTCAGCGACGATCAGCGATACCCGGCAGGGGGGCTGATCGTCGCTGAATGTCACACACAGCGATATCGCTGGTGAGCTCGCTGCTGCGTCACAAAACTAGTGACTCAGCAGCGATCTCGGTAGCGATATCGCTATGTGAGACGGGCCCTTAAGTGGAAAGCTTAATTGATTGCTTTCCACTTTCACTTCAGGTCAGCCAGGGACACAATCAGTGACGTCAGAGGGAACTGATTAACAAAAATAGGGGTTCCCTTCGAAAAAAAAATGGCGTGGGGTCCCCCCTATTTTTGTTAACCAGCCAGATGAAGCAGACCGCTGAGGCCTGGATTTTCAGGCTGTTAAGGAGCCAAGATCCATGGACCTTGCCAGCCTGATAATACCAGGCCACAGCAGTCTGCATATCTTGGCTGATTAACAAAAATAGGGGATCCCCTCGAAAAAAATTGGCGTGGGGTCCCCCCTATTTTTGTTAACCAGCCAGATGAAGCAGACCGCTGAGGCCTGGATTTTCAGGCTGTTAAGGAGCCAAGATCCATGGACCTTGCCAGCCTGATAATACCAGGCCACAGCAGTCTGCATATCTTGGCTGATTAACAAAAATAGGGGATCCCCTCGAAAAAAATTGGCGTGGGGTCCCCCCTATTTTTGTTAACCAGCCAGATGAAGCAGACCGCTGAGGCCTGGTTTTTCAGGCTGGTAAGGATCCAATATCCATGGACCTTGCAAGCCTGATAATACCAGGCCACAGCAGTCTGCTTAGCTTGGCTGGTTAACAAAAATAGGGAATCCCCTCGAAAAAAAAACGGCGTAGGGGTCCCCCTATTTTTGTTAACCAGCCAAGTAAAATGCAGACTGCTGCGGCCTGGTATTAAAAGACTGTCAAGGCCCATGGATTTTGGCCCTCAACAGCCTGATAATACCAGGCTACAGCAGCCCCACATTTGGCGCATCAAAAGATGTGCCAATTGTGGCACTTTACCCGGCTCTTCCCACTTGCCCTGTAGCGGTGGCAAGCGGGGTAATAAGGGGTTAATGTCACCATTGATTGCACGGTGACAATAAGCCCGGTTAATAATGGAGAGGTGTCAATAAGACACCGATCCATTATTAATCCCAAAGTTTTTAAATGTTTAAAAAAAAGACAAAGCAAGAAAAAAGTCTTTTAATGAAATAAAAGAGACAACACAGTTTTCATTAATTTTATTACTCTCTCATTCCTGCGACGCCATCGATCTCCTGTAAAAAAAGAAAAAAAACAAACCAACAGTATACCACCTGTCCGATGCAGTCCATAGTAACGACAGTCCCACGACGATCCAGCTCTGCTACATCGCAATGACAGGCAGAGCCTGTCATCGCGACGCAGCACAGCTGATTACCTGCTTCCCCGGCGGTGACGTCATCGGACTGACTGCTTTACGGCCGGGATTACCCAGCAGTCACTGCAGTTATCGCGAGAAACTGCATGTGACCGCCGGGGAAAGAAGATTGCGGCCATGAAGCAGTCCAGCCCGTGACCGCCGGAGATCTTCTGCCAGGTAAGTGCCGCTGACTCCTGACAGACCCGACCGACGGACACTGACAGTGACAGTGACAATCCCGATTCCGGTATCCGATATGACGAAAATATCGGAACTCGGAATCGGAATTCCGATACAGCCAATATCGGCCGATACCCGATATTTGCAGTATCGGAATGCTCAACCCTAGTCGTGACACCTAAAAACAAATCTGGCATGGGAATCCTAGGTTCCACAACAGGCAACCTCGCAAGATAGGTAGCAATACTCCGAACCTCAGTGGCAAGCTGATCCACACAGCCAGACAACTGTGCAAACTCCATTGAGAAAAAAATAAAATAAAAAATCCTCCTCAGCACCCAGAGATACAGAGGGAAAAAAAATGCAACAAACAGAAAAAAAAAAAAAAAAATCTCTGACAACTCTGACAACTTTTTTCTTTCCACAATATTTTTCCCTTCTGTGAGTACCATATAATTTTCAGTTTGGGCCGGTGATAGTGTTATGATTTGGTAGCTGAGGAGAGCAGGCAAAAAAGGAAATACACCAGAGAGGTTGGAATCTATGGGATTGCAGTATCCTGACTAACCACCACAACTAAAGGCAGCTGTGGAGCGTACCTACGTTGGTCTTAGACGCCTCGTCACAGCCTGAGAAGCTAACTACACCTAAAGACAGAAAGAGGAAAACTATCTGCCCCGGAGCAGATCTCCAAAGAACACAGAAAGCCCCCAAACATGCAATGGCGGCTAGACAAGAGGAAACACACACACAGACAGAAAATAGTATGAGCAAACGTTGGGGCCCAAACTTCCTAAATAGAAAAGGATAGGAAGGACACTTACTGCAATCCCAAAAAACCTTGAAAAGTACCAACTCTACTAATTACAAAAACACCTGAGATCACATGACCTCTACCACCTAAATTAGTTCTCTGGTGTAACAAAAACTAAACAGCAGCCACTGAAAAAACTGGAAAAGGCAAATGAACAAACAACAGTGGCTGAACTAAACTGAGAGGAGCACAAGCCCCCGGAGGGGACCCGGCAGACCCCCACAGAAGTGCAGGACAAAATGCAAAAAGCGAGCACAAAAAACTAAAAGAAGAAAATGTCTTATCTGTTAGCAGAAGATGCAGGCATGAAGCAGCAAGCTACAAAGTGAACAGGAATCAAAGATGAGACCAGAACAATTGAT
This sequence comes from Oophaga sylvatica, assembly GCA_033576555.1. Lineage (NCBI taxonomy): Eukaryota > Metazoa > Chordata > Amphibia > Anura > Dendrobatidae > Oophaga > Oophaga sylvatica. Next base: position 610,241,036 of record JARQOD010000002.1, read on the forward strand.
CACCGGCAACCCTGATGGGAGGGAACCTCCCTTATATAAGACCAGTCTGTAACACCTGATCGCCAATCTTCACAATCTTCATTGGATAGTTCAGTACTGTTTGTAACCACCAGAGGGAGCTTCTGCTCAGAATTAATTTCTAGCACATTCACAACAGGCTGGCCCAAATAGTGAACCCTATCCACTGGTTAGCTAAGTGCTGAAGTTCACAAAATAGATAATAATAACTTTTAAAATAGCACAATCCATTATATAACTATAGAATCTTTCAAGGGTTGTTGACAGTTTCTCCACCCCTTTATAATGGGAACAGCCATGATGTTGGAATTGATGATTAAACTAATCACACCATCTAGGCTTTGTTTCAGATTTTGGATTTTTCCTTAGGGAGCAAAGATAAGTGATAAACACTAAATACAGGACTACTCACGGTGTCCTAATCTTTCACGGGTTGTAGTGAAAGATTGCAATCCTAGATTGTAATCTGGGAAGAAAACATCTGTCTACTTCTATATATGCTGATGATAAGATAATGAATACCCATGGAAATAAATCATGCTCGAGAAATTTGAGTTAATGGTGCATGTCGTTGGGAGCCTGAGCACTATGTGACCCAAATGACTGGTGATGAAGAGAAGATACATCAGGAACCACGATCATTTGTGAAATGCTGTTCACAATGTCCTTATTAATCTGTCTCTGTATTTACTAAGAAGACAGCCACATATTCTCATACACAAAGGACCATGAAATATCTTCTGCAATTGTCTATTTAGGATTTATTATTGGAACGTACACTGTGTGTACTGTGTGTTTTATTATATAACAACGTCAGCGCTCTCTGTTAATAAATCTGAAACCTGAATACATAAGAACGTGAAAAGTGCAGTTTGGGTTTCTTAGAAGAATATCTATGTGTGCAAAATTATTATGCAACTAAATAAAAAAACATAAATTTTCCCATTTCAGTTATTTTATTTTCATCTAATAACCAAACAGCTCAAAACCTACAAAAATACATTTCTGACATTTCCAGTTTCAGTGATCTCTGTAGTAATATGGCCGCCCTTCTTTTCAATAACAGCCATAAGCTCCATGGAGTCTGTTAGTACTTAATCTGGTGACAATCAACTTTTTGGGCAGCACCAACCACAGCCTCCAGACACTGATTACAGACGTGACTGTTCTCCTTCACTGTCAATCTACCATTTAAAAAGAGCCCACAAGTTCTCAGTATGGTTTAGGTCAGGTAAGGAAGGACCTTCTTTAAGGCCTTTATTAGCAGCCGAGCAGAGGAGACTTCAATGCTACGATGGAGCATTGTCCTGCATAAAATCATGGTTATCTTGAAAGATGCAGAATTTTTCTTGTACCACTGCTTGAAGATAGTGTCTTCTAAAAACTGACAGTGGGTTTGGGAGTTGATTTTAAGTCCATCTTCAACCTGAAAAGGTACAACTAGCTCATCTTTCATAACACCAGCCCATAGCAGAACCCACCTCCACCTTGCTGACGTTTGAGTGGAAGAGGAGGTCTGTGCCTGTTACTGATCCAGTCACGGCCCGTCCAGCTGCTCCATCAACAGTCTCTCTCAACTCATCAGTACATAAAACCTTTGAAATATTTGTCTTCAGATACTTCTTGGCCTAATCTCGATGTTTCCATGTCATTTTCAGTGGTGGTCGGGTTCAGCCTATTCACCTTGGCCATGTCTCTGAGCACTGAACACATTGTATTTCTGGGCCTACAGGGAGGTTGCAGTTCTGGAATATGACAGTGTAAGGCGGCCAGGGTGGTAGTCATGGTAACGGGCTGTACTGTTCCCACACCCTGGCGCCCCACGGACAAAATACTTCTGCCGCATGTGAAGCGTGCGCAGCAGTGCACTCACGGTTACTGTCAGGATCCTCAGGTTCTGTCACTCCAGCTCCATGTTTCCACATTCCACAAATCATTTCAGAGTCACAGTTCTTTTCCAACAGTTTTACTTTACTATTCAGCAAGGCATTCATCACACTGGCAGCATCGGTTAAACACAGAGACATCTTCCTATCTTTCCCTGCCGTCCGGGCAGCCACTATCCTTTCTAGCAACTCTGTCTCCCTTCTCCCGGCAATCCCTGCCATATCTTTGGAAAGTCCGTGTCTCATCCGTGCCTTCAGCGTCACCAGCTCCTAGTCAGCCCTTTGTCCGGTTCCATTTGGGAAAGATTCCAGGAACGCCATCTCAGCCGCTTCCGCCACAGTCGTAGACCTGGGATCCTTCTTGGGGATGGTCCTGTTGAAATGGTGCCCGACTGCACTACTCTCTGCCTGGGACTCCTTACTGCCGTAGCAGCTTTATCTCCATGGCCGGCCACCTGCTTCATCTACTGCTCACATCTTGCCCTGGGCAAACCTGCCCAGACTTCTGCTGCCTGTACAGGAAGTCCCACTCCGATATCCCTATGACTCTGCCCTGCTCTAACTCCTCCCCACTGAATAACCCCTTGCTGCCTATACCTAACTACCACTCTTATCTATCCTATTCTATTCTCTATGATGCCCCCTCTACTTTAATTCCCCTATGGTCCTATACTATCTCCTAATCTATCCCTAAGCCTACGCACCATATATAACAATTGCATTTACATTACAGTACACAAGCATCAGTGAACATGCATAAACGTCAAGGTGCCGCACGTGACATATGAACTGCTTCCAGGGAGAGGAGGCAAGTGAGGATCCCCTGCCACCTCCTTATAACAGCACTGGAGAATAATGGCTTTCTGAGGGCGTCACGTTCGATTCTTCTCAAATCTTTGGCAGCTAATATGCGTCATTTTTTCTCAACATGTTTTTTGTGAACCAGTTGACTATTACAACAGAACTTTTGATGGCTCTGTGATCGTGCCCCAATTACTGAGCAAATTCAGGAGCGCTGCATCCCTCTGTAAGACTTCTAAGCAATTTTTGACTTTTCAGCTGCAAATCTTTTTTTTGCTGCCCTTTTTACCTGAGGAAAACTAGCTGCCTAATAATTCTTTAGACCTTGATGAAGGGCGCTGTATCCTTAGACCTCACCCTACTCATTACACAAATACACATTACCTGATCTGCTTCATCCAATAAGCATTCAAATTTATTCAGCGCGGCGAAGTTGGAAAATCTGCATAAAAATAATATGGTCAAAATACTCATTTACCTAATACTTATGCACATAGTATCAGAAATGTACAGCCCATGACAAAGCTCAGCAGCTCTGCCCGATATGATGGACTGCAGCTCAATGATTGGCTGCAGCACTGTTGAGCTCCCAAAATGCGCCACTTTCTAGAAACCGAAAATCAGGAGAATTTAGAATGTAGCTTTAAATGCGGAAAAGAGAAAAACCCATGCAAGATAACCAAAACATCTAAGATGTAACCTGAATTGTTGCATTGTTGAAAATATGACCTCTGGAGCTAAATCTAGTTCTGAAAATACAAAAAAGCATCTAAAGCCTCCAGACATCTGAAGAAAACATCCATCTGAAGCTGATGGCTGCATTGTGCCTCTCGTCTCATGCTTTTCATTCCAGGTTCAGCTCTGCAGAGATCTGGGTCGCTGGGTCACATATGTGCTGTATGGTGTAGACTTGGCTTTGTTGCAGTAAAAACCCTGGGAAGATATTTGTGTAATCAAGATGAAACTGGTATGAAGGCGTGAGCCCATAGTACGGAGCGTAATGTGAAGTCCCTGCACTCGAATGCAAAATCTGTTCCCATTTGCCATTTATAATACCTGTGTTTTCTTATGAGGCAGAGGAATATGTGGGCACTGGGGCCCAGATGTGACTGTTATGTCTATGAGTGCCCCACTGCACACACTGTGGAGTAAACACTAGCAGTAATACTATTACAGTACTTGATGATGTGTATTTTAATTTTTTTTAGGATATTTTTTTCCATCAATTTCTAGTTTGTATCTGTTTATGGGAAATTTAAGTGATAACCCCCAGAAAAAGGCGAAACCTGAACTTCCTGATTCCTTTATATTCTGTAACTGCCTCCACCTGCCAGTATTCTCTTATATGACAGTGAAACCTCAACTACAACCTCTGCATTTTATTATAACGTTGTACTTTTTAAATACTTAAAGGGAATCTGTCACCCCATTTCTGGACTATGAGATGCGACCACCGCCATCAGGGGCTTATCTACAGTATTCTGCATTGCTGTAGATAAGCCCCCGATGTCACCTGAAAGATAAGAAAAACGAGTTATATTATACTCACCCAGGGGCGTTCCGCCGTCTGGTTCGGTCCGATGGGTGTCGCGGTCCGGTTCGGCGCCTCCCATCTTCTAGCGAAGCCGGCCTCTTCTTTGCGTCCTATCGCGGCTCCTGCGCACTGCTCTGCCCTGGTGAGGGCAGAGCAGAGTAATGCAGTGCGCAGGCGCCGGGAAAGATCAGAGAGGTCCGGCGCCTGCGCACTGTAGTACTCTGCTCTGCCCTCACCACGGACCATTGCTCTATATACCCCAGCAGCAGCCTCCACATATACCCTTTAGGCCAGAGTCACACTAGCGACAAAATCGGACGACTGCAATGCGATGAAATATCGCATTGCAGTCGGACCTATGTTAATCTATGGAGAAGCTCCCAGTATCCAATTTTTTTGTGGTCCGTTTTAATCGTCCGAGTGCAATCGCAGCATGCTGCGATTGTCACCGATTGTGGGTCGACTATCGCCAATGCAAGTCTATGGGAGCGATGAAAAATCAGATTACAAACGGACCGCACGTGTGACTTGCGATTAAATCGCACCGGTGTCCTTTAGAAAAGCCGGCAATTCATTCCCGGCTATACTGTAAAATCACACTGACAGCTTTAATAAAGAATAGAAACAATATATATACACACATAGAATACATATATATATATATATGTAATTGTGACATATATATATATACATATATTTATAGTTCATCCACTTCTACATACTGTAATAGCCGCTAATTCAATTGCCGGCTTTTGTGAAACTACAGAACCCGACATGAAATGACACATGGTTTACATACAGTTAACCATGTCATTTCATGTATTTTGATATATGGTTTTCGCTAACAATTACATGAGTGTATGTGTGTGAAATTTCACACATGTAGGGGTTAATTAAAGGTGTAAATTCGTTGAAAAAAAATGCGTGGGCTCCCGCTGTATTTCTCCACCAGACAGACAAAGCAAGCGAGTGGGGGCAAATAACAATAGCCCAGGGAGGGTGCATTTATTTTGTGCCCCCCCTGGCTACTAACATCTGCCCCCTATAATTAGATTAGCCCTTTCTGGCACTTTGCCCGTCTATTCCCATTGCCCTGTAGCGGTGGCGAATGGGTTAATAATGGGTTAAAGCCAATTTGACAACTCTCAATTATTAATCCTATTGTATGAAAAGAAAAAAAACACACGCACATTAATTATTAATCCTTTTAATTAAATAAAGACACACACAGTTTTGGACCATATTTTATTGCTCAGCTGTAATCCCCTGAATGAATCAGTTCCTCTCCCGGTGACAGGAGAGGAAGTGATTAGTGTGTGAAGCTTAATTGATTGCTTCCCACTTTCACTTCAGGTCAGGGTGTCTGCTAGCTGTAACCTGTTAACCCTTTCTGATGGATTACAGCGTGGGACCTGACTGTGCATCGGATAGGTAAGAATCATTTTGATTTTTTATTTTATTTTTATTAAAGGAAATGGATTTATCAGGAAAATAAAAGATGGTCAAAAACTGCTTATTTCATTAAAATGATTTTTTATTAAAGTGTGTGTGTTTGATTTTTCTTTCATACAATAGGATTAATAATTGATAGTTGTCTAATTGACAGCTCTCAATTATTAATCTGGCTTTAACCCCTTATTAACCCATTCGCCACCGCTACAGTGCAATAGGAATAGACGGGCAAAGTGCCAGAAAGGGCTAATCTAATTATAGATTTGCCTTTTCTGGGGTGTCTGGGGCAGATGTTAGTAGCCAGGGGGGGCACAAAATAAATGCACCCTCCCTGGGCTATTATTATTTGCCCCCACTCGCTTGCTTTGTCTGTCTGGTGGAGAAAATACAGCGGGAGCCCACGCATTTTTTTTCAACGAATTTACACCTTTAATTAACCCCTACATGTGTGAAATTTCACACACATACACTCATGTAATTGTAAGTTAAAACCATATATCAAACTGCATGAAATTACAGTCATGGCCAAAAGTTTTGAGAATGACACAAATATTAATTTTTACAAAGTCTACTGCTTCACTTTTTCTAATGGCAATTTGCATATACTCCAGAATGTTATAAAGAGTGATCAGCTTAACAGCAATTACTTGCAAAGTCAATATTTGGCTAGAAAATGAACTTTATCCCCAAAACACATTTCAACATCATTGCAGCCCTGCCTTAAAAGGACCAGCTAACCTCTTTTTAGTGATTGCTCCATTAACACAGGTGTGGGTGTTGATGAGGACATGGCTGGAGATCAATCTGTCATGATTAAGTAAGAATGAGACCACTGGACACTTTAAAAGGAGGCTGGTGCTTGGCATCATTGTTTCTCTTCTGTTAACCATGGTTATCTCTAAAGAAACACATGCAGTCATCATTGCAATGCACAAATATTGCCTAACAGGGAAGAGTATCGCAGCTAGAAAGATTGCACCTCAGTCAACAATCTATTCCATCATCAAGAACTTCAAGGAGAGAGGTTCCATTGTTGCCAAAAAGGCTTCAAGGCACCCAAAAAAGACCAGCAAGCGCCAGGACCGTCTCTTAAAAGTGTTTCAGCTGCGGGATCGGGCTACCAGCAGTGCAGAGCTTGCTCAGGAATGGCAGCAGGCAGGTGTGAGTGCATCTGCACGCAGTGTGAGGCGGAGACTCTTGGAGCAAGGCCTGGTCTCAAGGAGGGCAGCAAAGAAGCCACTTCTCTCCAGAGAAAACATCATGGACAGACTGATATTCTGCAAAAGGTGCAGGCAGTGGACTGCTGAGGACTGGGTAAAGTTATTTTCTCTGATGAATCCCCTTTTCGATTGTTTGGGACATCAGGAAAACGCCTCATTCGGAGAAGACAAGGTGAGCGCTACCACCAGTCTAGTCTCATGCCAACTGTTAAGCATCCTGAAACCATTCATGTGTGGGGTTGCTTCTCAGCCAAGGGAATCGGCTCTCTCACAGTCTTGACTAAAAACACAGCCATGAATAATGAATGGTACCAGAATGTCCTCCAAGAGCAACTTCTCCCAACCCTCCAAGAGCAGTTTGGCGATCAACAATGCCTTTTCCAGCATGATGGAGCACCTTGCCATAAAGCAAAGGTGATAACTAAATGGCTCAGGGAACAAAACATAGAGATTTTGGGTCCATGGCCTGGAAACTCCACAGATCTTAATCCCATTGGGAACTTGTGGTCAATCATCAAGAGACGGGTGGACAAACAAAAGCCTAAAAATTCTGACAAAATGAAAGCATTGATTGTGCAAGAATGGACTGCTATCAGTCAGGATTTGGTCCAGAAGTTGATTGAGAGCATGCCAGGGAGAATTGCAGAGGTCCTGAAGAAGAAGGGTCAACACTGCAAATATTGACTTGCTGCATTAACTCATTCTAACTGTCAATATAAGCTTTTGTTACTCATATGTTTGCAATTATTATATTTCTGTCTGTGATAAAAACATCTGTCAAACACACATAAAAACCAGAGGGCAGCAGATCATGTGAAAATATAATATTTGTGTCATTCTCAAAACTTTTGGCCATGACTGTACATGGTTAGCTGTATGTAAACCATGTGTCATTTCATGTCGGGTCTGCAGTTTCACAAAAGCCGGCAATTGAATTAGCGACTATTACAGTATGTAGAAGTGTATGAACTATAAATATATGTATATATATGTCACAGTGACATGTGTGTATATATATATATATATATATATATATGTGTGTTCTATGTGTATATATCTATTCTTTCTTTTGTGATTTAAATACTATTCTTTTGGATCCATTATATGTCCGTTTTGCAAGCCGGCGAGAAAATCTCGCAAGTCGGATGTAAATCGGATGTTACAACTACGGTCAGATGCGACTAAATCGCATCTTTCCAGGAAAATCGGATGCCAGGCGGATGACTGTTCATGACATTTTGGTGCGATAATTGACCGACTAAAACTGTCCGATTTTTTGTCGTTGTGTGTGACTCCGGCGGCCTTACAAGGAAAGTTGCTTATAGATAGTCAAAAGGTATTCACAAGAAATGTTGTGTACAAAAATATTTTGGGTTGATATTGTTAACAAATATATTATAGTGTCGATGTACTTCTTTCGTCCGATGATTTATTTAAATACAGTTAGATATTCATGTAATAGTTTATATATTTTGATGATCTGTTTAATAATTTCGTTCAGTTGTATTAAGTTCTATGAGCAATAACATTTAATGATAATGTATATATTTTACCCGGAAAATCCTGTGTATTCATTGCATTATTCTTAAATCTTCATAAATAAACTACATACATATTCTAGAATACCCGATGCGTTAGAATCGGGCCACCATCTAGTATATCATAACAGTATAAGTATGTCTGCGGTACGGGAACATTATATCATCAGGTTATTGATAGTGTAACAGTATTATTCTAACAATAACAATAGATTCATCAGTAAACAAAGTATTTTATTCAAATCCAGTAAGAAACACGTAAGCCGTCATTCCCGTCACTTACATACTTACAACCTTGACGATATGCAACGTGATTTTCCTGCATAGAATCAATTCTTAAAATAATGTCACATTACAGAAAACGGATAATGGACGCAATTTCCTGCCCAAGGGATAATAAACACAGTGATGTCATAATACAGGGATAATAAACACAGTGATGTCATAATACAGGGATAATAAACACAGTGATGTCATAATACAGGGAAAATAAACACAGTGATGTCATAATATGGGGAAAATAAACACAGTGATGTCACAGTAATGGGAAAATAAACACAGTGATGTCATAATACAGGGAAAATAAACACAGTGATGTCACAGTACAGGGAAAATAAACACAGTGATGTCACAGTACAGGGAAAATAGACAGTAATGCCATAAAACAGCATAATAAACACAGTGGTGTCATTTTACATGGATAATAAATGCCGTAATATCATAGTATAGGGATAATAAACATGGTGGTGTCACTGTACAGGGATAATAATTACAGGAATTGATTTCAGTAATTGACAGACCGCCGTATCTCATCTTCTCAGACTCTCTTGTAACAGGGTTGGTACCACAGGATTGAAGGATGGTTGACGTGGTACCAATATTTAAGAAAGGTAAGATGATTAATCCAGGCCACTACCATTTGGTAAGTTTAATATCTGTAATGCGCAGCATTTTTTAAGCCATTACAGGAGAAGACCTGTAGAAACATATTGCAGAAAATCTAATATATAATTACCCATAAACTCTGTCACAACAGAGTGACATGCTTGTGTCACTTCCACAATGCACCGTGGCCGGAAGTACGCCGACCGCCATATTGGAACACCCAAGTTATAGGTATTCCCATATGGCGGCCGGGATTCATATCCCCCGCCCCGTCGGCTGAGCGTTCCTGGCTGCAGGTCGGGAGGAGGGAAGTGTGTGGGCGGTGACTGTGTGCGTGTATGTGTGTATGTGCGGGGGTCTGCGGGCCTGTGTGCGTGTGTGTGTCTGTGTATGCAGGCATCATCACATGGGACTACAAGCATGCCTGCTACACTGACAGTGACACATTAGCCAATGATGGGACAGTAGTAGTCCCATCATCCAGCTAATGTATTGAATGTTAAAAAAAACAAACAAAAACATACATTACATACACATAACATATACAGTGGTGGCCTAAAGTATTGGCACCCCTGCAATTCTGTCAGATAATACTCAGTTTCTTCCTCAAAATGATTGCAAACACAAATTCTTTGGTATTATTATCTGCATTTAATTTGTCTTCAATGAAAAAAACACAAAAAGAATTGACCTAAAGCCAAATTGGATATAATTCCACACCAAACCTAAAAAAGGGGTGGACAAAAGTATTGGCACTGTTTGAAAAATCATGTGATGCTTCTCTAATTCGTGTAATCACCAGCACCTGTAACTTACCTGTGGCACCTAACAGGTGTTGGCAATAATAAATCACACTTGCAGCCAGTTAACATGGATTAAAGTTGACTCAACCTCTGTCCTGTGTCCTTGTGTGAACCACATTGAGCATGGAGAAAAGAAAGAAGACCAAAGAACTGTCTGAGGACTTGAGAAACCAAATTGTGAGGAAGCATGAGCAATCTCAAGGCTACAAGTCCATCTCCAAAGACCTGAATGTTCCTGTGTCATCAAGAAGTTTAAAGCCCATGGCACCGTGGCTAACCTCCCTAGATGTGGAAGGAAAAGAAAAATTGACGAGAGATTTCAACGCAAGATTGTGCGGATGGTGGATAAAGAACCTCGACTAACATCCAAACAAGTTCAAGCTTCCCTGCAGTCCAAGGGTACAACAGTGTCAACCCGTACTATCCGTCGGCGTCTGAATGAAAAGGGACTGTATGGTAGGATTCCCAGGAAGACCCCATTTCTTACCCTGAGACATAAAAAAGCCAGGCTGGAGTTTGCCAAAACTTACCTGAGAAAGCCTAAAACGTTTTGGAAGAATGTTCTCTGGTTAGATGAGACAAAAGTCAAGCTTTTTGGGAAAAACCATCAACATAGAGTGTACAGTAAAAAAAAGAGGCATTCAAAGAAAAGAACACGGTCCCTACAGTCAAACATGGCGGAGATTCCCTGATGTTTTGGGGTTGCTTTGCTGCCTCTGGCACTGGACTGCTTGACCGTGTGCATGGCATTATGAAGTCTGAAGACTACCAACAAATTTTGCAGCATAATGTAGGGCCCAGTGTGAGAAAGCTGGGTCTCACTCAGAGGTCATGGGTCTTCCAGCAGGACAGGACAATGACCCAAAACACACTTCCAAAAGCACTATAAAATGGTTTGAGAGAAAGCACTGGAGACTTCTAAGGTGGCCAGCAATGAGTCCAGACCTGAATCCCATAGAACACCTGTGGAGAGATCTCAAAATGGCAGTTTGGATAAGGCACCCTTCAAATATCAGGGACCTGGAGCAGTTTCCCAAAGAAGAATGGTCTACAATTCCAGCAGAGCATTGTAAGAAACTCATTGATGGTTATCGGAAGCAGTTGTTCGCAGTTATTTTGGCTAAAGGTTGTGCAACCAAGTATTAGGTTGAGGGTGCCAATACTTTTGTCTGGCCCATTTTGGGAGTTTTGTGTGAAATGATCAAGGATTTGATTTTTGCTTCATTCTCTTTTTTGTTTTTTTCCTTGCAAGCAAATTAAATGAAGATAAAAATAGCAAATAATTTGTGATTGCAATCATTTTCAGGAAGAAACTGAGTATTATCTGACAGAATTGCAGGGGTGCCAATACATTTGGCTACCACTGTAACATACAGTACATACCTATAATATACAACACATAACATAGAGTACATACTCACCAATCACCTAATTCCCCGAAGCCATCGATCTCCTGTAATAAAAATAAAATAATAAACCAACTGTCACGCTATCACTGCATACAGGAGGTCCGGGGTCTATGCTGACCCTAAGCAGGGGCCCTGACTAATCCCTCTACCTGGAGGTACTGTTGATGGTACAGAGGTCCAGGCCGCCAGCGTAACCCTATCTCCTGCAAATCCCTGACCCTCAGTAATCTAGTCCGGAGAAGGACCCCGATCACAACCACAGGGGACTGGAAGATATATGCCTAAACACAGTAATAGACGAACGAGACAGTACAAGGGGTAAACTAAAATCCACCTTGCATACAAAACTCACTCCACAACTACAGAGGGAACACCAACGGGTACGGAAATAAATGATAAAGCGAGGAGGGGAAAAAACCACACCAGGTACTCTTCACTTCAGACTTCACAATACCACGATCCGCTCTGCTGGTCTGCATGAATGCTTTCACCGATACATTCCTAGCAGACTGGCAGGTATTTGAAGGAATCTCATTTCTGCAGCATTAACTGCAGCTGGGCGAGGCTGGGCCTCGTCTAGCACAGAGAGAGAGATAATTAACTCCCTCACTGCTGAAAAACACCAAGCACCAAAAACTCAGCTGCGAGAAGTCAGATTGTGTAATCGCGACGATCTTCGAGGTGACACACCCGTGACAGTACCCCCCCTTCTACGAGGGGCCTCCGGACCCTCAGAGCCAGGTTTATCCGGATGAGTCATGTGGAAGGCCCGAATTAATCGGTCTGCGTTAATATCAGGAACCTACGTCCTCTCCTCAGGACCATACCCCCTCCAATGAACCAGGTACTGAAGGGACCGGCAGTTAAGACGTGAATCGATGATTTTCGACACCTGAAACTCCAAGTTACCATTGACCACCACAGGAGGAGGAGGTAAAGGTGACGGTATCACCGGCGCCACATACCTCTTAAGCAAAGATCTGTGGAACACGTTGTGAATTTTAAACGTAGGGGGGAGGTCAAGACAGAATGCCACCGGATTAATTATAGAACTGATCCTGTATGGCCCGATGAACCTGGGACCCAGTTTCCAAGAGGGAACCTTAAGTTTTATATTCTTGGTAGACAACCATACCCGATCGTTCACACATAGGTCCGGACCAGACACTCTCCTCCTGTCAGCCATACGTTTGTATCGGTTCCCCATAGTACTTACATTGTTCAGCACTCCTCTCCACACTGAAGCAAGTGATGACGAAAATCGTTCCTCCTCCAGAACCCCCGAAGAGCCCCCTCTACTGAAAGTACAAAACTGGGGATGAAAACCATATGCCCCAAAAAACGGGGACTTACCAGTGGACTCGCTCCGCCTATTGTTAAGAGCAAATTCCGCCAGAGGCAAGAAAGAAGCCCAGTCCTCCTGGTTCTCTGACACAAAACACCGGAGATATGTCTCCAAGCTCTGGTTCAGACGTTCTGTCTGACCATTGGTCTGAGGATGAAAAGCCGATGAAAACGACAACTGCATCCCCCGCCGTGTACAAAATGCCTTCCAGAATCTGGACACAAACTGAGACCCTCGATCCGACACCACATCGGAGGGTACCCCGTGAAGCCTCACAATCTCCCCAATGAACACCTGCGCCAGAGTTTTAGCATTAGGAAGAGCAGGAAGAGCGATAAAATGAGCCATCTTGCTGAACCTGTCCACTACAACGAGTATGACTGTTTTACCCGAAGACGGCGGGAGGTCCGTAATAAAGTCCATAGACAGATGAGTCCACGGACGCTCCGGGATCTTCAAAGGTAAGAGGGCCCCAGACGGACGGGTATGTGGGGTCTTAGAGCGCGCACAAACCCCACAGGACGCCACAAAAGTTACCACCTCCCTATGTAAGTTAGGCCACCAAAACCGCCGCGAGAGGAGATCCACAGTTGCTTTATTCCCTGAGTGGCCTGCCAAAGCTGAGTTATGGTGTGCCTCGATCACCTTTTGTCGCAAGTGCTCTGGAACAAACAGTCTCCCTGGAGGTCCAACAGGGGCGTCCCCCTGAGCCTCCAATACCTCCTTCTCAAGCTCAGAGCATACTGCCGACACCACCACCCCCTCCTGAAGGATCGGAACCGGGTCATCCGTCTTCCCGGCCCCAGGGAAACTCCGAGATAAGGCATCCGCCTTTACATTTTTTGACCCAGGACGATATGTGACAACAAAATTAAATCTGGTAAAAAACAATGACCACCTAGCTTGTCTGGGATTCAGACGTTTTGCGGACTCTAAATATAGCAGGTTCTTGTGATCGGTGATGACGGTGACCGGGTGGACTGCCCCCTCCAAAAAATGACGCCACTCCTCAAAAGCTAAGTTAATGGCCAAGAGTTCCCTATTGCCGACATCGTAATTCCTCTCAGCGGACGACAATTTTCTAGAGAAGAAAGCGCACGGGTGCCACTTACCAGGGTACGAACCTTGAGATAATACCGCTCCCACCCCTACCTCAGAAGCGTCTACCTCCACAATGAACGGCTGTGACGCATCCGGTTGAATGAGTATGGGAGCCGAAGCAAAACATTTTTTCAAGGAGGAAAACGCTTGACATGCCTTGTCAGACCACCTAGAAAAATCCGTCCCTTTTTTAGTCATGTCAGTGAGAGGTTTAACTATGGACGAGAAATTACGAATAAATTTCCGGTAGTAGTTAGCAAACCCCAGGAAACGTAGTGCCTTAAGATCCTCTGGCAGATCCCACTCAAGAACTGCCCGCACTTTCCCAGGGTCCATACGAAAACCGGACGCTGACACCAGGAAACCTAAAAACTGAAGTTCCTGTACGGCGAACACACACTTTTCCCATTTGGCGTACAGTTTATTATCCCGCAAGATCTGCAACACCTGCCTAACATGCTCCTGATGAGACACCAGATCCGGCGAGTAAATTAAGATGTCATCCAGATATATGACAACAAACTGTCCCACCAGGCGGCGAAAAATGTCATTAACAAAGTGTTGGAACACCGCCGGGGCATTAGTCAGACCAAATGGCATGACAAGGTTCTCATAATGCCCCTCCGGAGTGTTAAACGCCGTCTTCCATTCATCCCCCTCCTTCATCCTAATCAGATTGTACGCCCCCCTGAGATCCAACTTAGAGAACCATTTGGCGCCCACGATCTGATTGAAGAGATCGGGAATAAGTGGGAGTGGATACGGATCTCGGACCGTAATCCGATTAAGTTCACGGAAATCCAGGCAAGGGCGTAGGCCTCCATCTTTCTTCTTCACAAAGAAGAACCCCGCGGCCACCGGGGAAGATGAAGGTCTAATATGCCCCTTAGCCAGACTCTCTGAAATATAATCCTTCATGGCCTGCCTCTCAGGACCAGAAAGGTTATACAACCTAGATTTCGGTAACTTGGCCCCAGGGAGCAATTTAACAGAACAGTCATACACGCGATGAGGAGGTAGTTCTTGACACCCTTTCACCTAGAATACATCCTCAAAGTCCACCAGAAATGGAGGTAAGGTCCTAGGAGCGATCGCACCGATGACCGTATTCATGCAGTTTTTATTACAGAATTCACTCCATTGGCTTATCTCTCTGGATTGCCAATTAATAACCGGGTTATGCTTAGTTAACCAAGGAAGGCCCAGCACTATAGGAATGGGAAGACCCTCCAATACGTAACACGACAACAGTTCTTTATGTATCGCCCCCACTTGGAGATTTATGTTATGCACTGCTTGCAAAAAACTACCCTGACCGAGAGGTCTGGCGTCGATCGAGAATATGGGGATGGGTTTAGCCAATACACTCAGTCGCATACCTTGAACCCGGGCAAACCGAGCGTCCACCAGATTAGCCCCGGCCCCACTATCCAGAAGAACAGATATCCTCTCAGTTCTCGTACCCACCACCACCTCCGCCGGTAGGAGGAATTGAGACGGACCTAGGGACGAAATACCTACTCCCAGATTGCCGTCCACCACACAACCTGGGATCAATAGTTTTCCGGCGACTTCTCACTCTGCAAAGGACGGGATGGACACCCCCCAATAAAATGTCCCTTTCTCCCACAGGAAGAAACACCTTCCTGTCTTGTGGAGCACTGCCGATCCCCTCCCCCGGAATGATGTCCCTCCTAACTGCATCGGCTCTTCTGGACTGACCAGGTGAACCTCCATATAGGGGGCCCTAATAGAAGGTGGAGTCATCACAGGGGGCGGAGTTACCCCGCACCTCTCCCGAAGCCGTCTGTCAATGCGAATAGCAAGGGCCATAGCGGCTTCCAGTGACGTGGGAGGGTCATACTGTGCCAGCACATCTTTTAATTTGTCAGATAAACCTTGACAAAACTGGCTCCTAAGAGCCGGGTCATTCCACTGGGTGTCCGTGGCCCACCTACGGAACCCCGAACAGAATTCCTCCGCCGGACGATCTCCCTGCTGTATCTTACGTAACTTAGATTCAGCAAGAGAGATCCGATCCGGGTCATCATATACAAGACCCAGAGCTGCGAAAAACCTATCCACTGACTGGAGAGCCGGGGAGCCCGGGGGAAGGGAGAACGCCCAGGATTGGGGGTCCCCTTTTAGGAGCGAGATGAGAATCCCCACCCTTTGTTCTTCACTCCCCGATGACCGAGGTCGCAGCCGAAAGTACAATTTACATGCCTCCCGGAAAGCAAAAAACTTGTCCCGCCCCAAGTGAACCTGTCAGGGAGAGCTACTTTAGGTTCTGGACCGGCTTGCTCCGGGGTTACAAAACCTTGGACTTAACGTCCGCCAGCTCCATGGAAAAACTCTGCAACTGCCGAGCTAGACTGGCTACTGGATCCATGGTGGCTGGAGAAAATCTTTAGTGCGGTCGGTGAAAATGTCACGCTATCACTGCATACAGGAGGTCCGGGGTCTATGCTGACCCTAAAGGGTATGCCACACTAAACAATATCGCTAACGGGATCGCTAAAAAACGTCACTATTTAGCGATCCCGTTAGCGATATTGTTCAGTGCGGCAGCTTCCAGCGACGAGCTTCCTGCTGTGATCTCGCTCGTCGCTGGAATCGTTCCGGACCCTATTTCATCGCTGGCGCTCCCGCTGGGTAAGTATCTTATCGCTGTGTGGCACCTTTTCTTAGCGATTTAGCGGTACTTTTGTACCGCTAAAGTCGTTAAGAAGATCGCTAACTGCGATAGCGTCGTTAACTATATCGCTAAATGTGGCCGCATTTAGCGATATAGAAACAATCCCGCTAGCGATCGCATTAGTATGCGTCGTTATCGTGATCGCTAGCGGGATTGTTTAGTGTGGCAGTACCTTAAGCAGGGGCCCTGACTAATCCCTCTACCTGGAGGTACTGTTGATGGTACAGAGGTCCAGGCCGCCAGCGTAACCCTATCTCCTGCAAATCCCTGACCCTTAGTAATCTAGTCCTGAGAAGGACCCCGATCACAACCACAGGGGACTGGAAGATATATGCCTAAACACAGTAATAGACGAACGAGACAGTACAAGGGGTAAACTAAAATCCACCTTGCATACAAAACTCACTCCACAACTACAGAGGGAACACCAACGGGTACGGAAATAAATGATAAAGCGAGGAGGGGAAAAAACCACACCAGGTACTCTTCACTTCAGACTTCACAATACCACGATCCGCTCTGCTGGTCTGCATGAATGCTTTCACCGACACATTCCTAGCAGACTGGCAGGTATTTGAAGGAATCTCATTACTGCAGTATTAACTGCAGCTGGGCGAGGCTGGGCCTCGTCTAGCACAGAGAGAGAGAGAATTAACTCCCTCACTGCCGAAAAACACCAAGCACCAAAAACTCAGCTGCGAGAAGTCAGATTGTGTAATCGCGACGATCTTCGAGGCGACACACCCGTGACACCAACCTATACATTACCTTTCTGCCGTAGTCCAGTGATTAACGAGTGTCCCAGGACAATCTCTGGTGTAGAACACTGACATCGGGTGTCCATATCCTTTTTCTTATTGATGCCTCTCCATTATTAACCGGGCTTAATGCCACCTTACTGTAGTAAGGTGACATTAACCCCTTATTACCGCATATCCCACCGCTACACGAGAGTGGGAAGAGAGGGGCTAAGTGCCGTTATTGGCGCATCGTACAGATGCGCCAATTCTGGGGTGGCTGGGTGCTGGTATTTTTAGCCAGGGGGTGCGCCAGTATCCATGGCCCCTTCCTACGCTATGAATATCAGCCCGCAGCTGTCTGCACAGCCTTTCTGGCTATAAATTATTGGGGGACCCAATGTCATTTTTTTTTGGGGTCCTCCTATTTTAATACCAGTAAAGGTTAGCTGCGGGCTGATATTCATAGTCTACGAAGCTCCATGGTTATTAACCCCTTCCCAGCCTAGAAATATTGGCCCGAGCCGTCGGCTTTCCCCTCTGGCGCAGAAAATTCCGCGGGAGCTCACGTCATTTTTTTTTCCCATTTTTTTTTAAATGAACGATATTGCGTGAAGATTTTGTGTGCATGTGTGTGTCTTTAACTATTTATGTACCATTCTATCTATCTATTATCTATGTAATATTTATCTATCTATTTATTAACCCCTTAACGACCGCCGATACGCCTTTTAACGGCGGTCATTAAGGGTACTTAAACCACAGCGCCGTTAATATAAAAAGTGAATAGCGCCCCCCAGAGACGCAGGGTTTTTACCGACCCCAATGTTGCGATTGCCGTTATTAACCCTATAACGGCGATCGCAACAACAAAAAATGGTGTGCCATTTAATTTCTCTCTCCTCTGATGTGATCGGACATCAGAGGAGAGAGAAAAAGGGTCCTCGATCCCCCCCTTGTGGCCCCGATCACCTCCACGTGGCCCCCGGGCCCTCCGATGTCCCCCGGTGGGCGCCGCCATCTTTGAGGCCTACTAAATGGCGGGCGCATGCTCAGTGCACCCGTCTCGATCTGCCGGGGGGTGGGCAATTTTCTCTGGGGTCTCGGCTGCCGAGGGTAGCCGAGACCCCAGAGAACATGATCCGGGTTGGTATTTCCCGATACTGAGTATAACGGCGACCGCAAAAAAAAAAAAAAAAAAGATTTCTCTCCCCTCTGATGTGATCGCACATCACAGGGGAGAGAATTAGAGTCCCCAATACCCCCGATCCCCCCTTGTACCTCCCGGTGTCCCCCGTCTTCCGGCAGGTCCCAGGCTCCCGGGTCTTCTTCCTGTAAAAAAAAAATTGCGGGCACATGCGCAGTGCGCCCGCCGAATCTGCCTGGCAGCAGATTCAAAAAAAATTTTCATTCATTCTCCTAAAAGTACATTTTGATCACTGTGATAAACTATCACAGTGATCAAAATAAAAAAAACAGTACATAACCCCCCCTTTATCACCCCCTTAGTTAGGGACATATAATAAAATATAGAAATTATATTTATTTTCATTTTTCTGTTAGGGTTAGGGTTAGGGCTAGGGTTAGGGTTACAATTAGGGTTAGCATTAGGGTTAGGGTTATAATTAGGGTTAGGGTTAGGCTGGGTTCAAACTGCGTTATGGCAGTCCGTTAGACGGACTGCGTTACACCGTGGTATAACGCGGTGTAACGCAGTCCGTTAATGCTGCCATTCACCACCATTTGAGGGCGCATCGCGACGCATGCCGTAAAGCAGCATGCGTTCGCGACATGCCATCATTCAGTGACAGAGCCTCAGACGCGGGCTGCACGTCTGGGCTCCGTCACCGCTAGCGCAGATGAATCATCTGCTGATTCATCTGCGCTAGCGGGTATAGCATAACACGATCGTATTATGCTATACCGTTACCAGCCCGTCAACGCTATGTGTTGAACGGGCTGGTAAAACACAAAATAAACCTAGCGTTAGGGTTATAATTAGGGTTAGGGTTACAATTAGGGTTAGGGTTACAATTAGGGTTGGAATTAGGATTGGGATTAGGGTTAGGATTAGGGTTAAGGTTGGGATTAGGGTTATGGGTGTGTTGGGGTTAGGGTTGTAGCTAGAATTGAGGGGTTTCCACTATTTAGGCACATCAGGGGGTCTCCCAACATGACGTGGCGTTCAAAAAGTCAAATGGCGCTCCCTCCCTTCCGAGCCCTGCCGTGTGCCCAAACAGTGGTTTACCCCAACATATTGGGTATCAGCGTACTCAGGACAAATTGCACACCAATTTTGGTGATCTAATTTCTCTTGTTACCCTTGGGAAAATAAAAAATAGCTGGCTAAATAAATCATTTTTATGGAAAAAAATTATTTTTTATTTTCACGGCTCTGCGTTTATAAATTTCTGTGAAGCACTTTGGGGTTCAAAGTGCTCACCACACATCTAGATAAGTTCCTTAGGGGGTCTAGTTTCCAAAATGGGGTCACTTGTGGTGGTTTTCTACTGTTTAGGCACATCTGGGACACTGCAAACGGAACATGACCCCCATCAATGTCTGCATTCCAAAACGTTATTACTTCCTTTCCAAGCCCTGCTGTGCGCCCAAACAGTTTCCCCCCCCACATATTTGGTATCAGCGTACTCAGGACAAATTGGACAACAACTTTTGGGGTCCAATTTCCTTGTGAAAAATCAAAAATTTGGGACTAAAAAATCATTTTTGTGGAAAATTTATTTATTTTTTTCACACCCAGGCATTATAAACGTTTGCGAAACACTTGGAGGTATAAAATGCTCACCACAGATCTAGATAAGTAACTTAGGGGGTCTAGTTTCCAAAATTGTGTTACTTGTGGGGGGTTTCCACTGTTTAGGCGCATCAGGGGCTCTCCAAACACGATGTGGTGTCCAATCTCAATTCCAGCCAATTTTGGTTTGAAAAAGTAAAACGGCGCTGCTTCACTTCCAAGCCCTGCCGTGCGCCCAAACAACAAGCTTGTTATCCTTGGGAAAATAAAAATTGGGGTGAAAAGATAATTTTTGTGAAAAAAAAATGATTTTTTTTTACGGCTCTACGTTATAAACTTGTGTGAAGCACTTGGAGGTTCAAAGTGCTCACCACACATCTAGATAAGTTCCTTAAGGGGTCTTGTTTCCAAAATGGGGTCACTTGTTGGGGGTTTCCACTGTTTAGGCACATCAGGGGCTCTCTAAACGCGACATGGCATCCAGCCAATTCTGCGTTGAAAAAGTCAAATGGCGCTCCTTCCCTTGCGACCTCTGCCGTGCGCCCAAAAAGTGGTTTACCCCCACATATGGGGTATCAGCATATTCAGGAGAAATTGCACAACAAATTTTGTGGTTAATTTTTTCTTTTAACACTTGTGAAAATAAAAAAAATTGGTTTCGAAGTAAAGCTTTTGCAAAAAAAGTTAAATGTCAATTTTTTCCTTCCACATTGCTTCAGCTCCTGTGAAGCACCTGAAGGGTTAATAAACTTCTTGAATGTGGTTTTGAGCACCTTGAGGGGTGCAGTTTTTAGAATGGTGTCACTTTTGGGTATTTTCTATCATATAGACCCGTCAAAGTGACTTCAAATGTGATGTTGTCCCTAAAAAAAAATGGTGTTGTAAAAATGAGAAATTGCTGGTCAACTTTTAACCTTATAACTTCGTAACAAAAGAAAATTTTGTTCCCAAAATTGTGCTGATGTAAATTAGACATGTGAGAAATGTTATTTATTAAGAAATTTGTGTGACATATCTCTCTGATTTAAGGGCATAAAAATTTCAAGTTTGAAAATTGTGAAATTTTCTAAATTTTCGCCATATTTCCGTTTTTTTCATAAATAAAAGCAAGTCATATAAATTTTTTTTACCACTAACGAGAAGTACAATATGTCACGAAAAAACAATCTCAGAATCAGCTGGATTCGTTAAAGCGTTCCAGAGTTATAACCTCATAAAGTGACAGTGGTCAGAATTGTAAAAATTGGCCCGGTCATTAAGCTGCAAAATGGCTCTGTCACTAAGGCGTTAAATATCTATTGTCTATCTATCTAACTGGGTCCCGGCTTCCACTATATTAACCCAGTGTGCTGTCAGCGAGATGTACTGTCCCTGGCCACAAGCACTTGTCCATGTGTCCGTGGTTAGGTGTACTTTCCCAGTAACTGCATTGTTGAGGGCACGGATAATGTTGTGGGACACGTGCTTGTGTAGTGCCGGGATGGCACAGTGGGAGAAATAGTGGCGGCTGGGGACAGAGTACCTTGGGATGGCCGCCGCCATCAGGTTGCGTAAAGCTTCAGTCTCCATGAGCCTGAAAGGCAACATTTCGAGCGCAAGCAGATGAGAAATATGAGAATTGAGTACTGTGGCCTGTGGAGCGTTGGCTGCATGTTTGCTCTTACGTTCCAATGACTGGGGTATGGACAACTGAAGGCTGCGCTGGGACAAGGACGTGGATGTGCTTGATGATGGTGCTGTTTGACTGTGGGCAATGGCAGGTGCAGGGCAAGAGGCATCTTTGCATTCACTGTGGACAGGGGATTTGCTTGCACGCACAATACTGGAAGAAGGTGTGGTGTCACCCGCAGACACTGTTTCTGCAGCATGGGGTTGGGCCCACAAAGTCGGGTGCTTTGCTGTCATGTGCCTGATCATGCTGGTGGTGGTGAGGCTGGTAGCTTTGCTACCCCTGCTGATGCTGGCATGACAGGTGTTGCAAATGCCCTGTTTGGGGTTATCAGCAGAGTCTTTAAAGAATAACCAGACTCGGGAAGACCTAACAGTTGGACTGGCAGCTTCCCTCAGGTTAGTGTTACAGGGAACGGTTGCATGCCTTCTGTCTGCAGCCACCACATTGCTTCTTCCTGCCTGAAGTGGTGCCACGCCTACCTCCCCATGTGTGCTGCTGTCCTCGCTCTGCATGTCCTGCCAGGTTGGGTCTGTTACTACATCATCGACCACCTCATCTTCCACTTTCCCACCCTGGTCCTTCTCCTGAGTTTCTGGCAATTGTGTCTCATCATTGTCCACCTCTTGTGACTGTGGCTGCTCAAAGATTTGTGCGTCACTGCATGGAATATCATCTTGACCCGCTTCAAGTGGACCAAGCGAGAGGCATGAGTCTCCAAATGGAAAACTGAACAGCTCTTTGGAGCGTCCGAGTGTGGTTCAGTTGTCTCAGGACACTCAGCATGGTGGGAGGAAGGAGGATCAGGGTAAGGAATATGCGGCTCAGAATCACGGCTACTGTGACTTGACCGTGCTGAAGACAGGGTGCTGGTGGTGGTGGATAAGTAACTGAAAGTGTTATCCGCTTTCCAACCAACAACCTTTTCACACTGCTCGGGCTTCAATAGTGCTGTCTTGCCGCTGTCCCCTAGGACTTCGGACACTAAGGTCCAGCGAGAATATATGGGTGTTTTTGGTGGGCCAATTTCAGCTTGCCCACGGCCTCGGCCTTCACATCACCATCACATCCACTTTCCTGTCCCTTGCGCATTGTAAATGGACTAGAATATTATATACGTTCACTTCAAAAGAGTGATTTGGGAGGCAACTTGTATGTGATATGTGTGCTGGAAAAACAAAATTTTACCTATCTTGACATTAGGTAAAAATGTGTTTTGCCTTATCAGATGTAATAAGTATGTTAACAGACTGCAAAACAAATACAATATGTAGGCCTAAAATGGCCAAATTTTTGACAATGATAAATGAGGCCTGTTAGGGAGATACCACAACGACGAATGTGTGGCCTGTTTTTTTTTATTTTTGGGCTAATTAGTGCTGTATATAAGTACTGTGAGACCCTGGACAAACAAAGGAAAACCTGCCTAAACTGGCCAAACTTTGAGCACGCACAGATATCAACTGGCACGAAGATACCACACAGAAAAATGTGTGGCCTGTCCTTTTTTCATTTTTTTTGCACATACTGCTGTATATAGCTACAGTGACACACAGGACAAAAAAAGGAAACCTCCGTAAACTGGCCAAACTTTGAGCACGCACAGATATCAGCTGGCATGGAGATACCACACCGAAAAATGTGTGGCCTGTCCTCTTTTTAATTTTTTGGCTAAATAATGCTGTATACAAGTACAGTGACACCCTGGACAAAAAAAGAAAACCGCCGTAAACTGGCCAAACTTTGAGCACGCACAGATATGAGCTGGCACGGAGATACCACTGCGACTAATGTGTTTTTTTTTTCTTTTTTTTGCTAACTACTGTTGTATATAAGTAAAGTGACACCCAGGACAAAAAAAGAAAAGCTCTTTAAACTGGCCAAACTTTGAGCACGCACAGATATGAGCTGGCACGGAGATACCACTATAACAAATGTGTGGCCTTTTTTATGGTTAAATAGTGCTGTAAGTACAGTGACAGACAGCAAAAAAAAATTGATTTAGGGCTAAAAAGACCAAAATTTTTAATGAAAAAAATCAAAAAAATTTATTAATGAAAATATCTTTACAAAAATATGCTTTACCATACAACACCAAGGACACAAAAGTAATCAATTTGGGGGACAGACAAGCAAGCAGATAGCAAGCAAGAGGTAGGTAGTCAGTTAGTATAATATAGTTTTAATGCAGCCTAAAGTGCAAGTGCCTTAGTATAAACTGGGGATACTAGTATAATAAATATAGTTTTAATGCAGCCTAAAGTGCAAGTGCCTTAGTATAAACTGGGGATACTAGTATAATAAATATAGTTTTAATGCAGCCTAAAGTGCAAGTGCCTTAATATAACTGGGGATACTAGTATAATAAATATAGTTTTAATGCAGCCTAAAGTGCAAGTGTCTTAATATAAACTGGGGATATTAGTATTATAAATATAGTTTTAATGCAGCCTAAAGTGCAAGTGCCTTAGTATAAACTGGGGATACTAGTATAATAAATATAGTTTTAATGCAGCCTAAAGTGCAAGTGCCTTGGTATAAACTGGGGATACTAGCATAATAAATATAGTTTTAATGCAGCCTAAAGTGTAAGTGCCTTAGTATAAACTGGGGATACTGTTTTGCTGTTATGTGCAGCTATTTGGGGTTGTTGGGAGACATTATGCACAGTGTGGCTGATCTCTGAAGGACCAGTATCCCCAGTTTATACTAAGGCACTTGCACTTTAGGCTGCATTAAAACTATATTTATTATACTAACTGCCTACCTACCTTTTAATGTTTGTTTAAGGCCCAGTCTACATATCTGCTTGCTTGTCTGTTCCCCGAATTGATTACTTTTGTGTCCTTGGTGTTGTATGGTAAAGCATATTTTTTGTAAAGATTTTTTTCATTAATAAATACAGATTTTTTTATTAAAAATTCTTTTTGGGTTTGCACTCTCTTTTTGTGTATATTACACCTGGGGCTTGGTATATACGGCCAATATATCCTACAGGTAGCAGCAGCACCAGAACACATGAAGGGAATGAACCCTCTTCATGTATGCAATGATCTATATACACACATAGAGTGCCTGCAGGCCTTGCACTGATGTGTATAGAGAGACGTAGACTACCCTGCCAACCTAACGCTAGAACCTATATTCTCCAGAATTAGTCCTTATAAGGACTGTTGTTTTATCTGGATTTGAGTATCTTACTATGGTAGACCACACAATAGCTAATAAATCCCCTATCTCGGCAGCAGCTCTCCCTACACTATTTCAATCCAGAGCTGAATGCGCCGAGCAGGGCGGCTCTTATACCCCTGATGATGCTGTGCGGCCAGCCAATCACTGCACGACCACAACAAAAATGGCTGCGGCGTTTCATTGCCTGGCAGACAATCCCTGCATCGTGATTGGGTCTGTAAAGTCCGCCAAAAAAGCTGGGTAGAGACCCGAGTTCCCGCCGAGTAATCCTGGAAATGCTCTGTGCTTGCCGAGTACACCGAGTACCGTGATACTCAGGTGAGTAATGAGTAGTGGCGAGCACGTTCGCTCATCACTAATCTGCAGTAAGGGCCACAAGTATCTGCACCAGGAGCAGTAGGGACCACAACTATCTGCACCAGGACCAGTAGGGACTACAAGTATGTGCAACAGGAGCAGTGGGGACCATAAATATCTGCACCAGGAGCAGTAGGTTTCCTCTTCTTTCCTCCCACATTCCAAAGACATACTGATAGGGAATCTAGATTGTGAGCCCCATTGGGGACAGTGATGATGATGTCTGTAAAGCGCTGCGGAATATGTTGGCACTATATAAATAAAAAGGTTATTATTATCTATCTTATTATCTATCTTTCTATCTCTCTCTGTCGATCTCACCACTTATTTTTGCCAGGTGCCATGGTCTGAGAGCACATCAATGACATAGTTTCCTATTGTATTCCTTTACAAACCATTCTTAACACTCTGCTGAGAGAGGTCTCCTGTTAAATACTTTACTATAAGGAATTTTAGAAACATTCTTTAACTTGTTTAGCAAATCAAAGGTTACAAAGAAACATCTGAGTTCTTTGACAGAAGATGAATGTATTTTATTTCAAAGCATTGTCCTGTTTTATCTGGGAACCTCTATAGTCTTCATGGACATATTAATCTCTTACCCCCTGCTGCCCCCTGGTGGTATACAGTCCATGTACACTTTTCCTAGAAAACTTTCTGTTAACATGAAAAAAACTCTGAGAACGGCTTGCTCTCGCTAAGAATCAATGTTAAGGAAAAATAAACTATTGGTTAACTTAGCACATGAAGGTCTCATTCATGGTAATATAATGCATTGTTTTGCAATAATATAGTTACCAACACAACTCATTGTCAGGCTCAACAAATTTGAAGGGACTCTTTCCAAAATGTCAGTATGTGTACAATAACTGCAATGTTTTGCTTTGATTCCCCGAGATCCCAAGATTTGGGCTCTGGAACCTTAAGAATGGGACTGCAGAGTCCCCTCCTGATTGAAGTGGAGGAGCACATACTGGGACACAACAATATTTGGTAAACTCTATAAACATGTAAATGAGAGGCGATTTGTAGACTGGCTCTCTTTAAAGAGACAAGATCGGCTCAATTAAAAGGACGAAAAGTTAATATAAGCACTACTGTGGAAGCATAAGTCACTTAAGCTAAGTTAGTATACAGATGAAACAGCAGGGGCTTGATGCTGCTTTTGGAGGTAACATATTTCTCTGCTTGTTTTATCACAGGTGTGAGTGTTTGGGCTGTGTCTCCAGTTCTCTGAGATCATCATAAATCAAGTCAGTGAGGTAGGAGCTCTGGCAACTACTTAGTTGATATGTTATTAACTTATTTTATGATGAGGTCATAGAACTGGTGATGCAGTGGAATCAAATACTCCTGTGATAAAACAGGCAGGGAAATGTGCTACCTCAGAAAAGAGCAGTTGCAAGCCCTTCATATGTAGTGTCTGTATACTCAATTATAATAAGTTACTTATGCTTCTGCATCTGGTCGGGAGCTGTGGTATTTATTTCAGCTCTGGCCTTGGGCAGAGCAAAGTACTGTAGTGCACATGCACCAGCATTACCTATGGGTCATCTGCGCTCTTTGGCTTTTTCCGGTGAATTACAGTTCTGTCATCTGCTCTCAGCAGGGGAGAGTAAAGTGCGTCTGAGCAGGAGCGTGATGGGAGACGTTGGATGGATGACATAGGACGTCAAGACCAGAGACGCCCAGCGGATCGCATTGCACCTTCTATGAGTTTCATAAAGGGTCTTTTTTGAACCTTGCACTGCTGATAGGGGACATATACACAGCATACTAGAATCCTGTAAAAGACAACTTAAAAGTGTTGGCGTTACTTTATATTGAGAAAACCTGGTGACATGATCCCTTTATGAAAAGAAAAGTGTTAGTATCTCAAAAACAAATAAACATTTTAATAAGTAGTAAAGGATAAAATTGCTGATATTTTTACAATCACCATCTGACTATACCTATTAACCCTTTAACCCAGAATATTACAATAGGCTGTTTGCTAGATGTATGACAATTATATACAAACACATGAGTCATGCACACAGTGAACAAGCCTGTAGGGACAGTGTTTACACCACCAGAAGACTGAAACACAGAAAAACACAGTACAACAAACGTATAAAAATACTGTTGTAAAAAAGTAACAGTAAACAGCAAGTGCTAGTAAAAAGATGACAAACACACAGGGTATTTTTTGATACATTTTTTTTTGTAAAAAATGTTTACTAAGCCGCTCTACCAAATGTCAAGGTATACCCGTATCAGAGTTGTCCCTGACTAATGTATTTAATCCCTAACTGATGTATTTAAAAACCTGGTCATGTGTATAGTACCTATATGAGCAGGATTCAGAAAGGTAATGTCCAATGTGGAGAACGACCTTTATGTGCATGGCTCACAAAGGAGGGGTGGAAACCCCACTAATCTTGCAAAAACAAGAAACCAATTAAATACAAACACATGAGCCATGCACACAGTGAAAGCCTGTAGGGACAGTATAATGTCCAATGTGGTAAAGCGGCTGAGTATACATTTTTTGCAAAAAACGTATCAACCAATTACCATGTGTTTTATCATCTTTTTACTAGCACTTGCTGTTTATTGTTACTTTTTTACAACAGAGTATTTTTATACTTTTGTTTTACAGTTCCTTGACCATTTTTCTGCCTGGCTGCGGCACTTCATGTCCTCAGAATTACCAACCTTTATTCTGGGAGACTTCAACATCCCATAAACAGCCCCACCTCCCCATCTGCTTCCCAGCTTCTATCTCTAACCTCTACTCTTGGCCTCTCACAGCTTTCAACCTCTGAGACACAAAAAGACGGTAACACCCTTGATCTGGTTTCACCTGTTCCCCTCTCTGAACACAACATTCTCTCCTTCACACTCACAAATCCTTGTCTACCCCAGGACACTCTTACCTATCACACATTCAGAAATCTACAAGACATTAACCCTCATACACTTACAGACTCCCTACACTCATCACTGTCCCCAATATCCTCTTTTTGCTGTCCTTATCTGGCTGTAAATTACTACAATGACACTCTCAGAAGCACCCTGGACCATTTAGCGCCCCTCACCCACAGAACCTCCAAACAGTAAAACAGCCCTGGCTCACATTGGGAACTCAATCTCTCCAGCGATGATCTAGGAGTGCCGAACGCCTATGAAGGAAATATCGCACACCAGAAAACTTTATCCATTATAAATTTTTGTTAAGAACCTATAGCTCTGCCCTTCACCTCACCAAACAGACCTACTTCACCATCCTGATCTCCTCACTATCCTGAAACCCAAAAAAAACTCTTTGACGCCTTTCACTCCCTCCTCAGTCCTAAAGTGCAGGCCCCTGTCACGGACATTTGTGCTGATGATCTGGCCTTCTACTTTACAGGGAAAACAGAAAATATCTATCAGGAAATCAGCTCCCAGCCACCAAGTGCTGTCCTTCCCCACATATCACTCTCCACATTTGACCCCGTCACAGAAGAAGAAATCTCCAGGCTTCTCTCTTCTTCTCATCCCAATACATGCACTACTGACACCATCCCCTCACATCTTCTCCAGTCTCTCTCTCCAGTCATCACTACTCACCTAATTAAAATCTTCAATCTCTCCCTCTCCTCCTTTATCTTCCCCTCCTCCTTCAAACACTCTATCATTACTCCATTATTAAAAAAACCTCTCTTTTGACCCATTCTGCATGTACAATAACAAATTATATTGTGATACCACGTTAGCCAGAAAAATTAATGTAAATACTTTTATACCCAACGATGACAAAAGTATTGCCGGAGTTACTCCTTTATTGGCCAATGAAAGTATCACTACGAGAATACTTTTGTCATCGTTGGGCATAAAAGTATTTACATCAACCCATCCTCCTCAAATAACTACAGACCAGTCTACAATCTCCCCTTCATCTCTAAACTCTTGGAGCACTTGGTCTACTCCCCGCCTTACCTGTTACCCCTCCACTCACTCCCTCTTAGATCCATCACAGTCCGGCTTCGGCCCCCTACATTCTATAGAAACTGCGCTTGTCAAAGTGACCAATGACCTTCTGACAGCAAAATTTAACGGTGACCACTCTCTTCTTATTTTTCTTGACCTCTCTGAAGCGTTCAGCACTGCTGACCACCATCTCCTACTCTCTATGCTCCAATCAATAGACATAAAGGACACTGCCCTCTCCTGGTTCTCTTCCTATCTTTCTGACCGCTCCTTCAGTGTATCGTTTGCTGGCTCTATTTCTTCTCCTCTTCCTCTCACTATTGGGGTCCCTCAGGGCTCAGTCCTTGGCCCCCTTCTCTTCTCTCTCTACACGGCCCCAATTGGACAGACCATCAGCAGATTTTGCTTTCAGTACCATCTTTATGCCGATAACACACAACTGTACACGTCATCCCCCGACCTTACCCCCGCTGTACTACAGAACGCCACCGACTGTCCGCAGTCTCCAACATCATGTCCGCTCTCTATCTGAATCTCAACCTCTCCAAAACTGAACTTCTTCTGCTCCCGCCATCTACTTACCTCCCTAAATCTGACATCTCTCCATGTGTGGCACCACAATAACGCCTAGGCAGCAGGCGCACTGTCTGTTTGACACCACTCTTTCCTTCACATCCCATATACAATCTCTTGCCCGCTCTTGTCGCTTGCACCTGAAGAACATCTCTAGAATCCGCCCTTTCTCACCATAGAAACAGCAAAAACCCTCATTGTCACCTGGTTCCACTCCCACCTGGACTACTGTAATTCTCTATTAATTGCCCTCCCCCTCACTCGACTTTCCCCTCTCCAGTCCATCCTTAATGCAGCAGCCAGGGTCATCTATCTTGAAAATTGTTACTCAGACGCCTCCACTCTGTGCCAGTCATTTCATCGGCTGCCTCTACATTATAGGATCCAATATAAACTGTTGGTTCTCATCCACAAAGCTCTCCACAGTGCGTCCCTCCCCCTAACATCTCCTCCTTCATTTCTGTTATTGGCCTATCCATTCATTATGCTTCGCAAGCGACTTTCGACTAACCTCTGCACTAATCCGTACCTCCCACTCCGAGATCCAAGACTTCTCTCGAGCTGCACCAATCCTCTTGAATTCTCTACCCCAAGAAATTAGGACTAACCACAACTTACACAGTTTTAAACACTCTCTAAAAACACATCTGTTTAGAGTGGCCTATCACGTTCCCTAATAGTAGTCCTTTTATTTATAGTCCATTCTCTACATCTCTGATCATAATTCTCCATCAAACTCCACCACACCTAAAAGCTCTACAAATATTGGGTGGTGACCAGCTCATGCATCCTTTATCTACCCCCCATTCTCTCAAAATGGCTGGACCATCATTGTAAATAAGCTCCTGTACTTAGTGTCACCCCCGCCTCATTGTAGATTGTAAGCTCTTACGAGCAGGGTCATCATTATCTTTGCTTTAATTATTCTATTATCTTTAACATTGTTACTTATGACTGTTGCATTTGAACTGCTGACTTGTAAAGCGCTGCGGATTATGTTGGCTCTATATAAAGAAAGATTATTATTATACACACCATTTATGTTTTAGGCAAAGAATCACAATTATGTAGAATTTACAAGCAGCCACTAGGGGGCAGCAATGCTTTATGCTTCTTTATCATTGCGGCACATTGGCACAAATGTAGGGTTGGCGGTTTGTCTACCGCACTATGAAATGCTCCTATTGTTCCAGCTTTGCTTATTTACAAACAAGACTAACAGAAATAAATGAAAGCGGGTGAACAGCAACCAGGTATTCGATCTGCTCTCTATCGATGGTACATGCTCCTTCTCATCGGAGGAGACTTTCTTAATGGCAGGAGTAGATCTGCAAACGTCTTTATTGCAATCATGAGTTAAATCCATCATGTCTAAGAGGGGAAAGCAACATTACAAAAGGGAACGGATAAACCTCCTGTCGGATCATATCAGTGATTCATGCTGCATCTACCTGTATGGCTGTTCTGAAAGCTCCATGGGAGAATGTGGCAATCAAAACATCAATGTAGCGAGGCAAATTACACCCCGAATTTCCTACTCACTGAGCAGGAAATGCCATGAAAATATAGAGACATAAATAGCAATAAAATATGCTTTTAGACATCAATTTGGTTGAAGTTCAGATAGAAATACAAAGCTCTGCTTGTCACCGAAAACCCGTGTGCAGCATTTTTACCTTAATGCATCCTTTCTGTGAATTTGTGAACATTTGGATCCATATTTTAGTAATTCAGTAATGTGCAGAATCTGCGGCATGGGCTTTCTCCGGCAGGGGATTGTCAGTAGGACATAATTGATGTAAAGTGCGGAGGAGAATACGGACAATATCAGGTTATATTTATTAGACACAAATATATAATTCTGTGCAGATCATTGGTGAAGTCTGGAGGGATCAGATTTACCTGGTCATAAATAACATCATTTATCTGGGATTTTGTTATATTTTTTATTTTTTTTTAAAAGAAAGAAAAATCACAGACTGTGTAGAGATAGCAGAGATATTAATGGCCAATCCCCAGATTGGTGAGGGTCTAACACCGGCAGCAACCTTCAAACCACACATCCAAACTCTTGCCACCTCCTGTCGCCTCCAACTTAAAAACATTTCCACAATCCGTCCCTTCCTCAGCCCTCAATCTACTAAAACTCTTGTGCATGCCCTCATCATCTCCCACCTTGATTACTGCAACACCCTCCTCTGTGGCCTCTCCGTCAACGCTCTTGCACCACTCCAGTCTGTCCTCAACTCTGCTGCCCGACTAATCCACCTCTCCCCTCGCTACTCTCTCTGCTTCTCCCCTCTGCAAATCCCTCCACTGGCTCCCAATTCCCCAACGAATCCAGTTCAAACTACTAACACTGACCTACAAAGCCGTGCACAACCTGTCCCCTCCCTATATCTCTGAACTAATCTCCCAATATCTTCCTTCACGTAATCTTCGATCCTCCCAAGACCTCCTACTATCCTCCACACTTATTCATTCCTCACACAACCGCCTCCAAGATTTCTCCCGAATATCCCCCATCCTCTGGAATTCCACGCCTCAACATGTACGATTATCCATCACCCTTGGATCCTTCAGACGGAACCTGAAAACCCATCTCTTCATTAAAGCCTACAGCCTGCAATAACCATTCTGCCGCCTCGCCACCACCACCCGAGCTTCCGCCTCGCCACCACTACCCTAGCCGCCGCCTCGCCACCACCATCCGAGCTGCCGCCTCGCCGCCACCACCCGAGCTGCCACCTTGCCGCCACCACCAGAGCTGCCGCCTCGCCGCCACCACCACCAGAGCTGTCGCACCCCCGACCTTCTGTTTCTTCCCCATTATCCCGTAGAATGTAAGTCAGCAAGGACAGGGTCCTCTCCCCTCTGTACCAGTCTGTCATTGTAAATTTGTTTACTGTAAACAATATCTATAACTTTGTATGTAACCCCTTCTCATGTACAGCACCATGGAATTAATGGCGCTATATAAATAAATATTAATAATAATAATAACCTCACCGATCAGGTATTTTTTGCTCCTACACAATGTCCACAGACAGAACAGCACAGAGTGTAGTGGCCGTTCCCAGGCGCTGGAGTTCAGCTCTTATTCACTTCAATGGGAACTGAGCTTCCTTACCCGATATACTGTGTATATATATATATATATATGTATATATACATACATATATATATATATATACACAGTATATATATTTTAAAAAAATCTCCTTCTGCGGGCAGGTGCCAGCGGCGGCCCCTGCGCTGCACTATGATTGCATCCATAATGTGCATTTAATTATTGGTTATAATGGTATACCTAAATACATTTAAAAAAAAAATAGTTTAAAAATGGCGCCAGCCACATCTGCGCAGTAGCTGCAGCATCATCTTGCACGAGAAAAAAAAAGTATTCACTAAGATGGCACCTCCTGCGCCTGTGGAATAGCAGTTATCAGATCGTTGATAGCGGCTACTGCACAGGCACGTCTGACGCCATTTTCAAACTTTTTTTTTTTTAAATTAATTTATTGATACCATTAAAACCAATAAACCAATAATTAAATGCACATTATGGATGCGATCATACTGCAGCGCAGGTGCCGCCAACGGCACCTGCCTGCAGAAGAGGATTTTTTAAAAAAATATCTACATATTATATTCATCAACCAAAGTATCAGTGTAAGGCCGGCGTTACACTTGCGAGTGTGATGCGAGAAACTCGCGCGAGTCTCTCGCCTCAATACCTGGCGATGCCACAGGCACTCGGGACTGGAGTGTGCAGCTGCATAGAAATACATGTGTGTAGCCCAGCTGCGCTTGGAATCACATTTCCCAGGAGGATGCACCAAAGGTAACACACACAAGAGACCTGATATTCATTCACACAGCTTCACCAATCCCTAGAGCCACCAGAGGGAGCCCTTCTTAGAGTATATAAGAATGGTGAAGTCACAGCAGACAGACAGTCTACGCCTAGACAGCAGAGAGTTCAGTCTAGCTGAGAGCTGAGAGAGCTCAGAGCAAGTTTAGTTTGTTGTTGCTGTTACCTCAGAAAGTTGAGAAGCTGTTAGTTCTCTAGGAGTGTTGGAGAGTTAGCTCTAGGAGTGTGCACAGATCAGTAGACGGAAATCCTGATAGCTGCTTCAGACAGAGCATTAGAAAGAAAGAAGGAAAGAGAACAGCAGTTACTGAAAGAACCTGAAGACTGCAGCTTTGAGTTTAGATCAATATGTGGAGGCTAGTACAAGTGGAGAAAGATAGCCACTTCAGCCTGGTCAGAACTGAGTCAACTGAGTTCAGTTCAGGGAATAAGCGTGCCGACGCTTTGAGAGCGGTGAAGAGAGAGAAGAATCAGCCATCTACTGCTAGTGTGCTTATGTTAAGGGTCGGAGTAGGACGAAAGGCGAGTGGAAGAGAAGAAGAGAGTAATAGAGGTTGAAACAGCATTGATAGCTTACCTCTACTCTAAATACCGGACACCGGGTCCGAGCTTGCTAGCATCTACACGACTAGTAGGAGATACCGGAGACCCTGCTGGACTACAGGTCGCAGGGGCCCAGGAGTGCTGATACGTAACCGGGGTCAGGAAGACGGGGGTCTAGCAGGACGCTGCATACAGAGACACTGTTCTATCCAAGAGAAGGCTCCACTACAAAGTCAGCCGGGCATATAAGTGAAGACAGAGTTAGACTTTGTTTCATACAGGTCAGAAACTCACACCATAGGAGTAAGGAGGCCCTACACCTACTCAGTGGGAATACTGGACGTGCATCCTCCACCCTGCCAGCACCCCGGGACGTGCCTGCAACTACACCAGTAAAGGTACAGAAAGAGACTTTTGTGTGTGTGTCTGCATTATTGCTCCTGCGGCTGGAAGCCCCTTCTCTGTCTTGCACCCCAACACCGCCATCTACCCTGAGGGACCCAGTCTTGCCTGTGGAAGACTTAACACCTTGCTGCCCCGAACAACCCCTCATTGGATCTACACTGCAGTGCTGGTCACCCTGACCAGGTACCACAGGTGGCGTCACGAACATCTTACAAACACCTTATAATCCCCTGTAAATATCCCCCTTTTAAAGTGAGCGCCCAGGGCCACGGACCGAGCTGCGCTACCCGTGACATCCCCTATTGAAGTGAACGGGCTCGGTGCCGAGTACCCCACAGGCCCTGGCGGGCGACTCACATGCGATCCCGAGTGCTGGCGGCGGCTCCGGGAATTGATGCGAGTTTCTCGCATCACACTTGCAAGTGTGACCCCGGCCTCATCAGTATAACGGCGCCGACCTGACACTGTCTGTAGGTTACAGTGCACAATCCTGCTGATAAGTTCCCTTTAAAAATCTCAAAAGTTACACTTTATGGGTTTTAATTTCTTCTTTAGATTATCGCTGTGTGTCTGATTTTTACTAATTTGATGTTTGCCATTAAATCACTGGTATTTTATCTTATTTTTAGATGTGCAATCCACATTTAGTGAGGTATTTCATCCAATTTTGGTCTCATCTATCTATCTAGTAATTTGAAAGTTTTTATCTTATCACGTCACAATGCGCGCCATTACTGATGATTGACAGCTTGGACCACCAAAATATCTGACCAATGGCTCGAATACTGTCCTATTCCAGTCAGCTAGCAGAGGCAGCTTTGCCTTCCCAGCCTTGGAGGGGCACAGGGGCGATCCTGCCAGCTTCATAGCATTGCCAAGGATATCAAATCATTTTACCTAGGAAACTGGCCACCTCCGAAAGACTGTCCTCACAGCTCAGCAATAGAGACAGGAAGAGAAAGTCCTAAGATATCGGCCAAATGTTCCAGATGGAAACGTGTTGTATAACGTCAGCACTGAGAAGATGAGAGTTGTAGTCTGTGAATAATACAGATTCAATTGATAGGGGAGAGAAATAGACAGGTGTCAGCAGCAGTGCCAGGCTCAGTGTGAGTGATCAGTGATATGGTGTAGCTGGCATCTGTCCTTTTACATTTGAACTCATTTCTCATTTTTTTCATTCTTAAAATGAATCTGTCAGCAGATTTTTGCTGTGGAATCTGAGAAAATAATGATGTAGGGACAGAAACCCTGATTGCAGCGATGTATCACTTCCTGTACTGCTAGGTGCAGTTTTGATAAAATCCCTCTTTTCTCTGCTGCAGATCTACCAGTTCTCTTACTGATGAGCAGTGTATAACCTCGCCCACACCACTGATTGGCAGCTTTCTGCGTACACTTTGCACGGCCAGCAAGCTGTCGATTAGTGCTGGGTGCGGGGTTATACAGATTAGCTAGACTGGCTGGCATATGACACCTAGTCCTTCAGTGATAATCTCCTGCTGATAAAACAGTAATTGTATTGAAACTACAGCAAGATGTTGAGCAAATGACACATCCCTGGAATCAGAATCTCTGCCCCTATATCATGTTGCTTTCAGATTAAATAGGAAAAACCTGCTGACAGATTCCCTTTAATGCACTAGAAAGCAGCAAGGACCATAGTTATTACAAAAAAACAAAATCTGAAATCAGCATCAGTCAGAGTGGTGTATTTGCTTGTTGCAAGCAACTGTACTGAATTTTTGCATTTCTTGTGCAATTGTTTTTTATGAAGGGGGCATAATTGTTTTTTTTAAGAATGCAAAATAAAATTAGCAAAACCCCAGGCATGTAACTGTGATTGTACACCACACAAAGGTTGTCACAATTTTATTTTTGCATATCTGTTTTATTACATCTGTGCATGCCCCACCAATCCAGCTCTGCTACAGGTGCTGTCTTTCTGGTTGTGTATCTGTCTAGCATTTCTTATGTCGTTTTTGGGAAAGGAATTGAATTTTTTTGAAAAAAGAAATTTTTAAAAAAAATTATTTAACTGTCCATATCTGTTTGTGCACATCTGTTTTACTAGTCCAATTCCATAGCTATACTTCGACCTGCTGCAACATTTTGCTTTCTGTATGTGAACCTAGCATTTTATGGTAAGGGTTAAATAATTGAAGTTGAAAAGATTAATGAAAAGTTAATTATATTATTGTACAAAATGTATGATAAAAGAAAAAGTGACACTGGCAATGGATGGGGTAGTGAAAAAAAATATATACACCACGGCTAAAAATTTGGGCACTGCTGGTAGCAGCAGCTGCACCACCATCACTGGCACTCATCTGAGCATTTGTGCTATCAATCACAAAACACTATTGGCCTACTTTGCCTCTGGCAAGCATCTTAGTTGGAAGGAAGCGGAGGGTGGTATGGAATATAATGCACATCACTTGTCTCACAGCAGGATGATGTTACCTCTGACAGCGACACCGTCAGTTTGAGTCAGTGTTTTGCACAGGATGCTCAGTCTGATCACAAATGACTAAAAAGGGATAATTTTCTTAAAATTAAAAAAAAAAGCATGAATGGTCTGTCAGTGTGCTGAGATATTAAATGGGCTATTGGTTACCCATTTCTATGTAGAGGTCCCTTTAACATGATTAAGGCTGAGTTTGCGTTACAACTTTGAAGGGTGTTGGATGCAGTCCTTGTAGACCCCAAACTGCTGTACCCATCTATCCATAGTATTTGAACTACAGTACAGACCAAAAGTTTGGACACACCTTCTCATTTAAAGATTTTTCTGTATTTTCATGACTATGAAAATTGTACATTCACACTGAAGGCTGTAACGGGTCTGTGAGGCGGAACCTCTGAGATTTATATACAAGGAGGCTTTCCTTGTAAAGGAGCGGGTGGCGCCCGGGGAGACGGACAGGAAATCACTGCAAGTGACGGGGGCAGTCTCTGGACAGACAGGCGGGAGGTCACGGCAAGTGACCGGGGCAGTCTCTGGATAAACGGGCAGGTAGTCACGGCAAGTGACCGGGGCAGTCTCTGGATAGACAGGCGGGTAGTCACGGCAAGTGACCGGGGCAGTCTCTGGATAGACAGGCGGGTAGTCACGGCAAGTGACCGGGGCAGTCTCTGAATGGACAGGTGAGTAGTCACGGCAAGTGACCGGGGCAGTCTCTGAATGGACAGGTATATACGACCTGAGATGGTGGAGCCTCCCGGTAGGCTAGCAGGCAGATGACAGATGAGCGCCCCCAAGTGAGCAGGCGAGAGTCTCTGGAATAGCCGATGGACACCGCATGTGACGGCCGAACCTCCAGGTCGGCTTGCAGGCAGATGGCAGATGAGCGCCCCCAAGTGAGCAGGCGAGAGTCTCTGGAATTGCCGATGGTCACCGCATGTGACGGCCGAACCTCCAGGTAGGTTTGCAGGCAGA
This sequence comes from Oophaga sylvatica, assembly GCA_033576555.1. Classification (NCBI taxonomy): domain Eukaryota; kingdom Metazoa; phylum Chordata; class Amphibia; order Anura; family Dendrobatidae; genus Oophaga; species Oophaga sylvatica. The sequence continues at coordinate 610,279,224 of JARQOD010000002.1, forward strand.
TGGCAGATGAGCGCCCCCAAGTGAGCAGGCGAGATTCTCTGGAATAGCCGATGGTCACCGCATGTGACGGCCGAACCTCCAGGCAGGCTTGCGGACAGGTAGCAGACAGCAAACTGGCAGGAAACAGGCAGGTAACTGGTAACGGACCCTGAGGGCTAAAGCAGAGTAGTGAACAGTGCAATAACAACATTGCTCGGGCACCTCCATTAAGGAGGAAGTACTTTATATAGGGTGGAGTCCTCTGGCATTGGCCGGGGACCTTTTTGAAAGATGCGCGCGGCCCCTTTAAGAGCGGGGGAGCGCGCGGGCACGCGCCCTAAGTCCAGTAGCAGGGAAGGAGCGCGCGGCCCCAGCAGGGCGGAAGGAGGACGCTGAGCGCGGGTAAGGGGGGCGACATCCCTGCCTGGCAGAGGACGCTGTCGCAGGGGAACAGCGTCCCTGCCTGGCAGAGGGCAGGGACGCCGGCGCTACAGTACCCCCTCCTTTAGGCCCCCCCTTTTTTAGGCCAGAAAGAAATTTAGCTAGGATGAGAGGGGCATGGATGTTCTCCCGAGGCTCCCACATTCTCTCCTCAGGACCAAACCCCTTCCAATCCACCAGAAAATAGGTCTTTCTTCCTACCCTTTTGGTGGCCAGAATGTTCTCTACCTCAAATTCGTCTTCAGCAGACACTGGAGCAGGAGGTGTACCTGTAGACTTGACAAAAGAGTTAAGTACCACTGGTTTGAGGAGAGATACATGGAAGGAGTTAGGAATCCGCAAATTGGCCGGGAGTTTCAATTTATAGGACACCGGGTTGATCTGACTGATGATCTCAAAAGGACCGATGAACCGAGGGCCTAACTTGTAGGAAGGAATCTTGAGCCGGACATACTTGGACGAAAGCCAGACCTTATCCCCAGGACGGAATTGAGGAGGATCCAGACGTTTTTTGTCAGCATGTTTCTTCATGCGCTCGGATGACAGAATGAGTGCGGACCGGGTACTCTCCCATATGGAGGAAAATTCGTTAACCAGAGATTCCGCAGCTGGATTGTCCACAGAGATGGAGACAGGAACAGGGATCCGAGGGTGTTGACCGAAGACTACAAAAAACGGAGATTTGGAGGAAGATTCGCTCTCGTGATTGTTGTAAGAGAATTCGGCCCAAGGCAGGAGATCCACCCAGTCAGAATGGTGGGCATTAACGAAGTGCCGGAGATAACTGGTCAGATTCTGATTGATTCGCTCGACTTGTCCATTGGACTGCGGGTGGTAAGCGGAGGAGAAATCCAAGGTGACGTCTAGCAACTTACAAGTGGCTCTCCAGAAACGTGAGGTGAACTGTACCCCACGATCCGACACAATGTGACGAGGCAGACCATGAAGACGGAAGATGTGGCGGATAAAGTCTTTAGCCAACTCGGGTGCAGACGGAAGCCCTGGCAGGGGAATGAAGTGAGCCATCTTGGAAAATCGGTCAACGACCACCCAAATGACCGTACAACCGGCAGAGACGGGCAGATCTGTTATGAAGTCCATGGCTATATGCTGCCAGGGGGCAGCGGGTACAGGAAGCGGAAGAAGACGGCCGGCAGGCAGGTGTCTCGGAACTTTGTTGCGGGCACAGGAGACACAGGCAGAAACAAAGTCTATTACGTCCTTGTGCAGGGTAGGCCACCAGTAATGCCGAGTAATGAGCTGGAGGGTCTTTTTCTGACCAGCGTGGCCAGCTAGTTTAGACGAATGACCCCAGTGTAGGATTCTCTCCCGATCGGTTACTGATACGAACGTCTTACCAGGAGGGAGACGATTTAGACTCACGGGAGCCACCTGCATCACTCTGGCGGGATCGATGATATGTTTATGTTCCTCCTCGAGATCCGACACCAGGAAGGACCGGGACAAGGCGTTCGCCTTGATGTTCTTGTCGGCCGGGCGAAAATGTAAGAGAAAATCAAAGCGGGCAAAAAACAAGGACCACCGGGCTTGGCGAGAGTTAAGTCTCTGGGCATGCTGGAGGTAAGCCAGATTTTTGTGGTCAGTGTAAATGATTACCGGATGAAGAGCCCCCTCGAGTAGGTAACGCCACTCCTCCAATGCCAGCTTGATGGCCAATAACTCTTGGTCTCCTATGGAGTAATTGTGCTCAGAAGAGGAGAAGAGTTTGGAGAAGAAGCCGCAAGATACCATCCTCCCGGATGAAGATTTTTGAGTAAGTACCGCTCCGGCTCCAGAAGAGGAAGCGTCCACCTCCAGGAAGAACTGCTTGTTGCCGTCCGGGCGATGCAGCACTGGAGCGGAAGAGAAGGCCTGTTTTAAAGAAAGAAAGGCCTCCTCTGCTTCGGGCGTCCACTGTTTGGGATTAGCATCCTTGCGGGTGAGCGTGGAGATTGGAGCAGTCCGGGAAGAGAAGTTCGGTATGAAAAGGCGGTAATAATTGGCGAATCCCAGGAACCGCTGAATGGCCTTCAACCCCTCCGGTCGGGGCCATTTCTCGATGGCAGACAGTTTCTCCGGATCCATTCGTAGGCCTGTCTGAGAAATGATGTAGCCCAAAAACGGAAGCGAGGTCTGCTCAAAGAGGCACTTCTCATATTTGGCGAAGAGGTGATTCTGCCTGAGCCTGAGCAGAACCTGACGAACATCCCTCCGGTGAGACTGGAGATCCGGAGAGAAAACCAAGATGTCGTCTAGGTACACCACAACGCAGGAGTAGAGAAGGTCCCGGAAGATGTCATTGACCAACTCCTGAAAGACTGCTGGAGCATTACAGAGACCAAAGGGCATCACCAAATACTCGTAGTGGCCGTCCCGGGTGTTGAATGCCGTCTTCCATTCATCTCCCCGACGGATACGGACCAGGTTATATGCCCCACGAAGATCCAGTTTGGTGAAGATTCTAGCTCCCCTCAGACGATCAAACAATTCTGGAATGAGCGGAAGAGGGTACTTATTCTTCACCGTGATCAAATTTAGGCCTCTGTAGTCAATACAGGGACGGAGAGAGCCGTCTTTCTTTTTTACGAAGAAGAAACCTGCTCCCGCTGGGGAGGTGGATTTCCGGATGAATCCCTTGGCCAAATTCTCCTCGATATATTCGGACATCGACCTGGTCTCAGCAGCGGACAATGGGTAAATACGCCCACGGGAGGCGTAGTACCGGTAGCAGGTCGATCGGGCAATCATACGGTCTGTGAGGGGGTAATGTCTCTGCTTCCTTTTTATTAAAGACATCAGCGAATGACCAATATGGAATCGGGAGCCCTGGTAGATTAGTTGGTGTAGGAGAAGGACGGACGGGATGAACAGGAACCAAACACGTTTTATGACAGTCCTGTCCCCAGCGAAGGATCTCTCCAGTCTGCCAGTCGAGCACGGGTGCATGCTTTTGGAGCCAAGGCAGACCTAGTAAGAAAGCGTGAGAGAGTCCAGGCAGAACATGAAACGAGATGCTCTCAGAATGCAACATTCCCACCTGCAGGGTTATGGCTTCAGTGATAAGTTGGATGGGACGTGGTAGGAGACCCCCATCCACAGCAGCAACAGATACTGGTTCAACCAGAGGTTTGGTAGGAATGCGATATTTTTCTACTAGAGCCTGTGAAACAAGATTCCCGGCTGCTCCAGAATCAAGTTGGGCTAGTTCGAAATAACGGTTCTCACCGAGGAGAATTGAGACTGACAGCAGCAGAGATGAAGAGGATTTATTTTTGTCTAGGTGGACCTCTCCGAGCGAACCTAGACACAGGCGTTTCCCGACCTCTCTGGGCAGGTACGGATCCGGTGCTCCTTACTGCCACAGTAGAAGCAACTCCCCTCGGCACGGCGTAAGTCCTGACGGGCTTTGACCATCTTGGTCTGGTCGACTTGCATAGGCTCAGAAGAGTGTACCTGAGGAGAAACGGAAGGAGTTACAGGTCTCTGAAAAGAAGGAGCTAGACGAGGAAACCTTCTCTCACGGGTGACCTCTTTAGCGCGCTCCTGGAACCGTAGATCAATTCGATTGGCAAGAGTTATTAGGTCATCGAGAGAGGTTGGAATGTCCCGACCGGCAAGTTCATCTTTAATACGGCCAGACAGACCCTCCCAGAAGACAGATATCAGAGCGTCATTATCCCAAGCCAGCTCCGAGGCAAGGGTACGGAACCGTATGGCATATTGACCCACGGTGAGACTTCCCTGACGGAGACGCAGCAGAGAAGATGCAGAGGAGGTCTTCCGTCCGGGTTCGTCGAATACCTTCCGGAAGGCTGAGAGAAAAGCAGACAGGTCAGACACCAGAGGATCTTCTCTCTCCCAAAGAGGATTTAGCCAGGCCAGGGCCTCTCCGGTGAGATGGGACATGATGAAGGCAATTTTTGCCCGGTCGGAGTTAAACTGGTGTGCCAGGAGTTCAAAATGCAGGGTGCACTGGTTAATGAAACCCCGAGCCAGAGCAGGGTCGCCTCCAAACCGAGGAGGAGCTGAAAGTCGAGGTCCAGGAACGGAAACCACGGAATTGGTAAGCAGCGGAACTGCCGGATTGCGAGTCATGGCGCCCGCGGTGGTTGCTGGTGAAGTAGTCAGGGTGTCCAGGCGGGAATTAACATTCCGCAGGTGACCCAGGATGGACTCCTGTTGAGACCTCTGACGAGACAGTTCATGACACAGGTCAGAGAGTGAGGGAGTTTGGGTGCCACCGGGTTCCATGGCCCGAGCAAACTGTAACGGGTCTGGGAGGCGGAACCTCTGAGCTTTATTATACAAGGAGGCTTTCCTTGTAAAGGAGCGGGTGGCGCCCGGGGAGACGGACAGGAAATCACTGCAAGTGACGGGGGCAGTCTCTGGACAGACAGGCGGGAGGTCACGGAAAGTGACCGGGGCAGTCTCTGGATAAACGGGCAGGTAGTCACGGCAAGTGACCGGGGCAGTCTCTGGATAGACAGGCGGGTAGTCACGGCAAGTGACCGGGGCAGTCTCTGGATAGACAGGCGGGTAGTCACGGCAAGTGACCGGGGCAGTCTCTGAATGGACAGGCGAGTAGTCACGGCAAGTGACCGGGGCAGTCTCTGAATGGACAGGTATGTACGACCTGAGATGGTGGAGCCTCCCGGTAGGCTAGCAGGCAGATGACAGATGAGCGCCCCCAAGTGAGCAGGCGAGAGTCTCTGGAATAGCCGATGGACACCACATGTGACGGCCTAACCTCCAGGTCGGCTTGCAGGCAGATGGCAGATGAGCGCCCCCAAGTGAGCAGGCGAGAGTCTCTGGAATTGCCGATGGTCACCGCATGTGACGGCCGAACCTCCAGGTAGGTTTGCAGGCAGATGGCAGATGAGCGCCCCCAAGTGAGCAGGCGAGATTCTCTGGAATAGCCGATGGTCACCGCATGTGACGGCCGAACCTCCAGGCAGGCTTGCGGACAGGTAGCAGACAGCAAACTGGCAGGAAACAGGCAGGTAACTGGTAACGGACCCTGAGGGCTAAAGCAGAGTAGTGAACAGTGCAATAACAACATTGCTCGAGCACCTCCATTAAGGAGGAAGTACTTTATATAGGGTGGAGTCCTCTGGCATTGGCCGGGGACCTTTTTGAAAGATGCGCGCGGCCCCTTTAAGAGTGGGGGAGCGCGCGGGCGCGCGCCCTAAGTCCAGTAGCAGGGAAGGAGCGCGCGGCCCCAGCAGGGCGGAAGGAGGACGCTGAGCGCGGGTAAGGGGGGGCGACGTCCCTGCCTGGCAGAGGACGCTGTCGCAGGGGAACAGCGTCCCTGCCTGACAGAGGGCAGGGACGCTGGCGCTACAAAGGCATCAAAACTATGAATTAACACATGTGGAATTATATACTTAACAAAAAAGTGTGTAACAAATGAAATTATGTCTTATATTCTAGGTTCTTCAAAGTAGCCACCTTTTGCTTTGATGACTGCTTTGCACACTCTTGGCATTCTCTTGATGAGCTTCAAGAGGTAGTCACCAGAAATGGTTTTCACTTCACAGATGTGCCCTGTCAGGTTTAATTAGTGGGATTTCTGGCCTTATAAATGGGGTTGGGACCATCAGTTGTGTTGTGCAGAAGTCTGGTGGATACACAGCTGATAGTCCTACTGAATAGACTGCTAGAATTTGTATTATGGCAAGAAAAAAGCAGCTAAGTAAAGAAAAACGAGTGGCCATCATTACTTTAAGAAATGAAAGTCAGTCAGTCTGAAAAATTGGGAAAACTTTGAAAGTGTCCCCAAGTGCAGTTGCAAAAACCATCAAGCGCTACAAAGAAACTGGCTCACATGAGGACCGCCCCAGGAAAGGAAGACCAAGAGTCACCTCTGCTTCTGAGGATAAGTTTATCCGAGTCAACAGCCTCAGAAATCGCAGGTTTACAGCAGCTCAGATTAGAGACCAGATCAATGCCACACAGAGTTCTAGCAGCAGACACATCTCTACAACAACTGTTAAGAGGAGACTTTGTGCAGCAGGCCTTCATGGTAAAATAGCTGCTAGGAAACCACAGCTAAGGACAGTCAATAAGCAAAAGAGACTTGTTTGGGCTAAAGAACACAAGGAATGGACATTAGACCAGTGGAAATCTGTGCTTTGGTCTGATGAGTCCAAATTTGAGATCTTTGGTTCCAACCACTGTGTCTTTGTGTGATGCAGAAAATGTGAACGGATGGACTCTACATGCCTGGTTCCCACCGTGAAGCATGGAGGAGGAGGTGTGATGGTGTGGGGGTGCTTTGCTGGTGACACTGTTGGGGATTTATTCAAAATTGAAGGCATACTGAACCAGCATGGCTACCACAGCATCTTGCAGCGGCATGCTATTCTATCCGGTTTGCGTTTAGTTGGACCATCATGTTTTTTCAACAGGACAATGACCCCAAACACACCTTCAGGCTGTGTACGGGCTATTTTACCAAGAAGGAGAGTGATGGGGTGCTACGCCAGATGACCTGGCCTCCACAGTCACCAGACCTGAACCCAATCTTGATGGTTTGGGGTGAGCTGGACCGCAGAGTGAAGGCAAAAGGGCCAAAAGTGCTAAGCATCTCTGGGAACTCCTTCAAGACTGTTGGAAGACCATTTCTGGTGACTACCTCTTGAAGCTCATTAAGAGAATGCCAAGAGTGTGCAAAGCAGTCATCAAAGCAAAAGGTGGCTACTTTGAAGAACCTAGAATATAAGACATATTTTCAGTTGTTTCACACTTTTTTGTTAAGTCTATAATTCCACATGTGTTAATTCATAGTTTTGATGCCTTCAGTGTGAATGTACAATTTTCATAGTCATGAAAATACAGAAAATTCTTTAAATGAGAAGGTGTGTACAACTTTTGGTCTGTACTGTACCTGCGAATTACAGCAAATATATTCTCTGCGAATTAAATGTTTCGGAAAAATGTGCCGAACCTGGCGAATTTGGAATTTCAAAAGATTCGATCATCTCTAAATGGATGTCTATGCAACGAGCAGTAAATGATAGAATTAAAAATCCACCCACTCTTGAAAATGGAGAGGATTTGTTTAATAAGAGGCAGATAAAAAATATTTTCAATGGCATATGGTGGGTGGGGGAAGTCTGTTACAGAGCTTGCTTTAAGGCTCTGCTAGATGGAAATGATGTCTCTTTTAGTCCCAAAGAAGCAAAGAAGTGTACATGTTAAGGATTTAGTGGTAACGTAGGACATAGTTACACCCCAGTATGTGATCCCACTCCAGTGTCTGTGTCGGTATATTGCTGTCTTCTCTACAGCCGGATCCTGCATTTCAGCTCGCAATGCCGCTGCACTCTAACGATGTTCACAGCGCACATAATAATGTGCCAAGAGACAAGAAAAGTTCTAAAATAGCAATCTGAAAGTATACTAACAACCCCCGAGGCTAAATAATCAACTCAAAATCTGTCATGGAAGCTGTACCAGAGAGTCAGTCAAAAACATCTGTGATTGAACTGCCAGCAATAGGGAAATGTGATAGATTGTGTACCTTAAGTGTTCCACCATCTGTTGGTGCATTACAGATCTGGAATAATTCTATTACAAGACAGTAACCTGAGAACAAAAGTCTGAAATGTTACGAGTGCAGAAAAAAACCTGGGTACCATTTTGCTGAATAGCAAGAATCGTCTCCTCACTGACAGAATTTGTGTTATATAATCATAGCAGGAGCCAAAATATATGGACCGAAAGCAGAACAGACCCAACCTATTAATAAAAGATGTGTAAGGAACAATGCGACTTGCTGTTATCGAACATATTCCAGGATTTAAAAAAATAAATAAAAAAAAAAAAGCAACTGTTTTTAGTGGCTTTTTTTTAATAGTTTTTGACAACTTTTTTTTACTTCCCAAATAGGGAAGATATTTAACACAAAACATAAACTGGCACAGAATTATCAAAAAGGGAGCTAAATCTAAATATACTCATTTCAATACCTTCATTGCATACTTATAAAATGTCATATCTTACTGAAAAATATTTAAACTTGAGAGTCCTCAGTGGTTGATACCTTTTAATGGCTAACTGAAAAGATGGTAACAAATTGCAAGCTTTCGAGACTACTCAGGTCTCTTCATCAGGCAAAGACTAAAACAAAAACTGAAGAATCACATATTTATATACACAACAGGACACAGGAATAATGCAATAGGTAAGACAAGTGACATGAAGCAGAACTGTCATTATGGCAGAGGGATGAACATAAATATTGGAACAGTTCATAGATAAGGAGAGAAAGTTTTATTGCCCTCTGATTGGGGTCTGGTGTTGTGTTTTGATGCCCCTAGAAGGTCAGAGATGCAGATTCCTTAATTGATATAGAATGACATGAATCCGTGTGATATATATTCATTCCAGCACTAAGCGTGTCAAAGGTCATCATGAGCTTATATTCCCAAACCTTTCTATCTCTCTCAGATTTGAAGTTAGATTTTAATACCAGTAATTCCATATCCATCATGCTATGACCGGGCATACAAAAGTGTTTGGCCACAGGTAAATCCATTCTTTTTTCTCTTATTGTGTGGCGATGAGAATTCATCCTTGTTCTCAGTTTTTGCCCGGTCTCCCCACATACAGACCCCCAGTTGGACATTTAGTACATATAATTAGGTACACCACATTAGATGTGATGCAGCTGAAAGTACCTGGGATCTTGTAGTCCTGATGGGAGTTGGGGATCTTTATCTTGTCCGTGGTCATTATAGATGCACAGGTTTTACATTTCTTCTTGTTGCAAGGAAAGGTTCCTGCAGCTGTTGGGGAGGACAGGGAACTTCTGACAATGATGCTTCTTAGATTTGGGGGCTGCCTAAAACATAGTAGTGGGGGGTCTGGAAATATGGATTGTAATCAGGCATCTTTTTGTAGTAAAGGTTGTAGTTTCCGTGCAGCTCCCCTTAGCATCTCCAGATTTGGATTGTAGGTGACCACTAGAGGCACCCAGTTATTTTCTTCTTTAGTTTTGTAATGTAGCAGGTGATTCCTTGATATTCTGGTGGCTCTTGTAATTTGGTTTTCAATTGTTCTTGGATGGTATCCCTGGTTCAAAAAAGTCTTTCTGAGGCGACCAAGGTGTTCATCTCTATCCATGGAGTTGGAACATATACGGTTGTATCTGATGGCTTGGCTGTAGACAATAGAGTTTTTTATGTGTTTTGGATGGAAACTGTCCCATTTAAGGTATGTTGGACGGTCGATTGGCTTCTGATACAGGGATGTCTCTATTACATTGTTCTTTAGCTTAATGGTGGTGTCTAAAAAGTTAATTTCAGTGCTGGAGTAGTTGAGTGTTAAGTTGATGGTTGGATGAAATTGGTTGAACTGTTCCATGAAAAAAGTTAATTTCAGTGCTGGAGTAGTTGAGTGTTAAGTTGATGGTTGGTTGCCCCATCACTGCCGGTACTCCCATCACTGCGGATGCATTGATATAGGTAGATAAGGCTATTTTCACACTTGCGTTTTTTTTGCGCAGCGCAACTTGCGCTATCAGACGCATGTGCAATGTTCCCCTATCTTTAACATGGCGGGCGCAGGGTCTAGCGCTTGCACGCGTTCATGTGCGTTTGTCGTGCGCTGCGCATTTTCCCGGTGTGCGCCCATATGCGCTAGACGCTACATGTTGCATTTTTTTTTCCGGTCAAAAAAGACAGAGATGATTGAGACAGAGATGATGGAGACAGATGATAGAGCCAGAGATGATGGAGACAGAGATGATAGAAATGTGACACATAGACAACGCATGCGCCAAAAAAACGCAAACGCATGCAAAAACGCATGAAATCGCTGACAAACGCTGCGTTTTTTCGTCGAAATGCGCATGCTGATGCGACTAAATATCGCAGCGTTTATAAGCGTTTGCATGCGTTTTTTTAATGCGCTTCATGTGCGCTCGAAACTCAGCGCAAAAAACTCAAGTGTGAAAGTAGCCTAACCCACAAAACATAACCTCTCCAGATACCCTCATCAATACTCACTCAGAGGCCTGCGTAGCTGGGCCCGGATGCTGGCGACCCTATCGCGTGAGCGGTATCGCAGGTCCGCCAGCTTCTTGCGGATCTGTTCTCTGGTCCGCCGCACATTGAAGCGCCTCTCCAGGCCCCGCCGGATTTTATGCAGGCATACCCTTTTGTGGCGCATTGGATGCGCCACAGGTAGCCTGCAGTAATAATCCCAGTGGTCGGTTTTTTAAATCAAAAAACGGACCTCCTCGTCCGTCCATTTAGGCCCTCGCTGTCTCGCCGCCGCCATTGCCGCCATTACAAACACCGCATTGGGCGACGCCAGCGCCATGACATCACAGCGTGCGCACGTTACGTGCGGCCGCACTCGCGACGCAAAACGGCATTGCGATTGCAAAGTGACCGCAGCAGCCATGCGCCCAGCCAAGCACAGATATGAGATGCTGTTGCGATCGCAAAACAACGGTTCCAAGCTAGGCGATCACAATGGCGTCTCATATCTTTATGGCTGGGGCTCGTGAGTCTTCACCTTGCAATCACAATGGCTTTGCATATCTGTATGCATATCTGTATAGCTGGAGCTCGTGACAATAGTCACATTGCGATCACAATGGCGTCGCATATCTGTATGGCTGGAGCTCGAGAATCTTCACCTTGCAATCACAATGGCTTTGCATATCTGTATGCATATCTGTATAGCTGGAGCTCGTGACAATACTCACATTGCGATCACAATGGCGTCGCATATCTGTATGGCTGGGGCTCGAGAATCTTCACCTTGCAATCACAATGGCTTTGCATATCTGTATGCATATCTGTATAGCTGGAGCTCGTGACAATAGTCACATTGCGATCACAATGGCGTCGCATATCTGTATAGCTGGAGCTCGTGACAATAGTCACATTGCGATCACAATGGCGTTGCATATCTGTGAATAGCTGTGATTCCCAGGTGAATGTTGACCTTTACCTCCCAAGAATTTTCAAATATATTTATAACAATTTTTTAACCTTTCATATATGACTATAATATATATATTATATATTTAAACTTTATATGTGCAGCTGTGGTGTATTATCAGTTATATTTAATTATAATGTTTGAACGCTAGTGAGACCATAGGCCCTTAAAATAATTGTAAATATTTTAAACTTTTTTCTTTATTTTTTTAACAATTAACTTCTATGACTGATGGTACTCCCATGACCCCGTGTGTGACAAGTAGATACAATGTAAAACAAAAAATAGACAACAAAAAAGCCTTTGAAAAGATTATAAAAACTACAGCAGCTGGTAACATGTCTCGTTGCCATCCCCATTACTCCCTCCCCACATCTCACCCATCATTATCCCTTTTCCCATATTGGTAACATAATTGAAAAAAAACACGAATGCATTTTTAAAATAAAAAATTTTTATTATAAAAACATTGTTAAAAAAAGGCAAAAGTCAAACATTATCAAAATCAAACTAGATCTGATGCTGCCAACTCACTGCACCAGGCCCATTAAAGTAATGGCAGTACTTGTCTCGGCCGGCCTTCGCATCGTGCTTGCTCCTGCCTTGATTGACAGGTTGAAGGCCTGCAATAGCGGGATCATTGTCACGCCATTCTCCGAGCACCACGTCACCATTGCTGTCCGAGTCCATGAAGCCTGGCGGACTGTAAGTACCAGCATCGCGTTTGCGTAGAAAATTGTGCAGCACACAACAGGCCAACACCACTGAGTTTATGGATTCCAGCTTCATGTTGATTGGAGTGTGGAAAACCCTGAAGCGGTTGGCCATTATGCCGAAGGCATTCTCCACAACGCGCCGTGCCCTAGACAGTCTGTAATTAAAAATCCGCCTTTCCCCTGTCAAAGTCTTTTGTGGATACGGTTTCACAAGATGCGCATGAAGGGGGAAGGCTTCATCGCCCACAAAAACAAAGTTTAGGTTGGCGGTGGTGTCCATGTTGGTTGGCAAGTTAAGTTTATTATTAAACAACCGTTCGCCAAAAGTTGTGTGCTCCAAAACGCCACCGTCAGAAACCCTTCCATTAATGCCAACATTAACGTCAATAAATTCATAATTGGCATTAACAAGGGCCATGAGGATCAAGCTGAAGTAGCCCTTGTAGTTATGAAAAAAGGATCCGCTTTTAGCTGGTTGCGTGATCCGCACATGTTTGCCATCCAAGGCACCACCACAGTTTGGGAACTGCCAAATCCTTTCAAAATCAGAGGCAATAATTTGCCATTCCGCCACTGATTTGGGAAAAGGCATGTAGCTCCGTAAACTGCGGACGATGGCGTTGCATGTCTCCGGAATTAGTTCTCCAAGCAGCGACCGAGAAATTTCAGCAGAAAATTGATATAGGAAAGATGTGTATCTTCGTACCGTGTTAGCCAGTAGATAGAAAAATATTTAGACTTGAGAGTCCTCAGTGGTTGATACCTTTTAATGGCTAACTGAAAAGATGGTAACAAATTGCAAGCTTTCGAGACTACTCAGGTCTCTTCATCAGGCATAGACTAATACAACATCTGAAGAATCACATATTTATACACAAAATAGCACAGAAAAAATGCAATAGGTAGGACAAGTGACATGAAGCAGAACTGTCATTATGGCAGAGGGATTAACATAAATATGACTAGTTCATAGATAAGGAGTGAAGGTTTTATTACCCTCTGATTGGGGTCTGGTATTGTGTTGTGATGACCCTAAAAGGTCAGGGAGGCAGATTCCTTAATTGTTGTAGAACGACATAAAACTCTGGGATATATTCATCCCAGCACTAAGAGTGTCAAAGGTCATCATAAGTTTATATTCCCAGACTTTTCTATCCTTCTCAGATTTGAAGTTAGATTTTAATACAAGTAATTCCATATCTGTCATGCTAAGACCGGGCATACAAAAGTGTTTGGCCACAGGTAAATCCATTCTTTTTTCTCTTATCGTGTGGCGATGAGAATTCATCCTTGTTCTCAGTTTTTGCCCGGTCTCCCCCACATACAGACCCCCAGTTGGACATTTAGTACATATAATTAGGTACACCACATTAGATGTGATGCAGCTGAAAGTACCTGGTATCTTGTAGTCCTGATGGGAGTTGGGGATCTTTATCCTGTCCATGGTCATTATAGATGTACAGGTCTTGCATTTCTTTTGTCTGCAAGGAAAGGTTCCTGCAGCTGTTGGGGAGGACAGGGAGCTTCTGACAATGATGCTTCTTAGATTTGGGGGCTGCCTAAAACATAGTAGTGGGGGGTCTGGAAATATGGATTGTAATCGGGCATCTTTTTGTAGTAAAGGTTGTAGTTTCCGTGCAGCTCCCCTTAGCATCTCCAGACTTGGATTGTAGGTGACCACTAGAGGCACCCGGTTATTTTCTTCTTTAGCTTTGTAATGTAGCAGGTGATTCCTTGATATTCTGGTGGCTCTTGTAATTTGGTTTTCAATTGTTCTTGGATGGTAGCCCTGGTTCAAAAAAGTCTTTCTGAGGCGACCAAGGTGTTCATCTCTATCCATGGGGTTGGAACATATACGGTTGTATCTGATGGCTTGGCTGTAGACAATAGAGTTTTTTATGTGTTTAGGATGGAAACTGTCCCATTTAAGATATGTTGGACGGTCGATTGGCTTCTGATACAGGGATGTCTCTATTTCATTGTTCTTTAGCTTAATGGTGGTGTCTAAAAAGTTAATTTCAGTGCTGGAGTAGTTAAGTGTTAAGTTGATGGTGGGATGAAATTGATTGAACTGTTCATGGAACGTCTTTAGCTGTTGTTCAGACTCCGTCCAGATGATTAAAATGTCATCAATGTAGCGGTAGTAGGCCCGAGGCCTGATGGGGCAGGAGGACAAAAATTCGCTTTCAATCTTGGCCATGAAAAGATTTGCATACTGTGGAGCCATTTTACTTCCCATAGCTGTGCCAGTCTCCTGAAGATAGATCTTGTTGTCAAATTCGAAGTAATTGTGGGTGAGGATGAATTTTGTGAGTTTCACCACAGAATCAGCATCATTCCCGGTGTTTCCCATGAAGACTTTGCAGGCATTTAATCCATCCTGGTGTGGGATATTAGAGTACAAAGATTCCACATCCATGGTGGCCAGGATGGTTCCTTCTGGTAGAGAACCTATTGCTGCTAGTTTATTCAGTAGGTCAGTTGTGTCCTGAATGTAGCTGGGTGTATCCTTTACCAGGGGTTTAAGAACACCCTCTACCCATCCAGATACTTGCTCAGTAAGGGTGTCCACACATGAAATAATCGGCCTCCCTGGATTTCCGGCTTTGTGGATTTTGGGAAGCATGTAGAATGTCCCTGTTCTTGGACTTTCTGGTATCAGGTCATCAGCTCTTATGGATTTGTCAGACAGACAAGATACCAACTTGCTTAGTTCCTTGTAATAGAAAATTGCAAATCCTTCATTGAACGTCCGGTTGCCAGAAATCGCAGCGTTACTGCCAAACGTTCCTCTGCTGAAACAGCTGCACGCATCCGGGTATCCTGCCGTTCAATGAGTGGCCTCACAGCTTCCAGTAGGAGCTTGAATGAATCCTCCGACATCCGTAGATAATTCCGGAAATCCTGCGGATTCTTCTCCTGCAACTCCCTCACTAGATGCATGTGGGTGAATCTGGACCTCTGCTCCAGCCATTCTCTGGTCCACATGCGACGCTTTCGCTTGGAGCGCCTCTCTTCCACCCGCGCCTCTTCTTGTCGATCTGCCTCCATAGATAGTGCAACTGCTACAATCACACGCTCCGTGGTGGACAGGTTCATTATGTGCAACCTGTACGGTAAAGAAGAGAAAAGTTAATTACTAATTAATTACTATTAATAAAGTGTTTAAACAAAATAAAATAAAGAATAGAATAAAAAATATATAAAAAAAGAAAAATAAACTTTTCAGTTAACATTTAATATACAGTTTACAAATGTCTAAAATGGTGGGGGGTGTAAAATATATAAAGCAGACGAAAAAAAAAAAAAATAAGGTCAGGGGTGTAAAATAAATAAAGCAGAAAAAAAAAATAAGGTCAGGGGTGTAAAATAAATAAAGCAGACGAAAAAATTTTAAAAAAAAGGTCAGGGGTGTAAAATAAATAAAGCAGACCAAAAAAAAAAAAATAAGGTTAAAAACATTATCAAACAACATCACAAACAATATGTACCTTGAATCCAAATATCCCGAAGATCCAAATCCAAATGGGGATGGATGGTGCTCTAGCGACTCAGACAGGATCGCAAAAACCCACCACTGCGCCACAAACAGGATCGCAAAACTCCGACACACGATACTATCCTCGCAACAACGCACAAAGAGACCCATAAAGTGCTCTGGAAACAATGGATGGGGGCGCAGTTATTATAGCTGAGGTGATGTTGTGGTCACCAATCGGAGCTGAAGGGCGTTGAGGAAAGCAAACAAAGTCCCGCCTGCGCCGCTGACTAATGCGTCGTCAACGAGGTCGCACATCGTTCACAAAAGGTGCCAAACACAGCGATTCAGGCTCACCAGCGGGACGCCAACGATCAAAATACGGTCCAGAACTCTAGTGAACGATCAACGAGATCACAGCAGGGGCCACGTCGTTGCTACATGCCACACACAATGATGTCACTAACGAGATCGCTAAATAGTGACATATTTTAGCGATCTCGTTAGCGATCTTGTTTAGTGTGGCATACCCTTTAGCCATTAAAAGGTATCAACCACTGAGGACTCTCAAGTTTAAATATTTTTCTATCTACTGGCTAACACGGTACGAAGATACACATCTTTCCTATATCTTACTGATGCATTTGACCTCTGTCACTCCAGCTCTACTCCCCACCCAGCACCACCTCCTCCTGCTTGACTGACAGACTGTATGCTGCATGAGTTCAGGCAAAGGAGCCATCAATCAAGAAGTAGGAGGTGGCGCAGGGCTGGGAATAGAGCTGGAGTGACATAGACTTCAGGAAATCAAACCTGATTTCTCAGGAATGGAAGAATGAACAGACAATGTAAAGGTATTGCTGGAGTAGTCATTGAAAAAGCTACATGAACATTTTAGTAGTTTGGAGTGTGAAATCCATTCACATATAACCTTTTAGCACTTTTTTAGAGCAACAATGTTTCATGCTTCGCAAATGTCATAAAATTTGCACAAAAATGAATGGTGTACATAAGTGATGATTGAAATGCTTAAAGGGAACCTGTCATCAGTTTTGGCCGATATAAGATGCGGCCATCACCTTTCAGGGCTAATCTACAGCATTCTATAATGCTGTAGATAAGCCCCCAACCCGACCTGTAAGAGAAGAAAATTAAGTTTTATTATACTTACCTGCGGGGCGGTCCGTTCTGATGGGTGTCGCTGGTCTTGATCCGGCGCCTCCCATCTTCTTACGATCGCCGCCCTCCTGCTGGCTTCTTGTGGTTGATGCGACCCTGCATCATCTACACAGGCTCCCTGACATCGCGCTCCAGTGCAGGTGTACTTCTCTGGCCTGTTGATGGCAGAGCAAAGTACTGTAATGCGTAGGTGCCGGGGCTCTTTGACCTTTTCCGGCAACTGCGCACTGCAGTACTTTGCTGTGCCATCAACAGGGAAGAGCAAAGTACGCCTGCGCAGGAGCGCGATGCCGGGGTGCCTGTGTGTATGATGCAGGGTGGCGTCATCCACAAGAAGCAAGAAGGAGGACGCCGATCGAATGAAGATGGGAGGCCCTGGACCAAGAAGAGCAACACCCCTCGGACCGAAGCCGCCCCGCAGGTAAGTATAATAAAACTTATTTTTTAGTTCTTTCAAGTCGTGTTTGGTGCTTATATACTGCATTATAGAATGCTGTATATAAGCCAGGAAAGGTGATGGCTGCATCTTATATCGGCCAAAACTGAGGACAGGTGCACTTTAAATTTGCTAAAATGCAGGAAAAATTGCTGACATGGATGGAAACAGGTCTCAACACGTCTCCATTACTAACCCCAGGGCTTAATGTTAATTTTTAATAAATCACAGCTGTCATCAACCCCCACTACTATTGCCCTAATTGCCACCACACTAGGGCAATCTGGAAGTGCCAGACAAAGCACCAGAATTGGCGCATCTCATGTGATGTACCAATTCTTGGGTGGCTGTGGGCTGGTATTTTTAGGCTGGGAAGGCCCCAATAACCAGGGATCTTCCCAGCCTGATAATGTAAGCCCAAAGCTGTCTGCTTTACCTTGGCCGGTTATCAAAAATTGGGGGGACCCCACTTCATTTTTTTAAAATGATTTATTTATTAAAACCAGGCTAAAACACCTGCATAAAAGCACTTACAACACACATGCTTTTTTTAAAACTGCAGATTTACCACATCTAATGCAAGAGAAATTGACATCAGCGAAAATACATTGTGTCCAGATTGCTAGTATTACTGATCGTAGGCACACAGTCTAAGACCCGATGACGTGATTTGGCCGACCAACCAATCATAGTAATGCCGGTAGCAAACATGACTACAGCATTACCGTGTATGGCTGGCAATCCCGCATGTTTATTGGCTGCATAACAGCCTCAAAACATGTGGGCGGAGATTAGAGCATGTCGCTCAAGCAGCCGCGATACTTGATCGAGTAATGAGCGTACCCAAGCACCCTGATGCTTGATCGAGTATCGAGCAGTGGCGAGCACGCTCGCTCATCAGTAGTGTACATAAGATCATCCCGCGATGGGGAGAAGGGGATGGACTGTAAAATATTTGCTCAAATGTTTTTGCGACTTTGTAAAAATCTGAAAATTAGCTAAACACTAAAAGACAATGTTAAAAAAGACACAAATCCTATGAGGAATTTGTCACAAATCAAAAAGTCACTAATTGAGAGGTATTCATGCTAATATACTGTTGGACATGCAATGATGAATGAAGCCTAAGGTATATTTTTTATTAGGATTGGGAACTCAGGGGGCATTAGTTGTTTTAAAGGGGCACTTACATCACAATATTTGTTTCAAGGGGAGCAATAAGAGGGCATTATTTCTTTTCAGAGGCCTCCCAGGGGACATTATTTCTTGGTTATTGTGCACAATACTGTTATGAGTGTGTCACACCAACCAGGGAGATCTGAGGATTAAAGATCACTGCGTATTGTGAATCGCAGATCTTCCATTTAGCCTGTGTATTTGAATCCCATATTAAATGAATTTTGGCTTCCTTTTTGGAGTTGAAAATGTTAACAACCCTTTATATGCTGGACAGAAACATGCAGCTCCATTTCAGCTACTTCTGATCTGGTCGATAACTCTTCCTATAAAACCAGGCCAGACCCTTTAGGTCCTGCCCGTGAAAGCTCAGTTTTCTTGTTCTTAGGAGGCGCTGTGCTGAATAGTTGTTCGTTATTGCTATTGCAGATTCGTCTTCCTGTGCTGTGTGCTAAAGCTAAGTAGTTGAAGTTTGGAGTTGGAGTTGTGGTGTTCTTTAGGTTGCTGTTTTACGTGTGTGTTTATCTCCTGGTCCCTGTTTCCAGTTTAGCTTATTCCTCCCTGTCCCTATCCTCCTCCCTGTTATTGGATAGTGCTTTTGTATGATAGAGGTTTTCTATTATCCTTGTTTTGTCTTTGTGTCTAGTTTACCTTTTATTTCTGTCCCATGCCTCATGGGGTCGGGGAGAGGACAAATTGGTGTTTTTACAGGAGTATAGTAAGGTCAGAGACACGATACGATACGATACGATACACTTTATTGATCCCGGGGGAAATTACAGTATTACAGCAGCAATACAAACAGCAGTACATAAAATATTAGGACACAAATCTTGCACAGGTGTACCAACATTACATAATGAATAAAAGTGTGTAGTTCAGGTATATATAAGATAATGTTAATTGACATTAGTACACCAGCCATCAGTCATTATTTTCTACCACCCTTAGGAAATTATTATACATCCCCATAGCAGTAGGTACAAACGATTTCCTGAATTTCTCCTTCTTGCACCTTATTAGGATTAGACGGCTGCTGAATGTGCTCTTCTGATTCAAGAACAGCTCGTATAGTGGGTGTGTGTGATTGTTCATTATTGCCCTACACTTCTTCTGAATTCTATCCTCCAATACCTCCTCAAAAGAGTCAAGATGGAGGCCAACAGCTGCGCTTGCCTTCTTGATAAGTTTGTTGAGTTTATTAGCGTCAGCTACTCGCACACTACTGCCCCAGCAAATGATAGCAAAAAAGATGGCGCTTGCTACAACGGACTGGTAGAACATCTCCAGCATTTACTGCACACATTGAACGACCTGAGCTTCCGCAGAAAGTACAGTCTGCTCATTCCCTTCTTGTAAACCTTTTCTGTATGACACCTCCAATCGAGTTTACTGTCAAGGTGAACCCCCAAATATTTGTAGCTCTCAACAATCTCAACCTCCTGGCCAGCAATGGTGATTGGTATGTAATCTTCCTTTTTCCTTCTATAACTCACCACCATCTCCTTGGTTTTCTTTACATTTAGTTCTAGACAGTTAGTCTGACACCAATCCACAAAGTCAGAAACCACCCTTCTATATTCCTCCTCCCCCCGGCCCCCCACAATGCCCCCTACAATCACGGAGTCATCTGAGAATTTTTGGAGGTGACAAAAATCAGATTTATACTGAAAGTCAGCTGTATACAATGAGAAGAGGAAGGGTGACAGCACTGTACCCTGAGGGGCTCCCACACTGCTCCGTACACTGCCAGATACCACCTCCCCCATCCTTACAAACTGCGGCCTGTCTGTCAGGTAGTCACTTATCCAGTTCACCATCCCCTCATCTACCGCCATAGCAGTCAACTTATTACGTAGTAAGAGCGGCTGTAGGGTATTGAAAGCACTAGAGAAGTCAAAGAACATAGCGTGCACTGCAGTTCCATCATTGTCCAAGAACAAATGCATTGTATGTAGCAGAGACGCTACAGCATCATCCACCCCCAATCTCTGCTGGTACGCAAACTGCAGGGGGTCAGTGTAGGCCCTCACCCTCGGGCACAAGTAGGCGAGTATTATTCTCTCCAAGGACTTCATAGCATGCGATGTTAAGGCCACTGGACGATAGTCTTGTAGTGAAGTTGGAAAAGTGGTCTTAGGAACCGGCACCAGGCAGGTGGTCTTCCACAGTTCTGGTACCCCCTGTGATTGAAGGCTCCAGTTAAACAGATGCTGGAAGACAGTACACAGTTGGTTGGCACATGCTCTGAGGACATGTGGGCTGAGGCCATCAGGCCCAGCTGCTTTGCCATTAACAAGTCTGCTAAACTGTCTTCTCACGTCGCTTTGGGAGACAGTTAAGGCAGGCAGCTTATCCCCCAATGTCAATGCTGCAGATCTTTTCCCAGATCCATCCCCCATTTCTGATGACGCTGTGCTTGTGCTGGTGAATCTGTTGAAAAACTCATTCATTTCATTAGCCCAGGGAAGAGCCACTTCCCCATGCTCCGACTTTGCCTTAAACCCAGTTAGCTGTTTCATGCCCGACCACACCTCCATGGAATTGTTCTGTGACAATTTATTTTCTAATTTAATTCGGAACGCCTCACGGGCATTCTTAATTTTCCCCTTTACGTCCCTTTGTATCAATTTCAGTTTCTTAGTATCCTTCATTTTAAATGCCAGTTTTTTCTTGTTTAGTAAGTGTTTCAATTCTTTTGTAATCCAAGGCTTGTTATTTGCATAACATCGAATCTTTTTAGCTGGTACAACAGTGTCAGTACAAAAATTTATATAATCCGTTACTCGCCCGACAATATAATTTACATTATCATGCTCTCCCCTGTCGCAAATCACCTCCCAGTCTGTGAGGTCAAAACAGTCTCGTAGAGGCTCTTCTGCCTCTGGATTCCACTTCCTAATTAATTTTATTGTGGCTGGCTGTTTACTGACAACAGTTTGGTATGATGGAGACAATAGTATGAGGTTGTGGTCTGATTTCCCCAGGGGGGGCAGTGCAGATGATGAATAGGCATCTTTAACATTCGCATAGAGGAGATCCAGTATACTGCTGTCTCTTGTGGCACATTTTACATATTGATAGAACTTTGAAAGAGTCTTTGAGATCATGGCTCTGTTAAAGTCCCCAGAGATTACAGTTAACGAGTTTGGGTGCTTTGTCTGAATGCGGCCTAACACCCCTGACAATATTTCCCCAGCCGCCTCTTGATTTGCGGATGGAGGGATATACAGGATTACTGTAATGCAAATGGAAAATTCTCTAGGTAAATAGTAGGGCCTGAGGCCAACTGCTAAGAGTTCAATGTTTTGAGTGCAGTGAATTTCTTTAACAGTAATATGACTGATTGCACCATCTGTTATTAATGTATAATATCACTCCACCACCCTTCTTCTTACCAGACTTAGCTTTGTCTCTATCAGCCCGGACCATGTGAAACCCTGGAATCAAAACACTTGAATCAGGAACATCCCCATGTAACCACTCTTAAAGGTAGAGACTCAGGCCTCTCTACCTTTAAGAGTACCCCTGGGACAGGGATAGTTAGTGTCCCAGCTCCTGGGAAAGTTTGAGGCCCCTCTTCCTTACTGAAGACTGTCACAGAGTGATAAAAACTTGCCTCTCTCTGGGCACTGGCAACCCAAATCATGGCCAATGGAAGAGTGTATATATTTTACCCAAGGGTGTTCCTATAATGAGCGCTCTTTTAAAGCTTTCACAACTTCTTTAAAATTGATTGCTGTCAGTCAAACCAACTTTTTAAATTCCTTCTTTTCACCTGATATATAAGAGTATTCCCAGAAAGAGAAGTAGGCTGCTATTTGTAGCATTATTGGGATGTTATGCTTTATAGCTCTTCTCCCTCATCACTACTGTGTATAAACCCGCTTAAAAATGACAGACAATTGCTCAAAAGCTTAAAAAAAAATCTGCATCATTAGCTTCTCAACCTCAAGAGGGCAATAACAGTGAATGAAGGAAACATTCAGTGTATTGTTTATATTCTAGATTTATAGTCTGCCTTTCTTAGCAGATTATCTTTTCCAGTTCTTCCTAACATAATAGGAAAAAAATGTAATTGTACACAGAAATGCACCAACTTCCAGTTACTCCTAACAGGTTTTTCCACTTATTTTCAGTAATTAATTTAGGAGGTCAAAAAGTTGATGAGCATTATAATGGTGAGGTTAAACAATCGCAGCCCAGTCGTTATTTTAATGTCTAGAGTATTCCATTATTAAAGTTGTATCCATTATTAAACAATATTCCATTATTATTCATCTCATTTAATTAATTTAAAGCTCGGTAGATATAAAGGGGCCGATAAATTAACACCAGAAAACTGGAATCAAACTCTTTGAATAGTCGTAAACTCATTGTACAACACGGAGTTGTGTAAAAATGTTGAGAATTTTCGCGTTTCCGCGCCGGTTTCAAGCATCTCCTCCAAAAGGGGCAGAGCTGGGGAGCAGCCGGGTTGGGGCATAAAAACACCCACCCATGTAAACACCCGCCCATCAAAATCATTTCTAAGGGTATGGTCATACTAAATCTTTTTTGAGGTAAGAAAAAAAATGGTGGAGAAAGCGTTAACAAACCTATCAAAATAATTCTATGAATTTGTATGGAAAACAACTTGCTGTTCATACATTCAGGCTTTCAAAGATGCCAAGTGTTCAAAAGAAGTGACACGTCCATTCTTCTGGTGTTTCCCACTAAGAAGACAATCAATACTGTATAATAGAAGTCAATGGAAAGGTTTTAAGGATGTCCAGAAGACTTTTGGGCGTCTTTTTGAGCATTTTTTGCTTAAAAAAAAGAAACACTAGCATTTTCTTCATTGTGCAATAGGTTTTAAAAAAAGGGTCTAGAAATCACAAAAAAATCGGCTCCAAAAACGATGAATAAAAACACACACACACAAAGATCTATTAATTAAACTGTAACTTTGTTAGTGGCACAACCCTTTTTTGTATTAATATTTCATGTGATCTAGGAGCCAGTGTTCTCATCTGTAGTAATGGAAATGTATTACACTCTCGTAGCTGCCAACAGTCACATATTTCCCAGCACTGACCCAAATTAAAAAAAAATCTGTACTGGTCCAATTTATCATTTTTGATCAATCACTTTGCCTTATGGCCACTCCTTTTGCAGGCCACACCACTTTCATATCTTTACCACAACCCCTCAGTGTATATTTTGGCACCACTGAGTAGATTTGACATCTCCGCTAGGAGTCCAGGGCGTCTTACTGTTTTTCTTGAGAGCGTCATGGACGTTCCTGTAAAGTCAATATGTGATTAAGTTCTTTACATATTTTTAAAGGAGTTGCATATTTTTTTCTGATATAGAGCTACAAATTCCCTGACACAATAAAGTTCAAGGGAATCTGTAAACAGATGTAATCTGAGGACAGCATGAGATAAGGGCTAAAGCCCCCGTCTGACACAGTGATCTCGCTAGCGAGATCGCTGCTGAGTTACTAGTTTTGTGACGCAGCAGCGATGTCCCCAGCGATATCACTGTGTGTGACATTCAGCGACGATCAGCCCCCCTGCCGGGTATCGCTGATCGTAGCTGAATGTCCTGGACATTTTTTTGATCGCTGGTCTCCCGCTGACAGGCACGCATCGCTGCGTGTGACAGGCGGGAGACCAGCGATCCGCTGGTAACCAAGGTACACAGCGGGTTTCCAGGCGCGGGGCTGTGCCTAGAAACCCGCTGTGTACCTTGGATACCAGCGCCCTGATGCAGGGAGCTGGTAACCAAGGTACACAGCGGGTTTCCAGGCACCGCGCAGCGCCTGGAAACCCGCTGTGTACCTTGGTTACCAGCTCCCTGCATCAGGGCGCTGGTATCCAAGGTACACTGCAGGTAACTAAGCGATGTTACCCGCAGTGTCACTTGTACTGATCGCTGCCCTGAGCTGCCTGTTTGGCAGCTCAGCAGCGATCATGTAGCGATACACCAGCGATCCTGACAAGTGCATATCGTTGTCGGGATCGCTGGTGTATCGCTATGTGAGACCCAGGCCTTAGACACTGATTTCAGCAATGTGTCACTTAGATTGTATGCTGTTGTTTAAATACAATGAGTGTTTTATCAGCAAGAGATTAATACTAATGGGACTAGAGGTCACATGCATCCTGGTCCAACCTCGCCCCCCAAAACTGATTAGCAGATTACTGTCAATATACAATGTACACAGAAAGCTGATAATCAGGGTGTGGGTGGAGTCAGCTTTCTGAGCTCTGCTACATGCTACTGTAAGATTATGTGACAATGTTGTTGAAACACTTTGGCACTGTGCATCATTTTTGCAAGAAGGCTGCCACCTACTGTTCAAAGAAGACTTATCAGAAAAATTGCAGGAGGGAAAAGTTTGGATATTGATGACAGAGTTCCTGAATATAAAGGGTATGCATGCTTTTGGTGTCAAAGAAGAGAGCAATCCAGGCATGCTTAGGAGGAGTCGCTGCAGTCGGAATGACAGGCCTGATTGAGAATCATGTGTCAGCTGGCTGCTGCCTGGTTCCAGACAGCACCCCAGCGGCACTAAGTGAGTCGGAGAGTCCAGTCTACGCCAGTCAAGTATCAAAGATCCAACTTGCACCAGTCAAGACCCAGAGCCCTGACACTACCAGTCAAGGCCAGAATCCCAGACCTGTGCTTGTCAAGACCCAGAGTCCAGACAACATTTGTCAAGAGCCAGAGCCCAGTCCTCCTTTCTTAGGACCTAGAGGATGCCCGACGTCGGTCAAGCACCAGAGATCCACCTGGAAGAGGACATTTGCAAAGGTGAATGTGAGGCACAAGTGAGCCGGGCCGTTGCTTCCAGCACTGATGTATGGTGCTAGAGTTGGCCTGGGCAGAGGCGTTGGACAGGACAGTGGTCAATTGCAGTGAAGGAGGCTCAGCGTGCATTGGTAG
The DNA here is from genome assembly GCA_033576555.1 of Oophaga sylvatica. Taxonomy (NCBI): domain Eukaryota; kingdom Metazoa; phylum Chordata; class Amphibia; order Anura; family Dendrobatidae; genus Oophaga; species Oophaga sylvatica. The sequence goes on from JARQOD010000002.1 coordinate 610,304,518, forward strand.
ATTTTGTCAAGAGTACTTAAGACTAGTGATTGGCGAACCCGAACAGTAAAGTTCTGGGTCCGTACCAAACACCTACAGTTTGGGCATGGAACCAGACACAGACATCTCCAGGAAGTGACAAACACCGTCAGCTCTGATCGGTGGTAATATTGTTACCACTGGACAGAGAACTGCGGTTCCCACACTGTCAGAAGACAGGATGAGCCAGTAGCTGTGACCAGCGGTAAAAAGTTTATCGCTGGTCACAGAGGCGTCAGTTGATGTGAGTACTACAGAATGAGATCCCCACGGAGATCACTGCTCCATTCGAGAGAGGCATCAGCAAATACCACCTCAAATGTACGAAGAGTTGAAATAACTGCTCTCGCACATGCTATGTAATAGAGTGAAAGCCACAGCCCCTGGGCTTCACCTAGTGTTAGTTCGGAAGAAAGTTGCTATACTGAGGTTCTGTGTAGACTACAGAATGGTGAACGCTTTCACCGTGCTGAACTCCTACCCTTTACCCAGGATCGAGGAATTACTGTCCGCTTTGGGAAAAGCCAAGTATTTCTCCTCTCTCGATCTAGCCAGTGGCTACTGGAAGGTAACGGTGGCTGCTGAGGACCAGATGAAGGCTGCCTTCATCCCCTCTATGGCCTATTCAAATTTAACTAGATGTCTTTCGGGCTCAAAAATGCACCAGGAAGGTTCCAGTGCCTGATGGAAAGATGATCTGAATTTTGAAGCCACCCAGATATATCTTGATGGCATCATAATCTATTTGCCCACATTCAAAGACAATCTTATCCCGCTGGAACAGGCCATGAAGTAGGTGCCACCTGTTTAAAAGGGAGATAGAATATCAGGGGCACACTGTCTCCAGCGCTGGAGTAAACCAAACCACAGAGAAAGTGGCTTCAGTGAAAAAGTCACCCAGTCCTGCCAACTTGTGAGAGCTGAGAGCGTTTCTGGGACTGGCTGGATACTACCGCAACTTTATGAAAAACTTTGCTAAAATTGCGGTGTCGCTCAATGAGTTGCTAAAAGGAACCACAAGTGGAGCTAAGCAGCAGCCAATCTGGTTGGATCTTAGGCAAGTGGAAGCTTTTCAGACATTGAAGATGGCATTGACTGATGCTCCCATCTTAGCCTATGCAGATTTCTCAGTCCTTTCTGCTGTTTACTGATGGCAGCCTGAATGGACTGGGGACAGCGCTTGCCCAAGTGCAGGAAGGAAGACAAAGGGTGATCACTTATGGCAGACGGTCGCTGAGAGAATCCCAAAAGAACTCTGGCAACTAAAGTTCATTTAAGTTGTAGTTGCTTGCGCTGGTGTGGGCTATGACAGAAAAATTTGCAGAATACTTGTGGGGTCGGAAATACAAGTGTGAACTTATAAAACTCCCCTGTCCCACCTGTAGAATGCAAAACTAGGTGCACTGGAGCAAAGGTGGGTCGTGAGAATGTCCAAGTATTGGAAAAAGACCATCTATCAGTCCAAATCCCAGAGCACGAATGCAGACGCTCTCAATCATTTCCAAAGAGAGATGTGGATGAAGAAGTTGAAGATGGCAAAATTCCAGACTTTAAGCAGTTTGCCGAGGCTGTGATAGCCACCCAAGAGAAGTCTAGAGGAGAGTCCAGACTCACTCAGATTCTGGGTCTCCCCAGAGTCGAGTGGGTACATCTGCAGCAGTACGACCTTGAATTAGCAGAGCTGAAAAAATGGGTCGCCCTGGGACAAAGACCCGATCAGGAGATGAGAACCACTCTGCCAGCAAGCACTCTGCAGATTTTGGGCCAGTGGGAAAGGCTCTTCATGAGAGATGGATTATTGTATTGAAGTATCCAGCTCCCTCGAGAATTTGACCCCACCTGGCTACTGGTGGCTCCATCACTGAAATCAACCGGTTTCTGTACATTTATGCTGCTCTCAGGTATTGTAACATAAACATGATGACAGATTCCCTTTATATCACATTACACATTACACACTTAGTGTTATGTGATTTTAAACCTAATAGTGATGTGCGTCTTATATAATGTGTAATGAGTGTAGTGCAGGTAAGCATAGGATTAGCTTTGAGATAACAACATAAGTACGGTTTATATAGTAAGTAGCAACAGTATAAGACATAAGAAGAAACAATAAGTTTAGGCTGTAGGATAATCTATCGTTAATGATAGAACTAGCCCAGCGGTGGGAACTAATGTTGATAAAAGGGGTACACTTCCTGATAGCTGGATGATAGCTGGGAGATTGAGAAGTGCAGTAATAAGGTCAAGTTCAGGTGCAGTGGGCTGCTAGGGGCTGCATGTACCAATTGTTCCAGGCAATGGGAGGGCTTACTGGGATCCCGAGAGGTCGCTCCAGTCACGTCCGGAGCCCAAAGTCTTGCATAAGGGCTGCCGACACAGTGTCCTCTGGCGTACTGTGGAATATGGACAGGGACACACATAGATGGAAGTGACAGCCCCCGGGTGCACTGCTGAAGTGGACAGGGAATTCCTGAGGCTATCGGAGTCAGTGGGCTTTGGGATAGTCAAGGATGAACGAGTGGTAGGGCTGAAGAGGTACAGTACGAAGGCAGTGGTGAACTGATGTACTTGAATTGACCAGTAAATATTTGCCTGTTGTAAAGAACTTGTTGTCCCTTGAATTGTGTGCAGCGGCATCTGAGGATGGAGATCTGGAGGCAGCAAAGGCCTGCAGCCTACAAGTGAGTTTATTGCACCCCACACCTGACCAGTACCAGAGAGTAACCAGACACCTGCTCGGTCATGACTACCGCTCTGCAGCACTTTATACACACAGCAGGCTCGTTCATGCATGGTTTTACTGTCTGGTGTCAAAGATGATTCTGCTAAAATAGGATTTTTTCGCAAATATGACATGAGCAGTGGTCATTATAATCATTATTCTTAAGGGGTCCTTTGCTAACCCCTCCCCTAAAACAAACAAACAAACAAACAAAATTTCATATAGCACAGGAATAATATACCAGCACCAGTGAAATTCACGGGTGAATAAGAACAATCAGTACAAGCTCAATCCTGTGCCGCAGGCTCTTTTCCTACAAGCCGCAAGCAGATCTGAAACCCTATATCAGAAAATGAATAAAAAAATATATGTTATGAAATGTACGGGGAACTGTATGTTCCCAATAGTTTGAGAGTCACAGGTTGGAGACAACGGCTCTAATACCATTACTGGATCAATTAATTAATTCTAAAACTCTATAAAAATGGAAGAATGCCAACATTCAGCAGAAGCCAGCATCTTCTAAAAGAAATTCATCGTCTCGCAGATAAACAAAAATTTGCATATGAAAGGATAATTTATTCGAAAACATGAGCTTTGTCTTCATTTCTGCATATTTATACACCTTTCCATTAAACTATGATATCTGTTCCTCTCTAGAAAACTCTATATAACAGTGTGCATTAAACACCATAGTAACAAGTACTTGTGCACGTCTGACTCAAGGATAGAACATAAAGTTCACCTCACACGTGATATATCAGCTTTTTGTGCAGAATCTCGTGTGATGCAGCAGCCCTTGATTACCTCATATAGTTACAGACACAAAAAATTAAAGAGGTTCTTCCTGTGTCTCCAGTTTAAAGGATGCAAATTGTCTTTTCAGAGAGGAAGAGGACTTGAACTTTAGCACCACCTATTGGAAGTAGCAATCCTAAAAGTCAATATCGATCCTTTAACAAACCTTGTCATATAACTTAGGATAATGCCAAACTAGAATCTCAACATACAGACACAATGTTTTGGGGTGTTGCCCTTCTTCAGTGCAAAGCATGAGATCTGATTTGGCAGTATGAGAGACTTTGACTGGGGTCTAAGGGATAATGTTTACTGACCTGCGTCTGGTCGCTATAACGCTGCAGAGTTGCGTCTGCCTGGCCGACAACTGAGTTAGCAGGGGCTGGTGAGTCTCCAGCCAGTGCATGGTGTCACTGCTGACTTACTAGAGAACCCTCCAGCTGCGTCTCTAATTCTGGCTCCTGGGAATTTTCGCCTACGCTCTCTCCTGTCAACATCGTCATTGCAAACTTCTCCGCTGTTGGGGGAACTAGAACGGTATCCTCTGTTATCCGGTGTGGTCTTCGTCTCCTTAGGACACATGGTTCTGCGGATGGCACTAGAAGATGCTTTTTAGCTCTTAACTTCTTCTATCCAAGATGGCCACAATCAGCCCTTTCCTGTGATACACTTCTTCCTAGTTGCTTGCACCACCTCCCCTGCCTGGTCTCCATCTGGTGCCACAAAAAGTGCAGTCCAAACCAGCACAACAGAGCCCGTTTAACATGGCTCAAGTCTCTGCCAACAGAGAAGCTGTTTATATGTCTCCTTACTGAACTGAGTATCTATCTATCTATCTATCTATCTATCTATCTATCTATCTATCTGTCTGTCTGTCTGTCTGTCTGTCTGTCTGTCTGTATGTCTATCTATCTATCTATCTATCTCAAATCTATTATCTATCTATTACCACCATGCCAGGTTGGATCAGTGACCTCGTCATCGACCACGTCATCTTCCAATTCCTCAATCTGACCCTTATTCTGAGTTATGATTTTAGGCTGACCTGTTAGCAACTGTGCGTCATGATTATCCTCCACCTCTTCAGACATGAATTGACCTTCCCCAAAGTGGCTTTCTCCTGGCCGTGGGTGCTCAAATGTTTGGGCATCACTGTACTCCACCTCCTCATGACCCTCTTTAATGGTGCACGTTGAGAGGCCTGACAAATTACAAAGGAACGTAAACAGTTCCTCAGAGTGGGCAGCGTTGGGGCCATATGTCTCCTGGGACTCTTGATGGTGGGAGGAAAGAGGACCAGGTTGAGGATTCAGAGGCCCAGCCTCTTGGCTACTGAGACTGGACGATGTGGAAGACTTTGTCTTGCTGCTTTTAAACACACCAAAGCCTTTGTCTGCCATCCAACCCATAACATCCACAATTGTCTGGGTTTGTCAGTGGTGTATCGCGCTGACCGCATTTTGACAGGAAGCTAGAAGGAGATCCAGTCGCCTTCTGATCTGTAACACAGCCCTGGCGGGCACCACCACATCCACGTCCCTTAACATCACCCTTTCTCATATTGAATGCTTTATGCTTATGAAAAAAAATTTTCCTGGCTTTATTTTTGACAAGTACCCTCACAGAGATGCTATGTACAAATTCAATATATCTAGCAATGTGTGGCAATTTTATTTTAAAAGATATCACGTTTATTACACACGGCAACAGCAGACTCACGAAAATTAGAGATAAATAGTCAATAGTTACACAGACACAACAGTCAGCAACTATATCCAGTTCGTTGTCCCAGAGCAGCATTCAGTTGTCCATTATCAGCATGTACAAATTCACAAATTGTTAGTTAGATAGGGCATACATATTTGTTACCAATTTACATTGTCCGGTGCTGGACAAAGACCAATGCTGACTTTTGCAGTATCCTAAATGAGACTTCTCTCTTTATTAAACTGTTGCTTCCCTTACATTTTTTACATTTGAGTCCTTAAAAACTAATGGTGCCAGGGTATTGGCCAGGTTCTGTACAATTTAAGCATGTTTAAGAGACTGGGTTAATACGCTCAACAGACATATTCAAGCCACAGCCTTCCACATATTGGAACATGGTAATTACCACGCTCCCATTTACTTGCATTGGATACGAATACACAAATATTAGAAATTATTTGTGCAGATTTTCCCGAATCCAAATATTTCACTATTCGATCATTACTAATCACAAGTGACGTTATACACAGGAGCTCTATATATAGTGTATAGTGTACAGGTAATACAGTGAATACCAGTGATATTATTCACAGGAGTTCTGCATATAGTATATAGTGTACAGGTAATTCAGTGATCACCAGTGACATTATGCAAAGGAGCTCTGTATATAGTGTCAGTGTATAAGTAATACAGTGATCACCAGTGATGTTATACACAGGAGCTCTGTATATAGTGTCAGTGTACAGGTAATACAATGATCACAGGTGAAATTATACACAAGAGCTCTGTATATATTGTCAGTGTACAGGTAATACAGGGATCATCAGTGACATTATACACAGGAGCCCTGTGTATAGTGTCAGTGTACAGATAATACAGTTATCATCACCAATGACATTATTCATAGGAGTTCTGTATACAGTGTCAGTGTGCAGGTAACACAGAAATAACCAATGACATTACACACAGGAGCTCTGTATAGTATACAGTGTACAGTCATGGACAAAAGTTTTGAGAATGACACAAATATTAATTTTTATAAAGTCTACTGCTTCACTTTTTCTAATGGCAATTTGCATATACTCCAGAATGTTATAAAGAGTGATCAGCTTAACAGCAATTACTTGCAAAGTCAATATTTGGCTAGAAAATGAACTTTATCCCCCAAAACACATTTCAACATCATTGCAGCCCTGCCTTAAAAGGACCAGCTAACCTCTTTTCAGTGATTGCTCCATTAACACAGGTGTGGGTGTTGATGAGGACATGGCTGGAGATCAATCTGTCATGATTAAGTAAGAATGACACCACTGGACACTTTAAAAGGAGGCTGGTGCTTGGCATCATTGTTTCTCTTCTATTAACCATGGTTATCTCTAAAGAAACATGTGCAGTCATCATTGCAATGCACAAAAATGGCTTAACAGGGAAGAGTATCGCAGCTAGAAAGATTGCACCTCAGTCAACAATCTATCGCATCATCAAGAACTTCATGGAGAGAGGTTCCATTGTTGCCAAAAAGGCTCCAGGGCGCCCAAGAAAGACCAGCAAGCGCCAGGACCGTCTCTTAAAACTGTTTCAGCTGCGGGATCGGGCTACCAGCAGTGCAGAGCTTGCTCAGGAATGGCAGCAGGCAGGTGTGAGTGCATCTGCACGCACTGTGAGGCGGAGACTCTTGGAGCAAGGCCTGGTCTCAAGGAGGGCAGCAAAGAAGCCACTTCTCTCCAGAAAAAACATCATGGACAGACTGATATTCTGCAAAAGGTACAGGCAGTGGACTGCTGAGGACTGGGGTAAAGTTATTTTCTCTGATGAATCCCCTTTTCGATTGTTTGGGACATCAGGAAAACGCCTCATTCGGAGAAGACAAGGTGAGCGCTACCACCAGTCTTGTCTCATGCCGACTGTTAAGCATCCTGAAACCATTCATGTGTGGGGTTGCTTCTCAGCCAAGGGAATCGGCTCTCTCACAGTCTTGCCTAAAAACACAGCAATGAATAAAGAATGGTACCAGAATGTCCTCAAGAATTGATTGTGCAAGAATGGACTGCTATCAGTCAGGATTTGGTCCAGAAGTTGATTGAGAGCATGCCAGGGAGAATTGCAGAGGTCCTGAAGAAGGGTCAACACTGCAAATATTGACTTGCTGCATTAACTCATTCTAACTGTCAATATAAGCTTTTGTTACTCATATGTTTGCAATTATATTTCTGTCTGTGATAAAAACATCTGTCAAACACACATAAAAACCAGAGGGCAGCAGATCATGTGAAAATATAATATTTGTGTCATTCTCAAAACTTTTGGCCATGACTGTATAGTGTAAGTGTAAAGGTAATACACTGACTCACCGGTGACATCTCTAGGTAAAGTCCTTCATCTTCTTCAACCAGAGCAGACCGCCTTCACTTCTTCCAGCCAGGACTCGTCTCTGCATAAAATAATATAGTTATGTAGAGCACGGTTTCGAGAGCACATTCCCTACTTTATCCGCAATTGCTACACTGCACAATTGAATACAGCATACACCTACCATTGATATATAATTAGTTATTATGCAACCCACCATTCCAAATATAAATTGTAATCCACCACTGTGCCCCACTAACTATAAATAGCCATCTTCCCCACCCAATAAATATACAAATTAATTAGCACCTGTACTCTTTCCTCAAGTCATTACCAGTCACACTCCTGCATCCTTAATGCCTCCTACTCTGCACCTCCCGCTCCCCCAATTCATCTCTGGGAACTCCTTCAAGACTGTTGGAAGACCATTTCCGGTGACTACCTCTTGAAGCTTATCAAGAGTGTGCAAAGCAGTAATCAAAGCAAAAGGTGGCTACTTTGAAGAACCTAGAATATAAGACATATTTTCAGTTGTTTCACACTTTTTTGTAAAGTGTAATGTATCATTCCACATGTGTTAATTCATAGTTTTGATGCCTTCAGTGTGAATTTACAATTTTCATAGTCATGAGAATACAGAAAAATCTTTGAATGAGAAGGTGTGTCCAAACTTTTGGTCTGTACTGTATATATATATATATATATATATATATATATATACGTAATGTAATAGAACAAACACATTCAGGCCTCATATGGATATTTATTTATCACTTGATACTTTGACAATTTCATAGTGAATTTTGCAGCTGGAACATTATTATTTTTTCCAGGAGCCAAGTGACATTCTGGTAACAGTAAGGGGAAGCAACTGCATCTCTAATGAGCTGAAAGCAGGAAATCTTGGAGGATGTGGTCACTATTTGCCAAATGAATAAAAAATCTGCTTTTACAATTCAGCATTGGCGAGAAGAAATCAGTAATGGATTAATCTCCCAGTTATGCTTCACCTTAGCCAAATATACGGTTGTAGGAGCCAGAGAGCAGCGCAGCGATGTTCCAGTACGGACTAATCCATATATTGAAGGGAAGAAACTAATGAGTCAGGAAGGATTTGTTTGCTTAATGAGACTTCACTTTAGATTTTTTTTTAAATTTTCAAAATCAATACAACTGGTTAAAAGAAATATATCTATTAGCCAATAACTAAATAGAGCCAATTTTTGTACTGCAAAGCATGTGAGTCGCCCCCAGAGCAATGGGAACTCGGATCTGAGCCTATAGACTACAATGGGGGGATGTCACGGCGACACAGCTCAGTCCGTGGCTCTGGTGCTCATCCTTGAATGTGGGATATTTACAGGTGAATGGGATATTGGAATGGGGATTCGTGACGCCACCTGTGGTGCCTGGTCAGGGTGACCAGCGCTGCTATGCGGATCCTCTGAAGGGTTGGTATTGGGCAGCAAGGTGTTAAGCCTTTCACAGGTAAGGCTGGTTCCTTCAGGGTAGACAGAATATAAGAGTACAGAGCGGAGGAGGATCCAACGGTAGGAATAATAAGATGGACACACACACATAAGTCTTTTTCTGTACCTTTACTGAAGATGTTGCAGGTACTCCCCAGAGCACTGTAGGGTGAAGGGTGCACTTCCAGATTCCTCCACTGAGTAGGTGTGTGGCCTCCTGTTCCTTGTCTTTCTTGTGATAAAGTCCTGGCCCGCTTGTAGCTGAGCCTTACTTGGTCTAAGTCTTGCACCTGGCTGACCTTAGTACACAGTCTCCACTTGCAGGTACCTGCTTGCTGGACTCCGTCCTCCTGGCCCAGTTACGTATCAGCTCAGTGGTACTCCTGGGACTTATAGTCCTCCAGGAACTCCGGTGTTCTCCTAATGGGTCGTGGAGATCCCTATAGGCTCGGACCCCGGTGTCCGGTTGAATAATTGGGATGAGCTGTTTAGGCTCCTATATCCCTCACTTACTCCACTCGCCGTTCGTCCTACTCGGGCCCTCACACTATCACACACTGGCAGTTGGTGGGCTGCTTCTTCACCGCTCTCTAAGCGTCGGCACGCTTTCTCACTGAGCTGCACTCACTTGACTCAGCTCTGACTAGGCTGGAGTGGTTTCCGTTCCACTTTTACTAGCCTCCACTCGTTTGAACTAAGCTTCAAGCTGCAGACTTCAGCACTCTCTGAGGAGACTAAACTTTATACTCTGCTCCATCTGCCAGACTGCACACACTCTGCATCTCTGTCTCTGGCTTGTTCTTTCTGTGTTCACACTCCTTTTATATGACTAAACAGCTCTCTCTGGTGGTCTTAGGATGGGTGAAGATGTGTGAATGTATATAATGAAATCAAGTGGTGTCTTCTTCAGTGCACCCTTCTGGAAGATGTGAATCCAGTCGCAGCTGGACTCCACACATGTTTAATCATCCCGATTAGTTCCTGAACCAGAGGAACTTACAATCTACCGTAAGTACTATAATTCTACTAGGCTCAATTCTGTAGGTAGATTTTTACATGGACTGTCTTCCAGTTTAGAAAATCTATGTAAGTTTAGCCTAGTAGGGTTTTCTGAGATATTCAAGGGCCTCATTTCAGGAACTAGAACCCAAAACAGTGACAAAGAAAATCTCAGGCCTCAATCAGAAGCCCAATTTTCGCATACGAGTGCTATCCGTGTTTTTCTTGGATAGCACTAGTATTTGTGATAATTTATGAAGCTGCTCACATGTCCAATTTTTTCCTTGGACCTAGGAAAATATCAGAGACATCTCTGATTTTGATCCAAGGGACAGATCAAAGTCAACAATGCAAGTCAATGGGTTCATTAAAAAATTGGACACTTTTATAGAACTATGACCAAACTCTGATCAGAATGATCGGTCCGATTTTCTCGTACGCGAAAAAAATCGGATATCTGATTGAGGCCTTAGTCTGGAGAAAGTGTCCTACATTATACAGACAACCCACAGATTTGAATGTGAAATGTGTAATACCTGGCGTGTAACACTTTTCCATGAGGTCTTGTTACAGGAAAAATAAACCCTTGCTATCAGTTTCCCCCACAGAGCACTGTTGATCACAAGGTGATGGACACTTATGATTTGCCTACAGTCAATGGACGTTTCTCATAAACAGGCATTGTCCAACGAAGTGAACCCCTTCAATGTCATTACTACGGGACTGGAGAAAAACAAAAAAATAAGAAATCTGTGATTTTCTAAACCTGTGGGTTGACAAAAAAGGGTTTGTGCCAGGTATGATACTGGATTGGGGATATTGTGTGTTTGACCACTGGGACCCCCACCAATTCCAAAAGCGACACTGAGCAAACACACCTCCACTCCATTCATTCTGCATTCCTCCCTGTACTTGGCTATACTCCCAGTGGTCGGACCCGAGCAGTCAGAAAGCTATAACTTCCGTAATTGGTACAAATACTGTAATACTCATGTAGTAGTTACTTATAATGGATGCAGGAGTTGCAATTGCACCCGGGCCCTAGGGTCTAGGGAGGCCCCAAAAGTTCCTTTGGCTCATACTAGTAAAAACCCATGATAGGTGGTGGCCTTGTTGGAGATTCTGCATTCGGGTCCATGAGCTTCATGGACTTTAAATGGTTGTTTTCGTTTTAGAAAAAATCCTTGTCCCCCACCTTCAAGTTGTCTAAGAAACAAACAAACTGAGCTTTACTCATCCTCCCCGGGTCAGATCTTGTATCAGATATTTTCAGTCCTCCTGAGAGAGATATTCATAGTAACTTCTTTTTCTCACTCATAGATGTGCATTACAAAATGTGAGACCTCTTTCTGTAGACTCAAATTGCCCTGATGTCTCTACCAGTCGCCTTTAAGCTCAATAAAAACCATCACAATGCATTAAATTACAAAAACTAAAAGTAAAGAAATATAAAAAAAATCTACTGTAAGAATGAAACATAGAATCTAGACGTGGACTATACATGGAAAACCTTGTAACATCAATTCCATACGGAATTGGTCTTAAGTGTTCCAAAAACCAGACGAGGAGGTATTTGAAGCCATATGCCGTGACATATTTAAATTACAGCTCATTTATGAATTTCCTTTTTTTCATGTCCTAACCACAAAGATGGAATTTATATGAGGATCTATCTCCATCTTCACCTCTGTCTGACATCATTCTTGTCCCCATCTGGACCTATTCTTCTTCCTTAGTTGGAAAAAGTTCTTGACCCTGTTATTATGAAAGTTTTATTATTATAAACTTGACTCTGGAATTGTTCCTTGTCCTTGTAACATTCTCTCTGATCCCTGAAGGAAGATCTCAGTCATTGCATGTAAGCCCTGGGAGCCTTGGGGTACCTATGAACTCTATAGAAACAGCACATGAAACTGAAGATTGCAGGAGGACATGATGGTCGTGTCCTCTGTCTGCACTGTATCAAGTTTTTTCTTTTATTACAGTATTTTTCTAATTTCTTTCATCCTTTGTCCTAACTCTATAGTTCTATAATTTATAGTAGTTTTCAAACATTGTTGATCATTCTTGTAATTGACACTTGAATCATTTTTGCTAATGTTTTCTTTGCTTCTGTTAGGAATGATTTTCTTAAAAGCATTCCTACTTTTTAGATGGGCACTTAATATACTTAATTATCTGCTTTCCTTCCATGCTTCTTTCCAACTATTGAAATTTTGTCACCGCCACAACATACTTTAACAAACAATATTACAGGAGCATAGGAATCTTGTTCATTTACATATGCATGAAAAATGGGGAAAAAGAAAATTTTGGCATTTTTTTGTTTTTTCATATATAGAATATTAATTTTTGGTTGTAATTGTAACTGCAGTCCAGTAGAGTCCTATGCTCAACCCGCACTTCTGTGTCCTTTTCCCCACAGGGGAGCTACTTTCCCAGTATGTTACTTATCTCTTCTGTTTCTGATGCTCTGGAACTCTCGATTGGAGGATTTTCTTCGTCTTACGCACTCAGTCCTGTCGAGGCTTAATACCTCTTGGAGGGCCATACTTGTTACGCTGTGACAGTCTTCTGTAAAGAAAGGGGGCTTCAAACTATCCCTGGAACAGGGACCCTAGCTATCCCTGTCCTGGTTGTACTGTTGATGATAGAGAGGCCAGAGTCACCGACCTTAATATGCTCCTGCTAAACCCTGATCTGTCCCCTCCCCCACCCTAAGAGGCATGCTACAGAAATGTAATGTAAACAGGACACAAAGACAAAACAGGGATAACAGAAAACCTTTGTCGTACAAAACACTAACCAACAATAGGGAGGTGGATAGGGACAGGGAGGAATAAATTACATGGAAAAACAAACCAGGATAGAAACACACACGTGCTACAGCAAACCACAGAATACTACTGCAACAACTCTACTCCAACCACTTAGCTTTAGCACACAGTAAAGGAAGACAAATCTTTCACTGGCAGTGACAAGAAGGTTTGACTAGTTTAGATAGGAATAACACCTAAATATATCCCTCATATAATGCCATGAAGCAATAACATACAAAGACACCAAAAAGAAGGGAGCTTCACACAAGGCCATATCATAACAAACTACATAATCTTTATTAAGGACATATAAAAAATTAAAAGGAGCAAATACCACAAAGTACAAGACAATAGGTGGGTAACCTAGGGAGAGCCTTCACACATATGCTTACAAAAAAGCCAAAAATTGGAGTAGAACTATCATGCATAGATATAGTGTCAACCACTAGTATAATAAAGGCAAAGTTGCAACATTAAAGGAACGTGGTCAATACAAAAGATAAGAAGATAGGCTAGAAGATAGCCATAACTAACAAATAACAATGTGGATAACAATCCTACATTTTACAATAGCATATATACAATAGCAAATGTAAGCAAGGATATCAGAGGCATAGTTAAGGTACTGCCACACTTAGCGATCTCGTTAGCGATCACGATAACGACGCAATCGTTGGTGTGATCTTTTTTAGGTCGCTAGTAGCTGCCAAACAGGAGATCTCATAAACGACTCATCAGCGGTCAGTGATCTCTTTAACGACTTTGGCGGTCGTTAGGATGTCATTAGCATGTACTGAGCGCTTCTGATTCATAGGAATTTCCAGCATCGCTCCTGCTCTCTGCGTCCTGCCAGCCTGCTTTGCAACTTCTGCGATCCTCTCTGTGACGCAAAAGAGAACTTACAGATATTGCGATCTACTCCGTGACGCAAAACAGTCATATGCGTCACAAACGAGGTCGCTCGTCGTTCGCAAAAGGTGCCAAACACAGTGATTCAGGCTCACCAGTGGGACACCAACGATCAAAAAACGGTCCAGAACTCTAGTGAACGATCAGCGACATCACAGCAGGGGCCACATTGTTGCTACATGCCACACACAACGAGGTCGCTAACGAGATTGCAAAATAGTGACGTTTTAGTGATCTCGTTTGCGATCTCGTTTGCGATCTCGTTTAGTGTGGCATACCCTTTAACCTAGAAGATCAGACCCAGGGGAACTCACCACACCCGACGCGCGTTTCGTCTGGTGTGGTGGGTTTCGTCTGGACGAAGCATTTCATAGCGAAACCCGCGTCGGGTGTGGTGGGTTCCCCTGGGTCTGATCTTCTAGGTAACTATGCCTCTGATATCCTTGCTTACATTTGATATTGTATATATGCTATTGTAAAATGTAGGATTGTTATCCACATTGTTATTTGTTAGTTATGGCTATCTTCTAGCCTATCTTCTTATCTTTTGTATTGACCACGTTCCTTTAATGTTGCAACTTTGCCTTTATTATACTAGTGGTTGACACTATATCTATGCATGATAGTTCTACTCCAATTTTTGGCTTTTTTGTAAGCATATGTGTGAAGGCTCTCCCTAGGTTACCCACCTATTGTCTTGTACTTTGTGGTATTTGCTCCTTTTAATTTTTTATTGTGTCCTTAATAAAGATTATGTAGTTTGTTATGATATGGCCTTGTGTGAAGCTCCCTTCTTTTTGGTGTTTTAGTTTAGATAGGAAGAGGTAATGACCAGATCAGAAGCAGCTGAAAAGGAGCTGCAGGTTTCTGACAAGCATAGAAAGGATCTTTAACCTCTTCAGTACCAGAAGAAACTAAATACATTTTATATGAGACACAAATCACACCATCTGTAAAGAAGACCTGAGATTCATTACCTATGTAACAGTTTAACTCCAGGTCTTCCAGGACACCCTCATAACAACACTGTTAGGCATCCTTTCCTAGGATCCATCTCTGATTGATCACTCTGTACTTTCGATCACTTCTCTCTCTCTACTGGATCACGCTATCCATCCTCTCTTACATTAGGGACACCCCGTCATGTGGCTCTGCTGAGTAATCAGACCAGTAGTTTACTCTAGCTGCAAGCCAGGCCTTGTCTAACTCCTGACAGGAAACTCTTTCTCTCTTTCTTCTCTCTGTTTCTTCATTTTAGCCACTCCCGCTCTGGGCTAGTCCCTACTGTTAACCCTAACTGTTCCTGTTAACTACCTGTTGCTGGGCAGAATACACCTTCATAAGTAACAATACAGATTATTACACATACAAACATCATAACACATTGCAACAGTGCACATGCCTTCAAGGGAGGAATGTGGGCAGCATTTCCATCTCCTTACATAATGACAGGAGGTTCAATTTTCTACTTATGTCGTTATAAATTCTATGAAGAGCTATCACACTGGAACACTTGAAAGAGGAGTGGCAATCTGATTAGCCTTATGTTTTTAATCGTATAGCACATGGACATCACACTGGCCCATGTTATTCAATAGTGCTGTTCAGATGAGACTTACACATTCAAATCTATGTTTGCGTAAAAAAAATAGATCCCACCCATAAGAGCGGCATCAGATTTTTAGGAATGCATTTCTATTATAAACCTAGGAAATTGCATAGGATCAAGTACTGTACATTCTTTAACATATTTGTATAAAAACAAATTGCATACGGATGTCACATGGATGCAAAAAACAGACACAGATGAAAACCACATGTAAATTAAACAAAAGTTGGCCAAGTTTTTTGATGAAACTCGGACTATTTTTTATCCACTCATCTGCAGCTGCCTTTAGGTTAAGTTCACACTAGTGTACAAAAAATTGTCCAATTTTTAGCCAGAAAACCAGATGACTTGGCATCTATATTGTCATCCTTATGCCATCCATATGGCATTAATTTTTATACATCAGCAATGAATAAAATGTTTAAGACCAAAACCAGTTTCCTGGGCTTTTTTTACCGCACCTATGGGCTTGAATTAACTTGAGTCTCATCCGAAATATGGAAGAAACTAGTTCATACTGCAATATTTTTCATATGGATATTCAGTCTGTTTAACCCCTTTCCCCCCAAGGGTGGTTTGCATGTTAATGACCAGGCCAATTTTTACAATTCTGACCACTGTCCCTTTATGAAATAATAACTCTGGAATGCTTCCATGGATCCCGGTGATTCTGACATTGTTTTCTCATGACATATTGTACTTCATGGTAGTGGTAAAATTTCTTTGATATGACTTGCGTTTATTTGTGAAAAAAACAGAAATTTGGCAAAAATTTAAAAATTTTTGCAATTTTTCAACTTTGAATTTTCATGCTATTAAATTACAGAGATATATCACACAAAATACTTAATAAGTAACATTTTCCACATGTCTACTTTACATCAGCACAATTTTGGAACCAAAATTTTTTTTGTTAGGAAGTTATAAGGGTTAAAAGTTGATCAGCGATTTCTCATTTTTACAACACCATTTTTTTAGGGACCACATCACATTTGAAGTCACTTTGAAGGGTCTATATGATAAAAAATACCCCAAAGTGACACAATTCTAAAAACTGCACCCCTGAATGTGCTCAAAACCACATTCAAGAAGTTTATTAACCATTCAGGTGCTTCACAGGAATTTTTGGAATGTTTAAAAAAAAATTAACAGTTAATTTTTTTTCACAAAAAAATTATTCAGATACAATTTGTTTTATTTTATCAAGGGTAACAGGAGAAATTGGATCTCAAAGTTGTTGTACAATTTGTCCTGAGTACGTTGATACCCCATATGTGAGGGTGAACCACTGTTTCGGCGCATGGCAGAGCTCAGAAGGGAAGGAGCGCCGTTTGACTTTTCAATGCAAAATTGGCTGGAATTGAGATTAGACGCTATGTCGCGTTTGGAGAGCCCCCGATGTGCCTAAACAGTGGAAAGCCCCCATAAGTGACACCTTTTTGGAAACTAGACCCCCTAAGGAATTTATCTGAATGTGTGGTGAGCACTTTGAACCCCCAATTGCTTCACAAAAGTTTATAACGTAGAGCCGTAATAATAAAAAATCATATTTTTTCACAAAAATGATCTTTTCGCCCCCAATTTTTTATTTTCACAAGGGTAACAGGAATAATTGGACCCCAAAAGTTGTTTTGCAATTTGTTCTGAGAACGCCGATACCCTATATGTGGGGGTAAACCACTGTTTGGGTGCACAGCATAGCTTGGAAGGGAAGTAGCGCAGTTTGACTTTTTGAACGCAGAATTGGCTGGAATTAAGATCGAATGCCATGTCGCGTTTGGAGAGCCCCTGATGTGCATAAACAGTGGAAACCCCCAATTCTAACTCCAATCCTAACCCCAACACACCCCTAACCCTAATCCCCGCCCTAACTATAACCTTAACCACAAACCTAACCTTAACACACCTGTTCTGCCCGTCTTATGTGTATGTGTACATAATCCTTGCAGACAGCATAACCTTGATCCCAACAGTGATTTGATAGACACGTGATGTCTGTTACCAAGTTTATTGCAGGAATCGAATATGGTAAAAAACTGTGGAACAAATAACAGTATTTTACTATGTGCTCACAAACATGTGGCAAGCATACAATATATACACAATATACAGTGGTGAGGGAACACACTATATGCATAACATGTAGTTACATATAACATGCGGTATATCCCATGCTTACTGACCAGTCGGAAAAGCATGGACTACAACTCTCACATTTTCATAACAGCATGATGTAAACATCCCAATATTTATACGGCTGTCAAGTTCATGGTGAATGTGTTTAGGACCTACCGATTGTGCGGCTACAGATCTGGATGTAAGAGATCACTATTGGATACTGATGTCAGGAGGTACTCAGGAATGAACTGTCTTAGTTGTATACTGAGCAAAAAAACATGGCTGCTGGGGCTGGCTGATGAGTCATCAAAGCTATGACTCATGAACTACGGTGTGGTAGATATGTCAAAAAACCTCAATATCAACAACCAAAGACATTCTATAAAACGACCACTAGATGGTGCTGTTATACCACATAACAAATCTGAATATTTACACAGAAAATTCTAGTGGAACATCACACTCCTCGCCTGGAGAGAGTAACAAAATCAGTTCAGTGACTGGTCTGAAGAAAAGTTTAGGTTCGTGTTGCCTGCAGATCTTGACCTCCACTTTCCTAACTTTTCCATCTTCACTTGGAAACACTTTGGTTATCAGTCCCAAAGGCCAGTCGTTTCTTTTTGACTGAGTGTCTTTGACAAGAACAACATTACCAACCTCCATGTTGGGTTTACTGGCTTGCCATTTATTCCGGGTCTGTAAGGTAGAAACATATTGCTTTTTCCATTTATCCCAGAAGGCGTTTGCTAAAGTTTGAACCCGTCTCCACTGACACTTGTACAAGTCTTTATTATCAAACTCACCAAGAGGTGCTGATGCTGTACCAACCTTTTGGGTAAGAAGTGTGGAAGGGGTAAGCAAGAGAGGATCCTCTGGATCATTCGGTATTGGTGTCAAGGGTCTGGCGTTTATGATTGCCACTACTTCAGCCATGAAAGTTGTGAGGGTCTCATGGGTAAGTCTTGAAGTTCCCAACTGTAGGAAGATAGAATCAAGGATCCTGCGAGCCAGGCCAATCATACGCTCCCATGAGCCTCCCATGTGAGAAGAATGTGGAGGGTTAAATGTCCATTTACAGTCTTGGTTCGCCAGATATCTCTCTACACAGTCACTGTCAATGTTTGAGGAGATACGCAGTTCTTTGCAAGCTCCGATGAAGTTGGTACCCCTATCGGAACGGATTAGTTTAACTGGACCTCTTATAGAGATGAAACGTCTGAGAGCATTTATGAAGCTAGAAGTGTCCAAGGACTCAATAACTTCTATATGCACAGCCCTAATACTCATGCAGGTGAAGATGACTGCCCAGCATTTGCTGTTTGCATGGCCTCCTCTAGTGTGTCGGGTGGTGACAGACCAAGGGCCAAACACGTCGAGACCAACACTTGTGAAAGGAGGTTCTGTACTGAGTCGGTCGGCAGGGAGATCAGCCATTTTCTGTGACTGAAACATGCCTCGTAATTTTTGGCAAGTGACGCATTTGAAAATGAGACAACTCACAAGTCTTTTTGCTCCCATTACCCAAAATCCAGCTGCACGTAGAGCTCCTTCAGTGAACAAACGTCCTTGGTGCTTAGTCTTTTCATGGTAGTGTCGCACAAGTAAAGACGCAATGTGATTGTTCTGCAGTATTATCGGATTATGTACATTACTCTCAAGTTTTACCTTTGAAATACGTCCTCCAACTCTCAACAACCTATTAGCATCTATAAATGGGTCAAGTTTCACGAGGGGGCTGTCCTTTGGAACACTCTTTTGATTTTGGAGGAGTTCGATCTCACGAGCATAAGCTTCTCGTTGGACACAACGGAGGATAACGTCTCTGGCCTGTGTAAGCTCATCCACTGTACGTGTCCTATGACAATGATGCCAACCTTTGCAATGTTCTGACCCTGTAGGTGGGGTTCTAAAGGATCTGGCTATGTGTATTAAATTAGCTATGGCTCTGTTCAGTGACCTCCAGGCAGAAAACTTGTTGAACCGTTTAGAGTCGAGCTCTCTGCTAGAAACTCTTGTAGTGAGTACAGAAACATGAGGACGAATCTCTGCATCAGAATCTGGTTCTAACATTTCAAATGTGTCTTTCTCAAAAGTGTCTTGTACTGATTTGTAGAGGAATGCTGGTCCTGTGAGCCATGTAGTGTCTTTAAGATGGGCTGCAGGAACAGCTCTTGTTGCGTGGTCTGCTGGGTTGTGATCAGTTGATACATAACGCCACTGGGTAGGTCGTGTTGACCTCCTGATTCTTTGAACTCTGTTATGTACGTAGACATAGAATCTTCTAGTCTCATTGTGAATGTAACCCAGCACTACTTTACTGTCTGTATGGAACACCGTATCTTCAAGCTTTAAATCTATCTCTGTCACAATGAGCTCAGCTAGCTCTGTTGCTAGAACAGCAGCACAAAGTTCCAGTCTTGGTAAGCTCAGGACATGGTGCCAATTTTGCCTTTCCCATCACGAAGCCAATCTGGACTTGACCTTTGATATCTGTTGTTTAAGGTAAGCGACTGCAGCGATCGCCTTTACTGAAGCGTCACAAAATATACACAACTGCTTAGTCTGAACCTCTGCAGCAGAGATGTGAGCATATGGTCTGTGAATGTGTAGATTAGACAATGTCTTTAGAGAGTCTCTCCAGGTTACCCATAGAGCTTATTTCTCTGGGGGAAGTGGAGAGTCCCAATCACATGTGTCTGCAGTTAAATCTCTGAGGAGAGTCTTACCTTGGATGGTGACTGGTGCTGCAAATCCAAGTGGATCATATAGGCTGTTGATGGTGGATAAGACACCACGTCGTGTGAAGGGCTTTTGCTCTTGGTCAACCTGGAAGGTAAAGGTGTCAGACTTGAGATCCCAGCTGAGCCCAAAGCTGCGTTGCATGGGTATGGGGTCCGTTGCAAAGTCTAGGTCTTTCAGATCGCTGGCATGATCTTGAACTGGGAAGGCTGGGAATGAGGATCGCCATGCTCTATAGCCTTCAGGTTTGTCGTTAAACTTGGAGAGTCCTTGGGTTATCAACTCACGTCGAGCAAGGAATTTGAGAGCATCTGACATACCTTGATTTCTGTTTGATGAATCTGGAAACGAGCTGAGGTGCAGAGGTCCATGTGGGTTAGAGTAGTCTTTAAACTTGTCTTTGTTGTAATAACTACCATCTACTTGTTCCTTCTTGAAGGCTGGAGCTGCTCTGCAGTTGTCTGTCGGTTGGAATGCAGGTTGCATTGGGGACCGATGATATAAAGTTACTGTCTTGCTTGATGTATGGCATTTGGAAGGCTGAGGCTGCTTGTTGTGTGACAGGATTAGGCTGGAGTTTGTAAGCAGGGGTTGACTCAGCTCCTGGACCGTAATACAGACCGTCATCTGACTTAGCATACTGCAGTACGTATTTTGAAGTGTGTCGTGCTTTGTCCTGTTGACTGAGCTCTGATCCAAGAATACTGCTGCGTCTATTACTTGCGATACTTGCTGCCTCCTCGAAAACTTCAGCCTCTGCCAGTGCAACTGCGGCTTCCCTCTCCAATGCTAGTTTTTTCATGTGTGCTTGTTGTTCGGCCAGAGCTGCTTTCATGCGTGCTTCCTCTGCTTCAATGTGTGCCTTCATTTGTGCTTCCTCTGCTTCTAATTGCCTTTCTTGTTCAGCAAACGATGCTCGCACTTTGGCAGCTTCTGCTTTTGTGCGGGCTATGGCGATGGTAGAGCTGCTCACTGACTTCTTTGAGCTTTTGCAGCTGGCTGAGATTGCAGATCTTGTGGTGAATGATCTACCTTCTGCGGCTGACATGGTGACGCTCTGACAGGATTCGCACCCTTTCTTTCAGGCTTGACAGAAGCTTGGTTTCACGACGATCACTATGTGCGAGCTGCGGTATCTTCTATCCAGCTTGTAGCGGGCAGTTTTTACTGCGATCAGTATGTGAGAATCCGCAGTTCTTCTATCCAGCCTGCGAGGGTTAATCGTTTTTTACTGTTCTGCCCGTCTTATGTGTATGTGTACATAATCCTTGCAGACAGCATAACCTTGATCCCAACAGTGATTTGATAGACACGTGATGTCTGTTACCAAGTTTATTGCAGGAATCGAATATGGTAAAAAACTGTGGAACAAATAACAGTATTTTACTATGTGCTCACAAACATGTGGCAAGCATACAATATATACACAATATACAGTGGTGAGGGAACACACTATATGCATAACATGTAGTTACATATAACATGCGGTATATCCCATGCTTACTGACCAGTCGGAAAAGCATGGACTACAACTCTCACATTTTCATAACAGCATGATGTAAACATCCCAATATTATACGGCTGTCAAGTTCATGGTGAATGTGTTTAGGACCTACCGATTGTGCGGCTACAGATCTGGATGTAAGAGATCACTATTGGATACTGATGTCAGGAGGTACTCAGGAATGAACTGTCTTAGTTGTATACTGAGCAAAAAAACATGGCTGCTGGGGCTGGCTGATGAGTCATCAAAGCTATGACTCATGAACTACGGTGTGGTAGATATGTCAAAAAACCTCAATATCAACAACCAAAGACATTCTATAAAATGACCACTAGATGGTGCTGTTACACCACATAACAAATCTGAATATTTACACAGAAAATTCTAGTGGAACATCACAACACCCCTAATCCCAACCCTTACCCTAATCCCAACCCTAACCATAATCCAAATTCTAACCCTAATCCAAACCCTAGCCCTAATTCTAGCCCCAACCCTAACCCTTACACTAACTTTAGCCCCAACCTTAACCCTAACTTTAACTTTAGCCCCAACCCTAACCCTAACCCTAACCCTAATGGGAAAATGGAAATAAATACATTTTTTATTTTATTATTTTTCCCTAACTAAGGGGGTGATAAAGGGGGTTTGATTTACTATTTATAGTGGGTTTTATTGTTTGGCAGTTGTCACACGCTAAAAGACGCTTTTTATTGCAAAAAATATTTTTTGCATCACCACATTTTGAGAGCTATAATTTTGCCATATTTTGGCCCGCAGAGTCATATGTGTTCTTGTTTTTTGAAGAACGAGTTGACGTTTTTATTGGTACCATTTTCAGGCACGTGACATTTTTTGATCGCTTTTTATTTAGATTTTTGTGAGGCAGAATTAACAAAAAGCAGCAATTCATGACATTTTTTTGAGGGGGGCGTTTATACCGTTCTGCGTGTGGTAAAATTGATAAAGCAGTTTTATTCTTCAGGTCAGTACGATTACGGCGATACCTCATTTATATCATTTTTATGTTTTGGCGCTTTTATACAATAAAAACTATTTTAAATAAAAATAATTATTTTTGCATCGCTTTATTGTGAGAGCTATAACTTTTTTATTTTTTTTCTGATGATGCTGTATGGCGGCTCTTTTTGCGGGAGAAGATGATGTTTTCAGCAGTACCACGTTTTTTTATATCGGTCTTTTTGGTCGCGTGATATTCCACTTTTTGTTCGGCGGTATGATGATAAAGCATTGTTTTTTTTGCCTTGTTATTTTATGGGGTTCATTAAAGGGGTTAACTAGTGGGACAGTTTTATAGGCTGGCTCGTTACGGACGCGGCGATACCAAATATATGTACTTTTATTGTTTAGATTTTTTTAATTCAAATATTTATTTATTGATATAATAAATATTGATTTTTTTATTTTTTAAAAAATATTTTTACAATTATTTAATTTTTTTAAAATTTAATTCTTACTTTTACACTGTGTCCCACTATGGGACACTCAATTTGTGCAGGCTGATCGCTTATATGGCATGCAGATCTGCATGCCATATAGGCTGTCAGCGCTGCAGGGATTCGTCACTAACCTCAGAGACTTCCTGACATGCACTGCGCATGACAGGAAGTCACTGAGCTCTGGTAACCCGGATGTCATGATGATGACATTGTGTTACCAGGGGAGCGATCGGGACCCCGCATCATTCTGCGGGGTCTCCGATCCAAACGCAGAGGGGCTATCAGAGCTGATAGCCTCTCTGCCTACTCCAGAACACTGCGATCACGTTTGATCGCAGTGTTGTCCGGGGGTTAAAGTGCCGGGAGCGGTCCGTGACCGCTCCTGGCACTTAGTGCGGGTGTCACCTGTGAGAATCAGCTGACACCCGCCTGCAATCGGCCACGTTACCTCCGTGAGCGCGGTTGATCGCATATGACGTACTATCCCATCCATGGTCATAGGACGGGATAGTACGTCAGATGTCAGAAAGGGGTTAAAAAAACAAAACACTCACTGGGTGCACCTCACCTGAACATACAGACACAAGGCAGAAGAACAATGGCTCCTAATGATAAATGCACATTTCTCAGGCTAGGGTCACACGAGCATATATTATGTCATCCAAGAGAATCGGATCGATTATACAAATCACATTCTAATCAAACTCTGATCAGATGGAGGTTCGATTCTCTTTGATGAGGAGAAGATGGAGAAAAAAAATATGTCCATCTTCTTCATTGTCTATGTCCATCTTCTCCATTGTGTAAGTCAGTGGAAATCAGTCTGTACTCAGATGTCATCCGAGTGCAGGTCAATTGTTTCCATGTCCAAGTGCGATCTGAATATTGGATCAAACTCAGGTATGCTGTGATTTTTTTCCCTGGGTCAGCTCTGTCTGAGGTAAAAATGGGACATGTGCACAATCTCATAGCATAGAATTGGACTAATGAGATTCCATGTTTTGTCGGATCACACTCGTACCGATAATACGGTTGTTTGCCTGAAACCTTAGGGAAATAATCAACAATTTATAAAATGCATGAACTTAAACTTTGTATGTCGAGGAGCCACATCCCACAGGAGTTATGTGCTGGAACCAGAAGTTTTATTTCTTACCACGGATAGGCATGACAAACTTGGTGGTTTCGGTCACTCTTCTGGGAACCTTGTTGGAACCTTCTTGGAAGTTTCTAGTTTTTAGCCCCTTGGGCGAAATACCCCTGGGATGAAGTTTTCACAATTAATTTTAAATTAATCAACTATTTAGATAATGCTGAGCACTCACAAGATAATTAGACAGGGTCCTGAGCCAAGGACCTATTCACTTCCTATTAACTATCCAAAAATTGGGTTTTCTAAACCAGGAAGTACAATAATAAATTATATTGTGGTACCGTGTTAGCCAGAAAAATCGATGTGAATACTTCTCCGTCCAATTATGACAAGAGCATTCTTAAAATGATACCTTTATTGGCTAACCAGAAAATTATATGTTCGCAAGCTTTCAGAGCGCAGAGGCTCCTTCTTCAGGCAGGATTACATTTGGAATGTAAACCAGGAAGCATAGTATTGTTTTTTTTTTTAAACCAAAGACATTCTGAACATATGACATGTGTACACTGACACCGCTCATCTCGTGTATGAGGTGCACTTATCTAATTTATTTTAATTGCTTAATCAGTGAAGAATATTCACAAGGGCTTAAAAATGAGCCTGTTCAATTGGTGTTAAGTTCTTCGTTTAATTAGGCACACATTTATGAAAATGTGAAAGGTCTGAAAAAATAATGACAGCATCTAACGGAGAAACTTGGAGCAATCGAGCACGATCCCTTTACTAAATCCCAAATGATTTGGAAACCGTGGCTCAATAAGCATAGCAGAGAGTAGTGATGAACGATGGATCTGACGTGATGCAGACACTGGATGTCTCAATTAAATTTTAACTATTGCATTGTTGTATTATTTTTGTTCTAGGGGTGCTCTGTTCCTGATAGCATTTATTTAAAGACGTTTTCAGACTAAGATCCTATTCTCACGTTGATGTGCATTTGAGAGAACCACGATATACCGATAGAGCGTCCTAAAAAGTTTCATTAAGGTTTTCTAATTGTGCCGAATTGTCTCTTTTTTACATTTCATAGACGTTATATCTACAGTTGTGCTCAAAAGTTTACATACCCCAAAAGAATTTTTGCTTTCTTGGCCTTTTTTCTCCACTTATGGTTAGTGGTTTGGTGAAGCCATTTATTGTCAAACAAATATGGTTTTCTCTTTTTTAACCCTGCTGTTCTGTTCGGTCAAAAATGACCGAATTTGAAATCTGATTTTTTTTTAAAATATTCATTCTGAAACTTGTGGTTACTTGACTTTTCCTCATTTGAGGGGTTCTTACTATGGGTTTTTTTTTTGTTTACTTTTTGCTCCACATTTTTTTTACACTTGTACTGTTCGGTCAAAAATGACTGATAGCCTTTTATACTAATCTCCAGCCTTTTTTTGAGTAAAATAAAGGAGTCATAATCTCATTTTGGACTATATATTGCATCTACTACTATTTATCAATTTATCTAGGTCCTTTTGGTCCATGCAGATTTACACATACATACATTTTCAAATTACGATACTGCAGATGGATTCACTTCCAGTATAGATATGTGCAAAATTTTTTTGCTGCCTCTTATTTACCCTGTCGTTCATATAGAAATAGTAAATTCACTTGTCAACATTTCACCTTGTAAATGAAAAGATTTTCTTATTTTCCCTGTGTTAGCTGGTTCTATTACTGTGTAATGCTGACCTGAAAAGAGCACTAATAAATTCTGTCTGACAAATGTGTTTGTTTTACTGTGGGCTGTTGTGAATACTCTGGAGGCGACTTCTGAGCTGGGGCTCCCTCCGGTGGTTGCTGAGGGTAATGAACTAATTGCTGAATGGCCTTCAGCTGGCTCTGAATGGTCTGATATAAGTGACCTGAGTTCCAATCAGCCTTGCCGGTAATCAATTGTTCTTCCTGGTTTTGCTTGGAGCTCAGCTTGCATTCCTGCTCTCTTTCAGATAAGTGATTTTCTGTTTTTTTTTCCTCTGGTTGGATTTTCCTTGCCTGTTTTGCTGCTTGCAGGGGATTTCAGCCTGGTCCCCTTTTGGGGTCTGGCGCTGCAGTTGTGCTCATTTTGTATTTGCACTTTTGCTCTGTTCCTTTGTCACTTTTCTGCTGAATTGCTGTGTGTTACACCAGAGATCTGATTTAGGTGGTAGAGATCGTGTGATCTCAGGTTTTTTGTTAATCAGTAGTGAGGGTATTTTTGTCAGGGTTTTTTTGGGTTGCAGTCAGAATTCTTTCCTATACTTTTCTATCTAGACAAATTGGGCCCTAGCATTTGCTCATTCTATTTTCTATCTGTGTCCGTATTTTCTTCTTGTCTAACCACCATTACATGTTTGGGGGCTTCCTATTTCTTTGGGGAATCTGCTCCGGGCAGATAGCTTTCATCTTTCTGCCTTTAGGTGTAGTTATCTCTCCGGCTGTGACGAGGCGTCTAGGATCACCGTAGGTACTCTCCACGGCTACTTCTAGTGTGGTGGTTAGTTTAGGGTCCTGCAATCCAATAGTTTCCAGCCTCTCTGGTGCATTACTACTTTTGCTATTTTTGCAATTTCTCCTCAGCTACCGAAACATAACAGTGGGCTATATCATGCTAAAGGGTGGTGTTTTCTCTGATCATCTCAGTAGACAATTACCATACTAGTCTATCCAGTTACTTCACTTTCAGTACAGCTGGAGAGAACACAGAGAGATGCATATAATGCATTTGTGTTATGGCATGAAATAGACTCAAATTGGAACAAAAATAATCTATATAAAAGAAGAATTTTTATAGAGGAGTTGGGAAAATCACTGGTTAGCCCATATATCGAAGAAAGAAAAGTAACACCCAGAGATGATGGAGCGGCAGCCATTGTCAACAGGATCCAACATCATGCTAAAGAAAATGAACCAACGGCTTCCACCAGCGCTGCTACGATCCCCACGGCCTCCAACAGCAACGCAACCAGCCTAAAACGGAAAGGATGCGCCTTCTGTCCAACATCAAGTAATCACAAAACAAATGTGATATGTTGCAGTTGTGCAAAGTACTTATGCGAAAGACCTGTAAATTATACTTGTGACGGATGCAAACAGTAAATTTAGCACCATGAACCTTATTTACCATTTTATATAGAAAAAATGAACTTTTTATTTATTTTATTTTCTTAAATATATTTACATTACAGTTTAATGTTATTAGTTATACTTTACAGTTATATAAAGAATATTTTTATGTGCAAATGATGTGCAATATGCATGAATATTGCAATAAGGCCATGTAACATTTTTTGACAAAAAAATAAAAAATAA
Source organism: Oophaga sylvatica (assembly GCA_033576555.1). Taxonomy (NCBI): domain Eukaryota; kingdom Metazoa; phylum Chordata; class Amphibia; order Anura; family Dendrobatidae; genus Oophaga; species Oophaga sylvatica. The sequence continues at coordinate 610,332,179 of JARQOD010000002.1, forward strand.
GTTTTTGATTTCATTTTTCATTTGTTTTTGAACAACCATGTTCACATACAGTACAATATTGCAACATGTATTCAAATAAAACACTTAAATTAGCTAAAAATCAAGACTTTAATAGGTCCAGTTAAAAATGACCAGAACACTAAAAGTGTATAGTAGACTACAACAGAACAGCAGAGTTAAATCATAATGACAACCCAGAACATCCAAATGACCCTGATCAAAATTTCACATACCTACGTGATTTTGGCCTGATAACCTGCACAGAAGTTGACACAAATGGGTTTGAATGTCTATTAAAGGTAACATCCTCACCTGCGACCTGTTTGCTTGTAATCAGTGTGTGTGCATAAAAGCTGAGTGAGTTTCTGGGATCCAGACAGACTCTTGTACCTTTCATCCAGCCACTGACGTTTCTGGATTGTGAGTCATGGGGAAAGCAAAAGAATTGTCAACGGATCTACGGGAAAAGGTAGTTGAACTGTATAAAACAGGAGAGGGATACAAAAAGGTATCCAAGGAATTGATAATGCCAGTCAGCAACGTTCAAACTGTGATTAACAAATGGATAATCAGGGGCTCTGTAAAAACAAAACCACGGTCAGGTAGACCAACAAATATTTTCTCCACAACTGCCAGGAAAATTGTTTGAGATGCAAAGAAAAACCCACAAATAACACAGCTGACATACTGGACTCTCTGAAAACTAGCGGTGTGTCTGTTTCAAGATGCACAATAAAGAGACACATGAAGAAAAATGGGCTGCATGGTTGGGTAGCCAGAAGAAAGCCATTACTGTGCAACTGCCACAAAGTATCACACTTACAATACGCAAAACAGCACAGAGACAAGCCTCAAAACATCTGGAACAAGGCAATTTGGAGTGAATAGACCAAAATTGAATTTTTGGCCACAACCATCAACGTTACATTTGGAGAGAGGTCAGCAAGGCCTATGATGAAAGGAACGCCATTCGTGCTGTAAAGCATGGAGGTGGATCGCTGATGTTTTGGGATGTGTGAACTACAAAGGCACAGGAAACTTGGTCAAAGTTCAAGGAAAGATGAATGCAGCACGTTATCAGCAAATCCTGGAGGCAAATTTGCAATCATCAGCCCGGAAGCTGCGCATGGGACATATGTGGACGTTCCAACAAAACAACGATCCAAAACACAAGGACAAGTGAACCTGTCATTGGCTACAGCAGAAAAAGTGAAGGGTCTGGAGTGGCCATCTCAGTCTCCTGACCTCAATATCATTGAGCCTCTCTGGGGAGATCTCAAGCGACCAGTTCATGCTAGACAGCCCAATAATTTACAGGAACTGGAAGCTTTTTGTCAAGAAAAGTGGGCAGCTTTACCATCAGAGAACATAAAGAACCTCATCCACAACTACCACAAAAGACTTCAAGCTGTCATTGATGTTAGAGGGGGCAATACTTGGAAATAAGAAATGGGGCATGTAAACTTTTGATCAGGGTCATTTGGATGTTTTGGGTTGTCATTATGATTTAAAAAGAGAAAACACAGTAGTTTGACAATAAATGACTTCACCCAACCACTAACCATGAGTGGAGAAAAAGTTTTGGTGTTATCATTCATATTCTCTTTAAAAATTCCAAGAAAGCAAAAATTCTGCCGGAGTATGTAAACTTTTGAGCACAACTGTATTTAAATTTTATTTTCAATTTTTACTTTATTTTTTAAGTCGCCTTAAGGCACTTAAACTTGCAATAGTATTGTATTATATAGTGTAACTTAGGCTGGGATTCAAAGAAGCCTAAGATGGCAGCCATGGAGGCCACCGACTGCCATAGTAATCTAATGGCTCCAGGGCTCGGCTCTTAAACCTCGCAGACAACTTGAAATGAAAACGTACATTACAGATTGTTGAGGAGTTAAAGGGAGTGTGTCATCAGAAAATGACCTAAATCAAGTTTTTCTGTTACATGTATTTTTTTCTATTTTATGGCAATATGTTTTTTTTTTATTTCACAATTTGTATTAAAAAAAATGTAATTTTCTGTTTTTCACACTTTCCACTCTGGTTATTACACCATGTTCAGCATACTTTTCCTATGACTGTTCCACTCCTGGTTTTGGCTTATGTGAGGCAGTGACCGGGATCGTTTACGAGGGACGTTATATTTCCCCCAGAATGTGTACAGAGACCTATTAAAGCCATTGGAGTGCATTGCAGTCACACACACAGCTGCGGCTGCAATGCAGGAATGAAGGTGAGCAATGACCTAGTCAGACTACCTGGCTAAGGCAGATTAAGTAAAATCCGGCAGGGCCTTCATTTCTTGGAGGAGGTCACAGGAGGCAGTGGGGTGGCCTCCTCCCTCCAACCCGGGTTTTCCAGTGGCTTTTGCCACAGGTCTTTAAAACTCCTGCACTAAGGATTAGTGTTGTTCTATGTTGGGACCCTGCGAGCAGGGTGGATTGATTTAAATCACGCCGATTTAAATCAACGATTTAAATCATGATTTAAATCAAATGATTTTTTTCTATTTAAATCAGATCGATTTAAATCGTGATTTTAATCATGATTTAAATCACTGATTTAAATCAAAAGATTTTTTTAATATAAATCACGATTAAAATCTAAAACTTTCAATCATTGTTCAATTAACTCCACACTTCTAGCTTGGTTTCACTTTCTGTAGCTTGGTTTCAGTTTCTTTTTCCATTCAGTTGACATGCCCAAACTTGTTGGATAGTCAGTCAGCAGTACTTGGCTGTAGTAACAATCAAACTTCAGAAGTGATCTGCGTGAGCCATGGCAGGTCGTAAGAGAGACCCTATTTGGGTTCATTTTGTTGAGATGCCAGCAGAGCTTGGAAAGAAAGGTGGGAGAGCAAAGTGCAAATACTGTCAAAAGGATATCCAAGGACTTGTTTGCCGTTTGAAATCACATTATGAAAACTGCAACCAGAAGGGAAATGAAGATGTTGATAGTGATACAACTAATGTCAATGAACCCCCACAGCTTCTTATGCACCAGGACCCTAGCACTAGTGGTAAGTCTGGCAATTACAACCTATTTTAACAGACGTTTTACTGGGATGGTTAAAGTCTATGAAAAGAAAAATTTCTAGCACTAGTTCTGGAGTATAGAATTTAAATTTATGTTAAGGCAATATTTCACAGAAGATTAACGTTAAGTAAAAATAAAAGAGTGTGTATACGCCTATTTTTTTTTTTTATTATTGTAGGCTACAATTCACTTTTGAAGTCTGCCAAATTGACCATTTTTAAAAAAAAACATTTTTAAAACTTTTGTGACATAATTTTTTTCAGTTGCTCTGATATTACTAGTATTACAGCAACTTCACCGGAAACTTGAGTAGCATAACTTTTGAGACAGCCCTTATAGGACGAGGACCATTACATTGTTCAAAAAGTTTGTTTCAAAATATTTTCGTTATATTTCTTCAAATACGCAGTCGAATTATATTTTTAATTACTGTGCTTTCAGGGTCAAATATGGCTTGTGCTGCACGTGACAATCAATATCCGGGTACAACTTCAACAAAGCAGCCCAACAAAAAACTTTGCGTGCAAAGTGTAGAAAAATTCCTCTTAAAGACTACGACGAGCCAGAAAGAACATTTTGATGAATTAATTGCTAAATTCATATTTGCAACCAATTCTTCTTTCCGACTAGTTGAACACCCATTGTTTGTACAAATGATCGAAGGAATAAGACCAGGCTACAAACCACCAAGTAGATTTGATATCTCAGGAAAACATCTTCAGGCTGTATACGACAAAGAAAGAGCGGCTTGTACAAAATATTTGAAAGACAAAGTTGTTAACATGAGCTTGGATGGTTGGAGCAACATCCACAACGACCCCATAATTTGCACTTGTGTCACAACAGAAGATGGTGAAACTTACCTTACAGACACAATCGACACATCTGGAAATTCACATACTGCTGAATATTTACTTGAAATTGCTAAGAACTCAATTCACCAATGCCAAGAACAGTTTGGATGTAAAGTAAGGAGCTTAGTTACTGATAACGCAAGCAATGTGGCAAAAATGCGAGCGGAACTGGCACATGAGGATGACACAAATGTCATTACATACGGTTGTTCTGCCCATTTGTTGCATCTTTTGGCAAAAGACCTGCATATTTCGGGTGTCAAGGAACATGTTGTAGAAATTGTTAAATATTTCCGCAATAATCATTTTGCACATACAACCTACAAGGAAATGGGAGGACTGAAGTTGGTTCTACCACAAGATGTTAGATGGAATACCTTGGCTGAATGCTTGGAACTGTTTATTAACAACTGGTCAAAATTAGTGTCCATTTGAGAAACACATCGGGATAAAATTGATGCTAATATACGAAGCAAAGTATTAAATCTTGGTGTGAAGAGAAATGCCGAGGACCTTTTGGAAAGGTTAAAGCCAATATCTATTGCGTTGGATAAAATGCAGAAAGATACTGCAACCATAGCTGATGCCACAGAAGTTTGGAAAGATTTAGAAGGTTCGCTAGATCGCTTGAACCTCTCAAACAATGTAAAGGTTGCAATACACCACCGCAAGGACCAAGCATTAAAAGAAGAACACTATTTAGCCAATATCTTGCATCCCATCTACAGAGGGAAAAAACTATCTGAGGCGGAAATCAACTCTGCAATGGAGTGGCTCGCCAATACTAACCATGACATTGTGGCAACTGTGCTGAAATTGAAGTGTGAATCTGCACCATTTCAAAAATACATGTTTGCAGATAACGTCGTTAATGAACTAAAACCACTGGACTGGTGGAAGTCGCAATCACTTGTTTTTCCAGCGAAGATAATAAATGTAGCTACTCAGCTACTGACTGCATCGGCTTCATCGGCAGGAGTAGAGAGATTGTTTTCTTCATTTGGTTTTGTGCGCACAACAGTCCGAAACCGCTTAGGAACTGCTAAAGCAGGACAACTAGTTTTCCTATTAAAAGTCCTAAATAAACAGTAGGCTTAAAGGACTGATGTATTCACTGAAGATGTTTGCTTACTTCAAACGTTAGAGATAGGCTATTGTTAAAAAGTACTTACTCTCTGTAGTTCAATTCTGATTGTTTAATAGTGCAAATAAAAATTATTAGGTTTCATAATCATCAACTGTTTTAATATTTTTATTTGTGTAAAATAATTTGATTTGCAAAAAGACAAAGTTTTGCTTGTGTACAACTTGATTAAAAAATCCTATTTAAATAAAAAAAATCCGATTTAAATCAAAAAAATCAGATTTTTTTGATTTTTTTTTAAAAAATCATGATTTTTATCCACCCTGCCTGCGAGGAGCATAGCAGGAAAGCTCCACAGGATTGTGTGTAGCTGAACCCACGCCTGGGACGGCTCTGCACCTGTCAGGCTCTGTTCGGCCCGGCGCGGCCGTTGTTCCCGGCAATCAGTGTTTATGGACTGATGTTACCCCGGCTGCGTACCGGAGGACTTTTCCTGTTTTACCCGTGAGTTGCTGAATAAAAGCTGTTTACTTTGGACTTGCTTGGGTCACTGCCTCAGTTACTGCACGGTGTGAACACCGCCGCCTTACAATGGTTGGAGAATGCGGGCATTGTGACTGAGGTATACCCCCACCGGCAGCTTCATGACCACAATCCGGCCGGCCACTTTTCAGCCTCACCCCGTGGACAAAATGGAAGAGCTGTTTAAGCAGCTAGTAATTATACAACAGCAGCAGATGCAGTCGCAGCGACAACAGCAGGAGCAGTACCTGTGTAATGTATGTAGTACAGTTCATATAGCGTCTTGTGCTTGGGTGCGATGAAAACACAGGAGTCACAGGTTTGATATAGAAAAGTCCTGTATTACTTCATACAAGTTGGCAGAAATAGTCACACAGTTTGCAGACACAGAAACAGGAGACACAGCAGGCCAGAGTAATCCAAGCTCAGCAATCACTCTCCAATACAGATTCAGGATCTTCTTCTCTGTTACCGTAAGTCCATGCAAACGTGGGTCTTTCAAAGAGCAGGGTTCAGAGTCCACAAGTGCTTCAGAGTTCCTTAGTAGGAATAGCTGGAGTACAAGGTCCAAGGCTTACAGGAGTCAAGTCACAGGTTCACTGCAGGCTAGATTCTGAAGCACTGATTGCTCAGCTGTGGCTGCTTAAGAAGCAAAGGAGAGAATCAGGGTGGGAACATGCAAGCTGGAAACTCCATTTTGACTGAGGGCAAGATAGCTGCAGCAAGACAGAAAGTAAAATGGCTGACGAACAAACTGAGTTTCAGGAATATATACATAGAACCTTACATTACTCCCCCCTTAAGGACAACCTCCGGATGACCTCAGACCAGGCTTGTGTGGGTACCTCTGATGAAACTGACGGAGCAAGGAGGACAACATCTGCAAGGAGTTTGTATGTTCTCCCTGTGTTTGCGTGGGTTTCCTCCGGGTACTCCGGTTTCCTCCCACATTCCAAAAACATACAGATAGGGAATCTAGATTGTGAGCCCCATTGGGGACAGCGACGATAATGTGTGCAAACTGTAAAGCGCTGCGGAATATGTTAGCGCTATATAAAAAAAAAAAAAAAAAAAAATAATAATAATAAAAAATAATAATAAGCAAGCGAGGAGCATTAACGTTATTGACCGGTTCCCATGAGTTGTCCTCCACTGGGTAGCCCTGCCATTTAATCAGATATTGTAACTGATTTCTATACAACCTGGAATCTAAAATCCTTTCCACCACAAATTCTTCCTGACCATCGACTAGCACTGGGTCAGGGCAAGGAGAGGAACGTCCAGGAAACGTACTGGGTGTCGCAGCCTTTAGTAGGGATACATGAAAGACAGGGTGGATTCTCATAGTTCTGGGCAGTTGAAGACGACAAGCAACGGCACTTATAATTTTACTGATTTTATAGGGTCCAATGTACTTATGTCCCAACTTAGACGATGGAATCCTTAACTTAAGATTTCTGGTTGACAGCCAGACCAAGTCTCCTACCTTGAAAGCTGGTGCAGGTTTACGAAATTTATCTGCTGCTTTCTTGTACCTTTCTTGAGCCGATTCCAGATTTTCCTTTAGAAGATCCATATTCTTCTGTAAAGACGTGATTCTTTCAGCCACTGCTGGTAAAGGCGTTTCTATGGGAAATCGTGGTAGAATGTTAGGATGATAACCTAGATTAGAGTAAAAAGGAGACTGTTTAGTGGAGGCACTCTGAGAGTTGTTATACGAGAACTCAGCTAATGGAAGTAGATCCACCCAATCATCCTGTAGGTGGCAGATAAAGCAGCGGAGATACTGCTCCAGGGTTTGATTGGTTCGTTCGGTCTGTCCATTAGTCTGGGGATGAAAAGCAGAAGAAAGGTTTACTTTAATGTCCAATGCTGCACAGAAATTTTGCCAAAACCTAGAAGTGAATTGCACCCCTCGATCCGAAATAACCTCATCCGGTACTCCATGTAAGCGAAACACATCTTTAATCATCAAATCTGATGTCTGTTTTGCAGTGGGTAAGCCGACACAAGGGATAAAATGAGCTGCCTTTGTTAGACGGTCAACCACCACTAGAATGGTGTTCTTCCCTGAGAGGTTGGTAACTCCACAATGAAGTCCATAGAAATGGATCCCCACGGGCGGGACGGGGTGGGAAGAGGCTGTAACAGACCAGTTGGTGAGGAGCGAGGTGTTTTGCATCTTGCACAGACCTCACATGAAGTGACATAATTCAAAACATCCTTCCTGCAAGTGGGCCACCAAAAGAAACGAGAAAGAAATTCCTGTGTCTTTAGAATTCCTCTATGCCCAGCTATCTTGGAATCGTGAATGAGTTGCAATACTCTTAATCTGACTGTTTCAGGAATATACAGACGTTGTCCCTGAATCCACACACCATTCTTAAAGACAAGACTTACGTCCCTTGGGGGTTGTGCCAAAAAGGAATCCGCATGGTATGCTTCCTTGATGTCCTTAAGTAGGTCTTGATTATGAATTACTCCTAGGAATCTAGAGTCAGGAAGAATAGTCTTAGGAGGAGTAATTGGACGTGTCTCTGCTGAGTAAATCCTAGAGAGTGCATCAGCCTTTCCATTGCGCGATCCTGGTCTATAAGAGATGATAAAATTAAATTGGTTTAAGAAAAGATTCCAGCGAGCCTGGCGAGGAGTCAGGCACTTAGCCGACCTGATAAACTCAAGGTTACGATGGTCTGTCAGGACGACTATTTGCTGTGCAGCTCCCTGAAGAAGGTGTCTCCATTCTTTGAAGGCGGCAATAATGGCCAACAACTCTCTATTGCCCACATCGTAGTTCCTCTCAGCCGAAGACAACTGCTGGGAAAAGAAGGCACAGGGATGCAAGACATTCTTCTCACCTGTTCTCTGAGAGAGTATAGCTCCAACGGCACAGTCCGAAGCATCCACCTCTATTATGAAGGCAAGCTCGGGGTTGGGATGTACTAGGATAGGTGCAGTGGTAAATTTATCTTTTAGACGGGAAAATGCTTCCTGGGCTTGGGGAGTCCAGGAGAACCTAGACTCTTTCCGGGTAAGTTGGGTGATAGGTGACACTACCTCAGAGAAATTTCTAATGAAACGTCTATAGAAGTTGGCAAACCCGATGAAGCGCTGTACCTCCTTCACATTTCTAGGACTTGGCCAATCCTTGATGGCTTGGGTTTTGCTTCCATCCATACTAATTCCTTGTGTAGACAGTACATACCCCAGAAATTGAATTTCGGTCCTATGGAATTCACACTTTTCAAGTTTGATGTAAAGATGATTTTGTCTTAGACGTTCCAAGACCATTCTCACATGTCCATGATGTTCCTCTGTGGAGTTAGAAAAAATTAGAATATCATCCAAATAAATTACCACGAATGTATCTAGGAGATCCCTGAAGATGTCATTCACCAAGTGTTGGAAAGTGGCTGGGGCGGTACTCAGACCAAAAGGCATAACTAGATATTCAAAGTGTCCATAGCGTGACCTGAATGCAGTCTTCCATTCATCCCCAGGTCTAATACGGACTAAGTTATAGGCCCCACGAAGATCTAGTTTAGAAAATTTTTGGCATGTCGCACTCTCTCCAATAACTCAGGGATTAAAGGCAATGGATAACGGTTTCTAATAGTAACCTTATTGAGTTCCCTATAGTCTATGCATGGTCTCAGAGATCCATCTTTCTTCTTTACAAAGAAGATGGGTGCACCTGCAGGAGATGAAGAGGGGCGTATGAAGCCCTTGGCTAGATTTTCATCTATGTAATCCTTTAAAGCCTTTAGCTCGGGCCCCGCCAGGGGGTAGATCTTACCAAAAGGTATCTCTGCTCCAGGCAATAATTCAATTGGACAATCATATGGACGGTGAGGAGGAAGCTGGTCAGCGTTCTTCTTGTCACATAAATCCACATAGTCCTGGTATACAGCTGGTAGTTCAGGGACTGACATGATTCCTTTAGGAACAGAGCAAGCTGAAACTTTTGGACTCATCTGTTTCTCTGGAAAGTGTAATTCCTTGGTCTCCCAGTTAATGGTAGGATTCTGAGCCTGCAGCCATGGTAGCCCTAGAATAATGGGAAAGTGGGGAGAAGAGATAAGCATAAAGGACAGTTTCTCTTGATGATCTTTACCCATAAGAACCCTCAAAGGCTCTGTTTCCTGATCCACTGGTCCAGAGGTCAGCAGGGAGCCATCCACAGTTTCCATCTGTACTGGAGTAGCCTTCTTCACTGAACGTATTCCCTGTTTCAGAGCAAAGGAGACATCCATAAAATTTCCACTTGTCCCTGAGTCGATCATAGCAGAGCTAGACACCCAAGCTGAGTCAACCCAGAGTTTGATGGAAAGAAAGCAATGAGAATTGTTTTTCTTACAACTCAGCTGGGACACCGCTGAGGAAACTTGAAAAATGGCAGCGTTTACACAGTCAACGTCCTCAGAGGTAACGGAGTTTAAGTCCGAGAAATCAAGATCTGTTGCTGCAGATCTCTCTGGAGCCTGAGGCTCGGACCTGACAGATCCCCTCTCGCAACACTCACAATGAATGAGTGCTGCAGTAGTCTTACGAGAACGGCTGGGGCAGTTTATAATGAAGTGCCCTGACTTACCACAATAGAAACATAGATTCTCCTTAAAACGATGTTCCTTGTGTGCATCACTAACCCGTCGTTGTAAAGAGTCTACCTGCATGGGTTCAGGTTCAGGTTCCCGTGTAATCCTACTCAAAGGTTCCTTAGCTGGAGAGGAAGGTAGGAAAAGGTTAGTACGATTGCTTTCGAACCATCTCTCTTGCCTGCGTTCAGTCAGACGAGTATCAATACGGATGCAGTAGTTAATAAAGTCACCTAACGCAGTGGGAGGGTCGGCACTAGCAAGTTCATCCTTAATCAGTGGAGATAACCCCTTTCGAAAAATAGATTTTTTGGCGGAACTGTCCAAGGTGGTATCAAGGGCCCATCTCCTGAAATCCAAGGCATATTCAGCTACCGAGTGCTTACCTTGGCGCAAAGCTAACATGGCTGCTTCAGCTGTTGCACCTCGATTGGGGTCATCAAACACCTGCCCCATGGCTGAAATAAAATCATCAAGGTGATTCAAACAATCATCCTCAGTCTCAATCAGAGGGTTTGCCCACATTAAAGCCTTGTTGGTAAGCAACATAATTATAGTAAGCACCTTAGATCGTTCAGTGGGAAATTGTGAAGCATGTGCAGAAAAAAAAAAATTGCATTGATTAATAAATCCCCTGAATTTCTCACGTTCACCGCCAAAACGAAAAGGGGGCAACTTGGGAATCCCAGCACTCGGGCTACGGCAGGATCCTGGACTCGCCCCTCTAGAACCTCAATCCTGGCTCGCAAATCCTGGGTAGTCTGTCCAACCACTTGCAAATTGTGAATATTGAGGTCCTGTAGATTTGTAAAACGGGTCTTTATATTCTGCAAATCTGCAAGGATATTATCAGTCACTCCGCAAAGTTCCTTTATGCGGGCCTCCATTTTCCAGATCTTTTAAGACAGGATTACTGGAAGAAGAGGAGAGAAAAAAAACAATAGTGTTCACCTGTGGAAACACTGCAGAGAGAAAAAAAAAATTAAGGGAACTGCTCACCTGGAATGGTTGTGAGAAGTCACAACCACTATCATCACAGAAAGTTTCAACCAGACATCTGATATCCAGAGTTACAGCAGACAAAAAAAAGAGAAAAGAAAGGAAAAAAAAAAAACAATAGTGTTTACCTGTGGTAACACTGCAAAAAGAAAAAACTTAAGGGAATTGCTCACCTGGAATGGTTGTGAGAAGTCACAACCACTGTCATCACAGAAAGTACAACCGGACGTCTGATATCCACAGTACAGCAGACACAGCCTTCCAGACCCAGCAGACACTAACGTTTTGGCTTCAGAATTTTGTAATGTATGTAGTACAGTTCATATAGCGTCTTGTGCTTGGGTGCGATGAAAACACAGGAGTCACAGGTTTGATATAGAAAAAGTCCTGTATTACTTCATACAAGTTGGCAGAAATAGTCACACAGTTTGCAGACACAGAAACAGGAGACACAGCAGGCCAGAGTAATCCAAGCTCAGCAATCACTCTCCAATACAGATTCAGGATCTTCTTCTCTGTTACCGTAAGTCCATGCAAACGTGGGTCTTTCAAAGAGCAGGGTTCAGAGTCCACAAGTGCTTCAGAGTTCCTCAGTAGGAATAGCTGGAGTACAAGGTCCAAGGCTTACAGGAGTCAAGTCACAGGTTCACTGCAGGCTAGATTCTGAAGCACTGATTGCTCAGCTGTGGCTGCTTAAGAAGCAAAGGAGAGAATCAGGGCGGGAACATGCAAGCTGGGAACTCCATTTTGACTGAGGGCAAGATTGCTGCAGCAAGACAGAAAGTAAAATGGCTGACGAACAAACTGAGTTTCAGGAATATATACATAGAACCTTACAACCTGAGTCTCCAGTAGCAACAGCAGGAGCGGGAGCAACAGCACAATGAGCAACAGCAGCTATTGTACCAGCAGCAACAAAAAACAAACGAACTGCTGCTGCAACAGATCTCTGCCCTGCGGGAGACCCCGACGGCACCAGCCCCTGAACGACGCGAGGCCCGAGACAGGGTTCGCTCAGCGTTGAGGAAGATGGGAACGGAGGACGACGTGGAAGCTTTCCTGACAGTTTATGAGCGCACAGCGGAGCGGGAAAACCTACCAGCCGGCCAGTGGGCAGAAGTAGTGGCTCCGTTTCTGGTCAGCGATGCACAAAAGGCCTACTTTGATCTCAGTAGGGGGGACGCCCAGGACTACCAGAGGCTCAAAGGTGAGATCTTTGCCCGACTAGGGGTTAATACGTACGTAAGGGCTCAGCGTGTATTTTCATGGGCCTATGTGGAGACACGACCCGCTCGGTCTCAGGCTTATGACCTCCTGCAGCTGGTAAAGAAGTGGCTCCAGCCAGAGACTTTGTCTCCAGCCCAGATGGTGGAGAGGGTGGTGACTGAACGGCTGGTAAGGACTCTGCCAGCTGCTATACAACGTTGGGTGGGGCAAGGCGACCCCGGCACACTCGACCAGGTAGTCAGTTTGATCGAGCGCTACTCGGCTACTCAGGACTTCATTCGAGACTCCGCCCCCTCTCGGCTGTCACGCCGATCCCTGCCACCCCAGGAATCTGGAAAGGGGTTGCGTCCCTCTGCTGAGGACAATCAGCACCATGCCCGTGCTGAAGGGGAACACCGGAGTGAGAGTGGCAGGAGACCGGTACCCTCCCAAACTGTCATAAGACCTAACAGTACCTCCACCCTTAGGTGCTGGAGGTGTCAGGGGCCGGGACATGTGATGGCTAATTGTCCCCTGACTACGGAACCCATGGACTGCGGATATAGCCGCCGGGTCTCAATGTATGCCCAGACCGTCTGCACAGCGAGCCTCGACCCCCAGGACAGTGAAATCCAACTATGCCAGGTACTGATTAATGGGTACCCTACGGAGGCTCTCCTGGATTCAGGAAGCCTCGTGACTCTGGTACATGGGTCACTGGTGGCAGGAGACAACCCCAGCGGACTGCAGGTCGGGGTTGTATGTATCCATGGGGACCTCCGAGAGTATCCAACTACGGAGGTAGTCTTGTCCACGCCATGTGGAGACATAAAACATGTGGTGGGAGTGGTAAAAAATCTTCCCTATGGGTCTGTGTTAGGAAGAGACTTGCCCCTGTTCTGGACTCTGTGGAAAAACAAAATCCATTCTCCCTGGTAAAATGTATTACAGATGCTGTACCCGACGAACCTGCCGTAGGGGTGTCCCATATAGGGATAGAGTGTGACCCCGATAGGTTTCCCTTAGAGGTGCTGGCAGGAGAGGTGGAGGAGACCGCATCGATTCCTGAGCTGGAAGTGTCCAGGGCCACGTTTGGGACAGCTCAGCTACAAGATCCCACCCTGACTCAGGCGCGGGAAAGGGTGCTAGAGGTAAACGGCGTAGCCCAACAGCCCAATGCAGATACGGTATTTCCACGCATAGTAGTCAGTGGTGAGTTGCTTTATAGGATAGATAAAATCAGGGACGAGGTTGTGGAACAGTTGGTAGCACCTCAGTCGTATCGTAGGGTGATTCTAGATTTGGCACACTCACACTTGCTGGGGGGCCACTTAGGGGAAAAAAAACCCTCTAGAATGTATTTTGCAGCGGTTCTTTTGGCCAGGAGTGTACGCGGAGGTCAAAAGGTACTGCGAATCCTGCCCCGAATGTCAGTTGACCTCACCCACTGCAAGTTTCCGTAGTCCATTGGTACCCCTGCCAATAATAGAGGTACCTTTTGAACGGATTGCAATGGATTTGGTAGGGCCCATTGTAAAATCCGCCCGTGGCCACCAACACATACTGGTGGTCGTCGACTATGCCACCCGGTACCCGGAGGCTATACCACTACGCCACACCTCGGCAAAACTTATTGCCCGAGAACTGTTTGCCATGTTCTGTCGCCTGGGACTACCTACGGAGATCCTGACGGATCAGGGGACCCCCTTTATGTCCAAGGTGACAAGAGAACTGTGCAAACTGCTAAAAATTAAACAATTGCGCACGTCGGTGTACCACCCTCAAACCGACGGGTTAGTAGAACGGTTCAATAGAACCCTCAAGTCCATGTTAAAAAAGGTGATTTCTAAGGATGGAAGGGATTGGGACATGTTGCTACCCTATTTGATGTTCGCTGTCCGTGAGGTACCCCAGGCTTCTACAGGGTTCTCTCCCTTTGAGTTATTGTACGGCAGACACCCTAGGGGTCTGTTGGACGTAGCCAAAGAGACATGGGAACAAGAGCCGACTCCACTTAAGAGTATAATTGAACACGTGGCTAGTATGCAGGACCGGATCGCGGCAGTCATGCCCATCGTGAAAGAACATCTGTTAGATGCCCAGGCAACCCAGAGGCACACATATAATAAAAGAGCCAGAGTCAGGTCTTTTAACAAGGGCGATCTGGTATTAGTACTGGTACCCACAGCCGAGAGTAAACTCATGGCCAAGTGGCAAGGGCCATATGAGATTCGAGAAAAGGTGGGGGAGGTAAATTACCGGGTGTATCAGCCCGGAAGGAGGAAACCTGAACAGATTTACCATGTAAACCTGCTAAAGCCTTGGAAAGATCGAGAGTGTTTAGTTACAGACATCACCCCGGGCATATCACCAGAGAGTTCTCTAACTTCAGCCAGGGAAGCATCCAAGGGGGAGGTCAGGATAAGTGATGCCCTCACTAAACAGCAGCGACGGGAGGCTCGCTCCTGGTGCAAAACAATACCGACGTGTTCTCAGAGCTACCAGGTAGGACTACGGTTATCCAACATGACATTGTCACCGAACCTGGGGTAAGGGTGCGAATAAGACCGTACCGGGTGCCCGAAGCCCGGAAGCAAGCTATTTCGGCTGAGGTAAAACAAATGCTTCAGTTAGGCGTCATAGAGGAATCACGGAGTGAGTGGGCTAGCCCCATTGTACTGATTCCAAAGCCAGACGGTTTGTTACGCTTCTGTAATGATTTCCGGAAATTGAATGAAGTGTCAAAGTTCGACCTTTATCCACACCCGTGTGGACGAGCTGATTGAGAGACTGGGGCAGGCCCAGTACTTTACCACGCTCAATCTCACCAAGGGTTATTGGCAGGTACCTCTCACAGATTTGGCGAAGGAAAAGACCGCCTTCGTAACTCCGGAGGGTCTATTTCACTATGTGGTCTTACCTTTTGGGTTACATGGGGCCCCGGCTACATTTCAGAGATTGATGGACATAGTGCTCAAGCCTCATCAGGAATACGCGTCCGCGTATCTAGATGATATCATCATATTTAGCACCGACTGGCAAACGCACCTAACACATGTACAAGCGGTGCTGGATTCTCTCAGAGCCGCGGGGTTGACGGCAAACCCAAAAAAATGTGCGATAGGGCTGGAGGAAGCTCGATATTTGGGGTATGTGATAGGCCGAGGAGCTATCAAGCCCCAAATCAGTAAAATTGAGGCCATAAAAAACTGGCCTAAACCATCGAGTACAAAACAGGTGAGGGCGTTCCTTGGCATCCTTGGGTATTACCGCCGGTTTATACCTAATTTTGCCGGGCGAACGGCGGCCCTAACCGATCTCTTGAAAGGAAAGAAAACGGTAATGGTTCGGTGGAACCCACAGGCAGAAGAAGCCTTTCAGTCCATGAAGTTAGCCCTGTGTGGACAGCCGGTCCTCATCAGCCCCAACTTCAATGAAACTTTCATGTACAGACAGATGCCTCGGAGGTAGGACTAGGGCGGTGTTGTCACAAAAAGTGAATGGTGAAGAGCACCCGGTCACCTACTTGAGTAGAAAACTTGTCCCGGCAGAGAAAAACTATAGCGTAGTAGAGAAGGAGTGTGTAAGGTTCTGTGTACATGTTCCTGAAACTCAGTTTGTTCGTCAGCCATTTTACTTTCTGTCTTGCTGCAGCTATCTTGCCCTCAGGCAAAATGGAGTTTCCAGCTTGCATGTTCCCGCCCTGATTCTCTCCTTTTGCTTCTTAAGCAGCCACAGCTGAGCAATCAGTGCTTCAGAATCTAGCCTGCAGTGAACCTGTGACCTGACTCCTGAAGCCTTGGACCTTGTACTCCAGCTATTCCTACTGAGGAACTCTGAAGCACTTGTGGACTCTGAACCCTGCTCTTTGAAAGACCCACGTTTGCATGGACTTACGGTAACAGAGAAGAAGATCCTGAACCTGTTGTGGAGAGTGATTGCTGAGCTTAGATTACTCTGGCCTGCTGTGTCTCCTGCTTCTGTGTCTGCAAACTGTGTGACTATTTTTGCCAACTTGTATGAAGTAATACAAGACTTTCTATATCAAACCTGTGTCTCATGTATTTTCATCGCACCCAAGCACAAGACGCTATATGAACTGTACTACATACATTACAAGATTCTGAAGCCAAACGTTAGTGTCTGCTGGGTCTGGAAAGGCTGTGTCTGCTGTAACTGTGGATATCGGATGTCCGGTTGTACTTTCTGTAATGACAGTGGTTGTGACTTCTCACAACCATTCCAGGTGAGCAATTCCCTTAAGTGTTTTTTTTTCTGCAGTGTTACCACAGGTAAACACTATTGTTTTTTTTTTTTTCTTTTCTCTTTTTTGTCTGCTGTAACTGTGGATATCAGATGTCCGGTTGAACTTTCTGTGATGATAGTGGTTGTGACTTCTCACAACCATTCCAGGTGAGCAGTTCCCTTAATTTTTTTTTCTCTCTGCAGTGTTACCACAGGTAAACACTATTGTTTTTTTTTCTCCTCTCCTCTTCTTCCAGTACTCCTGTCTTGAAAGATCTGGAAAATGGAGGCCCGCATAAAGGAACTTTGCGGAGTGACTGATAATATCCTTGCAGATTTGCAGAATATAAAGACCCGTTTTTCAGGCCTGCAGGACCTCACTAATCACAATTTGCAGGTGTTTGGACAGACTGCCCAGGATTTGCGAGCCAGGATTGAGGTTCTGGAGGAGCGAGTCCAGGCTCCTGCCGTGGCCCCGAGTTCTGGGATTCCCAAGTTGCCCCCTTTTCGTTTTGGCGGTGAACGTGAGAAATTCAGGGGATTTATTAATCAATGCAATCTTTTTTTTCCTGCACATGCTTCACAATTTCCCACTGAACGATCTAAGGTGCTTACTATAATTATGTTGCTTACCAACAAGGCTTTGATGTGGGCAAACCCTCTGATTGAGACTGAGGATGATTGTTTGAATCACCTTGATGCTTTTATTTCAGCCATGGGGCAGGTGTTTGATGACCCCAATCGAGGTGCAACAGCTGAAGCAGCCATGTTAGCTTTGCGCCAAGGTAAGCACTCGGTAGCTGAATATGCCTTGGATTTCAGGAGATGGGCCCTTGATACCACCTGGGACAGTTCTGCCAAAAAATCTATTTTTCGAAAGGGGTTATCTCCACTGATTAAGGATGAACTTGCTCGTGCCGACCCTCCCACTGCGTTAGGTGACTTTATTAACTACTGCATCCGTATTGATACTCGTCTGACTGAACGCAGGCAAGAGAGATGGTTCGAAAGCAATCGCACTAACCTTTTCCTACCTTCCTCTCCAGCTAAGGAACCTTTGAGTAGGATTACACGGGAACCTGAACCTGAACCCATGCAGGTAGACTCTTTACAACGACGGGTTAGTGATGCACGCAAGGAACATCGTTTTAAGGAGAATCTATGTTTCTATTGTGGTAAGTCAGGGCACTTCATTATAAACTGCCCCAGCCGTTCTCGTAAGACTACTGCAGCACTCATTCATTGTGAGTGTTGCGAGAGGGGATCTGTCAGGTCCGAGCCTCAGGCTCCAGAGAGATCTGCAGCAACAGATCTTGATTTCTCGGACTTAAACTCCGTTACCTCTGAGGACGTTGACTGTGTAAACGCTGCCATTTTTCAAGTTTCCTCAGCGGTGTCCCAGCTGAGTTGTAAGAAAAACAATTCTCATTGCTTCCTTTCCATCAAACTCTGGGTTGACTCAGCTTGGGTGTCTAGCTCTGCTATGATCGACTCAGGGGCAAGTGGAAATTTTATGGATGTCTCCTTTGCTCTGAAACAGGGGATACGTTCAGTGAAGAAGGCTACTCCAGTACAGATGGAAACTGTGGATGGCTCCCTGCTGACCTCTGGACCAGTGGATCAGGAAACAGAGCCTTTGAGGGTTCTTATGGGTAAAGATCATCAAGAGAAACTGTCCTTTATGCTTATCTCTTCTCCCCACTTTCCCATTATTCTAGGGCTACCATGGCTGCAGGCTCAGAATCCTACCATTAACTGGGAGAGACCAAGGAATTACACTTTCCAGAGAAACAGATGAGTCCAAAAGTTTCAGCTTGCTCTGTTCCTAAAGGAACCATGTCAGTCCCTGAACTACCAGCTGTATACCAAGACTATGTGGATTTATGTGACAAGAAGAACGCTGTGACCAGCTTCCTCCTCACCGTCCATATGATTGTCCAATTGAATTATTGCCTGGAGCAGAGATACCTTTTGGTAAGATCTACCCCCTGGCGGGGCCCGAGCTAAAGGCTTTAAAGGATTACATAGACGAAAATCTAGCCAAGGGCTTCATACGCCCCTCTTCATCTCCTGCAGGTGCACCCATCTTCTTTGTAAAGAAGAAAGATGGATCTCTGAGACCATGCGTAGACTATAGGGAACTCAATAAGGTTACTATTAGAAACCGTTATCCATTGCCTTTAATCCCTGAGTTATTGGAGAGAGTGCGACATGCCAAAATTTTCTCTAAACTAGATCTTCGTGGGGCCTATAACTTAGTCCGTATTAGACCTGGGGATGAATGGAAGACTGCATTCAGGTCACGCTATGGACACTTTGAATATCTAGTTATGCCTTTTGGTCTGAGTACCGCCCAGCCACTTTCCAACACTTGGTGAATGACATCTTCAGGGATCTCCTAGATACATTCGTGGTAATTTATTTGGATGATATTCTAATTTTTTCTAACTCCACAGAGGAACATCATGGACATGTGAGAATGGTCTTGGAACGTCTAAGACAAAATCATCTTTACATCAAACTTGAAAAGTGTGAATTCCATAGGACCGAAATTCAATTTCTGGGGTATGTACTGTCTACACAAGGAATTAGTATGGATGGAAGCAAAACCCAAGCCATCAAGGATTGGCCAAGTCCTAGAAATGTGAAGGAGGTACAGCGCTTCATCGGGTTTGCCAAATTCTATAGACGTTTCATTAGAAATTTCTCTGAGGTAGTGTCACCTATCACCCAACTTACCCGGAAAGAGTCTAGGTTCTCCTGGACTCCCCAAGCCCAGGAAGCATTTTCCCGTCTAAAAGATAAATTTACCACTGCACCTATCCTAGTACATCCCAACCCCGAGCTTGCCTTCATAATAGAGGTGGATGCTTCGGACTGTGCCGTTGGAGCTATACTCTCTCAGAGAACAGGTGAGAAGAATGTCTTGCATCCCTGTGCCTTCTTTTCCCAGCAGTTGTCTTCGGCTGAGAGGAACTACGATGTGGGCAATAGAGAGTTGTTGGCCATTATTGCCGCCTTCAAAGAATGGAGACACCTTCTTCAGGGAGCTGCACAGCAAATAGTCATCCTGACAGACCATCGTAACCTTGAGTTTATCAGGTCGGCTAAGTGCCTGACTCCTCGCCAGGCTCGCTGGAATCTTTTCTTAAACCAATTTAATTTTATCATTTCTTATAGACCAGGATCGCGCAATGGAAAGGCTGATGCACTCTCTAGGATTTACTCAGCAGAGACACGTCCAATTACTCCTCCTAAGACTATTCTTCCTGACTCTAGATTCCTAGGAGTAATTCATAATCAAGACCTACTTAAGGACATCAAGGAAGCATACCATGCGGATTCCTTTTTGGCACAACCCCCAAGGGACGTAAGTCTTGTCTTTAAGAATGGTGTGTGGATTCAGGGACAACGCCTGTATATTCCTGAAACAGTCAGATTGAGAGTATTGCAACTCATTCACGATTCCAAGATAGCTGGGCATAGAGGAATTCTAAAGACACAGGAATTTCTTTCTCGTTTCTTTTGGTGGCCCACTTGCAGGAAGGATGTTTTAAACTATGTCACTTCATGTGAAGTCTGTGCAAGATGCAAAACACCTCGCTCCTCACCAACTGGTCTGTTACAGCCTCTTCCCACCCCGTCCCGCCCGTGGGGATCCATTTCTATGGACTTCATTGTGGAGTTACCAACCTCTCAAGGGAAGAACACCATTCTAGGGGTGGTTGACCGTCTAACAAAGGCAGCTCATTTTATTCCTTGTGTCGGCTTACCCACTGCAAAACAGACATCAGATTTGATGATTAAAGATGTGTTTCGCTTACATGGAGTACCGGATGAGGTTATTTCGGATCGAGGGGTGCAATTCACTTCTAGGTTTTGGCAAAATTTCTGTGCAGCATTGGACATTAAAGTAAACCTTTCTTCTGCTTTTCATCCCCAGACTAATGGACAAACCGAACGAACCAATCAAACCCTGGAGCAGTATCTCCGCTGCTTTATCTGCCACCTACAGGATGATTGGGTGGATCTACTTCCATTAGCTGAGTTCTCGTATAACAACTCTCAGAGTGCCTCCACTAAACAGTCTCCTTTTTACTCTAATCTAGGTTATCATCCTAACATTCTACCACGATTTCCCATAGAAACGCCTTTACCAGCAGTGGCTGAAAGAATCACGTCTTTACAGAAGAATATGGATCTTCTAAAGGAGAATCTGGAATCGGCTCAGGAAAGGTACAAGAAAGCAGCAGATAAATTTCGTAAACCTGCACCAGCTTTCAAGGTAGGAGACTTGGTCTGGCTGTCAACCAGAAATCTTAAGTTAAGGATTCCATCGTCTAAGTTGGGACATAAGTACATTGGACCCTATAAAATCAGTAAAATTATAAGTGCCGTTGCTTGTCGTCTTCAACTGCCCAGAACTATGAGAATCCACCCTGTCTTTCATGTATCCCTACTAAAGGCTGCGACACCCAATACGTTTCCTGGACGTTCTTCTCCTTGCCCTGACCCAGTGCTGGTCGATGGTCAGGAGGAATTTGTGGTGGAAAGGATTTTAGATTCCAGGTTGTATAGAAATCAGTTACAATATCTGATTAAATGGCAGGGCTACCCAGTGGAGGACAACTCATGGGAACCAGTCAATAACGTTAATGCTCCTCGCTTGCTCCGTCAGTTTTATCAGAGGTACCCACACAAGCCTGGTCTGAGGTCATCCGGAGGTTGTCCCTAAGGGGGGAGTAATGTAAGGTTCTGTGTACATGTTCCTGAAACTCAGTTTGTTCGTCAGCCATTTTACTTTCTGTCTTGCTGCAGCTATCTTGCCCTCAGTCAAAATGGAGTTTCCAGCTTGCATGTTCCCGCCCTGATTCTCTCCTTTTGCTTCTTAAGCAGCCATAGCTGAGCAATCAGTGCTTCAGAATCTAGCCTGCAGTGAACCTGTGACCTGACTCCTGAAGCCTTGGACCTTGTACTCCAGCTATTCCTACTGAGGAACTTTGAAGCACTTGTGGACTCTGAACCCTGCTCTTTGAAAGACCCACGTTTGCATGGACTTACGGTAACAGAGAAGAAGATCCTGAACCTGTTGTGGAGAGTGATTGCTGAGCTTAGATTACTCTGGCCTGCTGTGTCTCCTGCTTCTGTGTCTGCAAACTGTGTGACTATTTTTGCCAACTTGTATGAAGTAATACAAGACTTTCTATATCAAACCTGTGACTCCTGTGTTTTCATCGCACCCAAGCACAAGACGCTATATGAACTGTACTACATACATTACAGAGTGTTTGGCTATTAAGTGGGCCTTGGAATCACTACGTTATTATTTACTCGGGCGTCAGTTCCGCTTGGTGACGGACCACTCACCCTTGGTATGGATGAGGAATGCAAAAGAGAGGAATGCGCGAGTCACCAGGTGGTTCCTGTCACTGCAAAATTTCAGTTTCTCTGTAGAACATCGCCCTGGGAAGTTACAAGCAAACGCGGATGCCCTGTCCCGGGCACCCTGTATGGTGGCAAATGTTCAACCCCACAAGTTTGAACAGAGGGGGGGATATGTGAGGCAGTGACCGGGATCGTTTACGAGGGACGTTATATTTCCCCAGAATGTGTACAGAGACCTATTAAAGCCATTGGAGTGCATTGCAGTCACACACACAGCTGCGGCTGCAATGCAGGAATGAAGGTGAGCAATGACCTAGTCAGACTACCTGGCTAAGGCAGATTAAGTAAAATCCGGCAGGGCCTTCATTTCTTGGAGGAGGTCACAGGAGGCAGTGGGGCGGCCTCCTCCCTCCAACCCAGGTTTTCCAGTGGCTTTTGCCACAGGTCTTTAAAACTCCTGCACTAAGGATTAGTGTTGTTCTATGTTGGGACCCTGCGAGGAGCATGGCAGGAAAGCTCCGCAGGATTGTGTGTAGCTGAACCCACGCCTGGGACGGCTCTGCACCTGTCAGGCTCTGTTCGGCCCGGCGCGGCCATTGTTCCCGGCAACCAGTGTTTATGGACTGATGTTACCCCGGCTGCGTACCGGAGGACTTTTCCTGTTTTACCCGTGAGTTGCTGAATAAAAGCTGTTTACTTTGGACTTGCTTGGGTCACTGCCTCAGTTACTGCACGGTGTGAACACCGCCGCCTTACACTTACAAATACTGAGGTACAATATTGACTAAATACTGTGAATGTTGCCTTAAGCCCCCGTCACACACAACGATCTCGCTGCTGAGTCATTAGTTTTGTGACGCAACAGCGATCTCCCCAGCGATATCGCTGTGTGTGACATTCAGCGACAATCAGCCCCCCTGCTGGGTATCGCTGATCGTCGCTGAATGTCCTGGACATTTTTTTGATCGTTGGTCTCCTGCTGGCCAGCACGCATCGCTGCGTGTGACAGGCGGGAGACCAGCGATCAGCTGGTAACCAAGGTACACATCGTGTTTCCAGGCGCCCGGCGGTGCCTAGAAACCCGATGTGTACGTTAGATACCAGTGCGCTGCTGCAGGGGAGCTGGTAACCAAGGTACACAGCGGGTTTCCAGGTGCCACGCTGCGCCTGGAAACCCGATGTGTACCTTGGTCACCAGCTCCCTGCACCAGCGGGCTGGTATCCAACTTACACTGAGGGTAACTAAGCGACGTTACCCGCAGTGTCGCTGTCCTGATCGCTGCCTGAGCTGCTTGTTTGGCAGCTCACCAGCGATCATGTAGCGACACACCAGCGATCCTGACAAGTGCATATCGTTGTCGGGATCGCTGGTGTGTCGCTATGTGAGACAGGGCCCTTAGAATCATACTTCCTATTCTTTCAGGAAGCGTTTTCAGACATATCATTATCATCACAGGCAGGGTCACAATAACAAACAACAATTCTATACTCAGCTGATAACTCAGGATACACCAATCACAATAGGTGATATCAGAGCTGACTCTGCTCCCCTCCCTTCACAATCCCATTTGCACACGCACATTAGATGCTTCAATAAAAAAGACAGGATCTGAGTCCCTGTATTGCTGCTAAAGTTCCTGTAAATTTCCAAAAATAAAACGAATTATGATTCTAGAATATCTTCAGTTACCTTGGTGAAAATTGCAAGATTTCAAATTTTTTTATGCAGGTTTTAAAATGTAAAAATAAATAAAAAAAAAATTGCCAAAAAATGTAAAAAAATAATGTTAGCATTAAAACCTGATTTAAACCTGCAGTAATTTTCTGATGACACATTATTTTAGGGAACGATAATACCCAGATAAAATATCTTACTGTTTGTCATAGGGTACATGGTTTGTTTAGTCCATTGACTTCTGAGCATAAATTATCACTGGGGGATCTGGCCTATCATCTAACCCACAAATTAGTCTGATTAATCAATACACGCTGGCTCGTTAAACAAATTATCATTCCTAGACAACTGCCTCCAATGCCAAGGCATGTTTCCCAGACACCGACGGTCCATCTGTGCTCCTTAAACAAGACATGGAATGAGTTTATACATTGGAATAGGAAGCCACAAAGAATGATCTATCATAACGGAGAACAACTAGGAAAATTATACTTTGCAGTGTTTTGTGTGATGTGCCTAAAAAAAAGGAGCTCCCTGCCATGCCATGGATTTTTTTTTTAAATGGGTGTTCTAGCTCAAAGAATTTGTCACCTTCCCTCCTCATGTTTTCTCCCTCTACTAACCTACCTATGCCCAACATTGCCATCTCCGTGTGTGGTTCCACCATTACTCCCCAGCAACATGCCCGCTGTCTTGGGGTCATACTTGATTCCAAGCTTTCATTCACCCCCCACATCCAGTCACTGGATCGCACTTGTTATCTCCACCTCAAAAACATCTCTAGAATTCGACCTTTTCTTACTTTCGACCCTGCAGAAACTCTTACTGTATCTCTTATTCATTCTTGTCTGGACTATTGTAACTCTCTAGTAATCAGTCTCCCTCTTACCAAACTCTCTCCTCTCCAATCTGTCTTGAATGCTGCAGCCAGGATCATATTCCTCACCAATCGTTATACCGATGCCTCTACCTTGTGCCAGTCATTACACTGGTTACCCATCCACTCCAGAATCCAGTACAAACATATTACCCTCACCCACAAAACACTCCATGGCTCAGCACCACCCTACATCTCCTCCCTCGTCTCAGTCTACCATCCTACCCGTGCCCTCCGTTCTGCTAATGACAGGAGGTTAGCATCCTCAATAATCAGAACCTCCCACTCCCGTCTCCAAGACTTTTCACGTGCTGCGCCAATTCTTTGGTATGCACTACCCAGGTTAATACGATTAATCCCCAATCCCCACAGTTTTAATCGTGCCCTAAAAACGCATTTGTTCAGACTGGCATACCGCCTCAACGCATTAACCTAACTATCCCTCTTGGCCCAGTCAAAATTTTTTTTTTTTATTTTTACCATAATCAGGTACCTCGTATTATCCTCTCACCCGCTTTATGCATTTAATAGCCCTCTGTGTCTGTACTGTTACATACTTTGGCTGTTAACTGATACATGTAGAATTACATGAACACCCGATTCTTACACTATGGCTGGTTCGAACAACGAATGTAATTGTTACTATCTACCTTTCGTGTCTCCCCTTCTTCCTCATAGATTGTAAGCTTGCGAGCAGGGCCCTCATTCCTCTTGGTATCTACTTTGATCTGTGTTTATTGTTATGCTGTAATGTCTATTGTCTGTACAAGTCCCTCTATAATGTAAAGTGCTGCGGAATATGTTGGCGCTATAGAAATAACATTATTATTATTATTATTAGGGACCTTTTTAGAGCATTTGGCCCATAAATAGCTCTATCATCTATCCACAAGATAAATGACTTGTGGGGGCCCATATAAGACCCCCTTTTATGAGAGCGCCCCAAATCTCCTCTGCTTAGGAAGCAATAATGCTTCATTAAAGAGGTTATTCAGGTCTGAGATATTTATGACCTAGGTCATCTTTTCAGATTGGTGGGAGTCCCAAATCTGGCACTCCCACCAATCAACTGCACCTGATGAAGAACACGGTGTATGGAGCTGAACCATATTTCTCCATACTCTGTTCTTAGTTACTACAGCTCTGCTGCCTCTGAAGAAAATAGGGGCTGAAATACTCAAGAAAGGCCAATATACTGTGAATAGAGCTATATGTTCCAACTCTTTACATGGTATACTTCCCCAGGTACCAGATAATTGGTGAGGGTGCTGGGTGTTGGCACCCCATCGATCTGACATTGATAACCCATCCTGAGGACCGGTCATCCACACTTCCATACTTCAGTTGCCTAATCCTCTTATCTTGTCCATAGTTACTATAGTTAATGAAGCAGTTGTCACATATGCTTCGTTCACCCATGGGACCGTGTTCTCAGAAACGATGGAAGTCTAAATGGTCGAACCTCCAACAATATCAGCTACCCTATGAATAGGTGATACACACTCCTCAACATGAAAATTGGAACACTGAGAAGAAAAAGTCATGGAATTATGAAAATCACAGGATGGATAGACATGTTAATGATATGTAAATGAAGAAAAAAATGGGAAAAAATGCAAACATCTTGATTTATTTGGTAATGAGTATTATGATACGCCACATCTTATGTTGCTCGTGCTACTGTGAGCAGACTGCGTGGCCTAAACGTGTTAGCATCTGGGGTGTCATTGGTTGCCAAAGGGAGCTGCCAGCTGCGGATCTTGATGATCTGTGACCAAGTCCATTCAGCTTGGAGAACATTCCTCAGACAACCATTTATAACCTCATTGATAGCAGCCAAGATGTGTAAGTGCAGGGATTTCTGCATGTGACACTCACACTCGATACTTAATAGATTGTGATGTTTTAAAAATGTTGCTTCCATTTTTTCAACATTTGCATATCATTAACATGTCTATCTATCCTGTGATTTACATACTTTTCCTTCTTGGTGTTACGTTTTTAGTGTTGGGGAGTATATGTTGCTGATCAGATAGATATCCAAAGTAGCTCATGTCCTAAAGGGGTTAAATAGATCGCACATCATATTACATGAGACAAGTGGCTCTCTTCTATATTTACATTTTCCCTCTGAATTTTTTGGAGATACATTTTCAGAAAAATAAAATGAGCATAAAGCCTGTACTATAGCTCCTCGAATTACCATAATATACCTTCTCTATCTATCTCAGTTCCTCCGGCGGAGTCGCCTTAAAAGCTCACATTGCAGAGAGCGCGTCCTCCACGCTGTAACAGCTGTAGCTTGTCTGAGACCGATTGATTTGACCTGAAGAAATGAGATGTGCGATTCCCAATTGATTCATTTACGGTGAGTCCGATGTGTCTGCACAAACAATTAAGGGAACCAATTTACTATCAATTTATAGGAAATATACGAGGAAAAAGGTAGATTAAATTAAGGGTGAGACATGTAAGCCTAAGTGAAAACACAGACGAGAGGAAGGCACAGTAATTCAGCTATTATACTTGATTCGGGGCTAACCGGGATATGGTTTGGTCATTATATTCGGACATATGGTGTTGTTTTTAGGAACTGGAAAATGTGAAATCATTCATCTAGTTGTTGATTATATCTGTTTTCTTTGTGAAATGGATCCATTTTACGCAATTCTACAATAGGCGGCCATTGTGGAGTGTGAGGATCACAGCAGTTCAGCTGACAGCGTGAAAAAAAGGCTAAAAAATAATAAAAACCTAGAATAAAATATACAACCGTAGAGATAAAATTTACACGTGTGGAAAGTCCATCAAGAGCGCAGACAGACGGCGTATTTCTCGTGCGAGGATTCTAGGACTGACCGTTGGCTCTCCTGACCTGAGCGTAAGAGCTGCATAGAAATACATCATGCTGTCACGCTCAGGTCAGGAGAGGTGCTGGGCCAGTCCGTGCACTGCGATGCGATCCTCGAACAAGAAATATGGCCGACTGTCCGCGCCCTTAGACTGGAGCTAAACAGCGACGCTGGTGATTACATGGAGATCCTGGTGTCACATTCTGAAATCACATCAAATGATGGTCAAATGGTTTGTCTGGTGACCCACAGTCTATCGTGATGGCTGAAAAAAATCCAACGTCCAATCCAACTATTTAGAAATGTGGAGGCTAAACAAACACAGTATGTGACACACACGTAAACACAAACTGCATTTTACACACACATGTATATACACATAGCAACCACACATATACATAGAGAACATACATACAGATACATGTATACACAGAGCACTAATGTACAGGCACGTATGTACATATAGATACATACCAACACATGCATGGAAAGAGCACATACGTACAGAGACATAGTATAATGAACCTCATGCAGCCCTCCAAACAGTATGATGGACCCCGCACAAAGCTCTAAATATTATAACATCCCCCACATAGCCTACCAAATATTATAATGACCTACCAAATATTATAATGGCCCCCACATAGTCCTCCAAATATTATAATTGTTCTCCAAATATTATAATGGCCTCCACATAGACCTCCAAATATTATAATGGTCCCATTGCCTTCCATATAATAAAATTGGCCCCACACTGCCTTCCATATAGTATTATATATCCCTATAGACTTCCATATAGCATAATGTGCCCCATAGTCCTCCATATAATATAATGCACTCTCATAGTCCTCCAAATAGCATACTGCACTCCCCACAGTCCAACATATAGTATAATGCACTCCCTATAGTCCTCCAAATAGTGTAACGGACCCCATAGTCCTCAATATAGTATAATGCACCCTCATAGTCCTCCATATAGTGTAATGCACTCCCATAGTCCTCCATATAGTATAATGCACCCTCATAGTCCTCTATATAATATAATGCATCCCATAGTCCTCTATGTAGTATAATGTACACCTCATAGTCTTCCATATACAGTGAAGGAAATAATTATATGAAGACTTTAAAAAAAAGTATGCGGCACTCACCATAGCATTCTTGAAGAAAGTCCTTTATTCCATAAAAATGTTACAGGATATTAATTATGGATAGCAAGGTATGAAGGCATGCAGTGAGAGAGTGAAAAGGACGACGGCTGTTTTGCTTGTCTGCGCTTCAACGGGTCCAGCTTTGTGCAGGTCTATGATCTTGTCCCTAACATCCTTATAAAGCTCTTTGGACCTGCCCATGTAGAGGTTAGAGTCTGACTGATTAACTGAGTCTGTGGACAGGAGTCTTTTATAAAGGTGACTGTAAGCAGGGCCGGCGTCAGCACCCGGCACACCCGGGCAAGTGCCGGGGCCCTGAGCAGGCGGGGGGGCCCACTCGCCGTCGGGCACCCCAGCGTCCGTTAGCGGTGTCAGCGCCGCCACTGGGCCCTCCCCCCGCTTGCTCAGGGACCCGGCAGAAACCAGCGCAATACGTACCTCTCCCCGTGCCTCCGCTGCCGCAGCTCCGGGCTCCAGGGGGCGCCGGCGCTTCCTCTCTCACAGCAGCGCCGCTGAATGACGTCATCATTCAGCGGCCGGCTGTGGCAGAGAAAGCGCGGACGCCGGACAGGTGAGATGTGGATGTGTGTGTGTGTGCCTACGTGTGTGTGTGCCTGAGTGTGTGTGTGCCTGTGTGTGTGTGTGTGTGTGCCTGTGCCTGCCTGTGTGTATGTGAGAGAGTGCATGTGTGACGGTGGTGGGGGGAGTCAGGCAGTGATGGTGGTGAGGAGGCGATGATGATGATGATGGGGAGGCAATGATAATGGGAAGGCAATGATGATGATGATATTAATGGGGAGGCAATGATAATGGGAAGGCAATGATGATGATATTAATGGGGAGGCAATCATGATGATATTAATGGGGAGGCAATGATGATGATATTAATGGGGAGGCAATGATGATGATATTAATGGGGAGGCAATGATAATGGGAAGGCAATGATGATGATGATATTAATGGGGAGGCAATGATAATGGGAAGGCAATGATGATGATATTAATGGGGAGGCAATGATGTTGATGTTAATGGGGAGGCAATGATGATGATATTATGGGGAGGCAATGATAATGGGAAGGCAATGATGATGATGATATTAATGGGGAGGCAATGATAATGATGATATTAATGATGATGATGATATTAATGGGTAGGCAATGATAATGGGAAGGCAATGATGATGATATTAATGGGGAGGCAATGATGATGATATTAATGGGGAGGCAATGATGATGATATTAATGGGGAGGCAATGATAATGGGAAGGCAATGATGATGATGATATTAATGGGGAGGCAATGATGATGATAGGGAGGCAATGATGATGATGATGGGCAGGCAATGATGATGAGGGGAGAAAATGATGATGATAATGGGCAGGCAATGATGATGATAATGGGGAGTCTTTCCACAGCGCCCTTTCCTGAGCCGTAACAGTGCAGAACGCAGCACAGTGTAGAGGAGCATTATATTGGGTCCAGTATTCTGTATGGAGCATTATATGGGGGATTGCGGGGTGACATCCTGCATGGGGTATTATATGGATGATGAGGGGGAGACTATGTGGTGCCCATAGTATTGTATGGAGGACTGTTCTGTCCAGTCTGTACTGTGCGCTGTGAGGATTTGGCGGTTTTTGAGCTATTGTACAATTTACAATAGGTATCAGTCATGTAATGGAAGAAGAGAAGTGTTTGGCGTTGTGCTATACCCATATTTCTCTTGAAAGCAACACAATGATGCATATAGACATCAAAGACGAAGTGATACCAATAAAATTACATCTTTATTACACAAATTTTAAAAGACAAAAGATAAAAACAAAGATACACAGAATGTCCCAATGAGGACGCCATCGCAAAAATTGTCTATATAAGATTTCAGGAGTCAAGATTTAGTCAAAATATCTTCAAATTTATAAATAATCAATTTTATAGAAAAATCAGTGTTCATATTACATAGAGCGTTATAACAAGATATAGACTCCTAGATCATCAAAATATATTTGGAGCTATCCCAAGGTAAATAACATAACCAGGAAATAATTATATCAAGAGATCATAGATATACAGGCCACAATAAGGCAATCAAGATTGAACAGTCTAGGTGTAAGCTGAAGTCCATATATCTTAATAACAACAACAGTGTGCATAGGTCAATGTAATGATTCGGACTGCATGAAGACAGGACCGTTCAATGAAATGGGCATCATGAAGTGCACATGTGGCACATTAAAGTATTACTAAATACAGCCATAACAAAGACCAAGAGGTAGAATGGTTAAAAGTTATATACCTGGTAGCGTGCTGCGATGGAGTCCACCCACCCCATCGCAGCACGCTACCAGGTATATAACTTTTAACCATTCTACCTCTTGGTCTTTGTTATGGCTGTATTTAGTAATACTTTAATGTGCCACATGTGCACTTCATGATGCCCATTTCATTGAACGGTCCTGTCTTCATGCAGTCCGAATCATTACATTGACCTATGCACACTGTTGTTGTTATTAAGATATATGGACTTCAGCTTACACCTAGACTGTTCAATCTTGATTGCCTTATTGTGGCCTGTATATCTATGATCTCTTGATATAATTATTTCCTGGTTATGTTATTTACCTTGGGATAGCTCCAAATATATTTTGATGATCTAGGAGTCTATATCTTGTTATAACGCTCTATGTAATATGAACACTGATTTTTCTATAAAATTGATTATTTATAAATTTGAAGATATTTTGACTAAATCTTGACTCCTGAAATCTTATATAGACAATTTTTGCGATGGCGTCCTCATTGGGACATTCTGTGTATCTTTGTTTTTATCTTTTGTCTTTTAAAATTTGTGTAATAAAGATGTAATTTTATTGGTATCACTTCGTCTTTGATGTCTATATGCATCATTGTGTTGCTTTCAATTGATTTTTGAAGTGCCAGTATATATTACGGACGCCTCTTTTCTTGAATAATTACCCATATTTCTCTGCAGTATCTGTGCATCATGAATCGTGGTCTGTGTTTAGGGGGCCCACTGAGACTCTTTCGCCTGGGGCCCATAAAAACCTGGAGCCGGCCCTGACTGTAAGACAGCTGTCTTTAATGCAGATATTGAGTTGATTAGAAGCGTCTAATAGGTCTGTAGGAGCCAGAACTCTTAATGGTTGATAAGGGATCAAATACTTATTTCTCACTGCAAAATGCAAATAAATTTATATAATTTATACAATGTGATTTTCTGGATTTTATTTTTGATAGTCTATCTCTCAATGTTAAAATTAACCTACTCTTAAAATTATAGACTGTTCATGTCTTTGTCAGTGGGCAAACTTACAAAATCAGCAAGAGATCAAATAATTATTTCCGTCACTCTATTATACTGCACACCCATAGTCCTCCATATAGGATAATGCACCCCATAGTCCTCCATATAGTATAATGCACCTGTAACGAATGGAAGCGGAGGCAGAGGTGGTGAAGTTCACATTCGTTTTTATTTTTTAATGTGGAACCTCGAGACCGCGGTCCGGGGGGCTCCGAAGGGGGCGTAACTAGTGAGCCCCGGGTACCCGTAGTAAGGCCCCTCGAACAGGACCAGAATGGAATACCCGGAGGACACAGGTGCTACCTCCAGTTAGACCCCGGACACGTGGCAGCTGTCCCAGAGGGACCAAAAGGGTAACAAGTATTTACAGAGTCCGTGGAAAGTTCTTGACGGAGAAGGGTAAGGTCCTGGTCCAGAACGGATGGTAGAAGGCTGGCTTCAGTGACCTTGTCATGGTCCACGGGTACGGATGGCTGATGGCGGAACGGGATGACACTTGCGCCAGTAATAGCCGAGATTGTCCAGGTTAGCCATATACGGGTTAGCAAAGATCTGAGGAGACAAACAGTATCAGCGAAGCACAGAGACTGCAGACGCAGCGCAGACAGATCAGGAACAGAACCGGATGTAGCAATGATAGAACACGTTGCTCCGGCACTCCCCTAATGGTGGAGTGACCAGATATAGTACCGAGTGCGCAGCCATTGGATAATTAGCTATTTCAAAAGATGCACGCTGCCCCTTTAAGAGAGGCGGTGGGCGCGGCCTCGTGTCCTAAGCCGACTGTCTGGAGGCCTGCCAGCAGCGTGCCAGGAAGTGGAGAAGGACTCAGGACGCCGGAGAGCAGATGGGACAGGAGACCCCAGCCCACGCACAGACCGCTGCAGAGGGACAGCCCGAGGAACAGGTGAGTGAGCAGAACGGAGTGCAGAGGCAGCGCTGGGACCGGGTGTAACAGTATCCCCCTCTTTACTCCCCTCTTTTTCAAGCCTGCGTGAAATCTTTTAAGAAGAAGAGGGGCCTGGATGTTCTCTTTAGGCTCCCAAGACCTCTCCTCAGGACCAAAACCCCTCCAGTCCACCAGGTAATAGATCCTACCTCTTACTTGCTTAGAGGCCAAGATATGTTTTACCTCAAAAACATCATCCTCAGAGACCGGATCAGGAGTGGTACCCGGGTCCTTAAAAAAGGAGCTCAACACTACTGGTTTGAGGAGGGAAACATGAAAGGAGTTAGGTACTCTTAGAGAATTAGGCAATTTCAGTTTATAAGAGACCGGGTTGATCTGTCTCAAAACTTCAAAGGGACCAATGAAACGAGGACCCAATTTGTACGATGGTAACTTCAGACGGATGTACTTGGAGGAGAGCCATACCTTGTCTCCTGGACGAAAGATGGGAGCCTCCAAACGTCTTTTGTCCGCATGCGTTTTCATACGTTGAGAAGCTTTCTCCAAAGCCGACCTGGTCTCTCTCCAAATGTCTGAGAAATTCTTTGACAAGGTATCGACTGCCGGAACATCCGACAATCCCGAGACAGGAAGAGGAATTCCGGGTTGCAGTCCAAACACAATCTGAAAGGGAGACTTTCCAGAAGATTCACTTACTTGATTGTTGTAGGAGAATTCCGCCCAGGGCAGTAATTCTACCCAGTCATTATGATGAGCGTTGACGAAGTGACGCAGGTATCCAGCCAGGATTTGATTGATCCTCTCCACTTGCCCATTAGACTGGGGATGATATGCAGAAGAAAAATCTAGTTCAATTTTTACCATTTTACAGAGTCCTCTCCAGAACTTAGAGGTGAACTGGACGCCCCTGTCGGACACGATGTGGAGAGGAAATCCATGTAGACGAAAGATGTGCTGGATGAAGTGAGTGGCCAGTTCTGGAGCAGATGGGAGGCCAGATAGCAGAACGAAGTGAGCCATTTTAGAGAAGCGGTCCACCACAACCCATACCACTGAGCAGCCAGAAGAGATGGGAAGATCCGTGATGAAATCCATCGCGATGTGCTGCCAGGGAGCGGACGGAATCGAAAGAGGCAGAAGCCTGCCGGCTGGTAGATGTTTAACAGTTTTGTTACGAGCACATGAAGGACATGCTGCGACGAACTCCTGGATATCCTTGACCATGGTAGGCCACCAGTAATACCGGGAGATGAGTTGCTGCATCTTTTTCTGACCAGCATGGCCAGCCAACTTAGAAGAATGACCCCAGCGCAGAACACGAGTACGGTCAGAAGCAGACACGAAAGTCTTCCCAGGAGGAAGCCGGGCCAGATCAGTGGAGGCAACAGAGACTAACCTAGAAGGTTCAATAATGTGCTGAGGTTCCTCCTCCAGTTCAGGAGGCAAGAAAGCCCTAGAGAGTGCGTCTGCCTTGATGTTCTTGTCAGCTGGACGGAAATGAAGTACAAAATTGAAACGGGCAAAAAATAATGCCCAACGGGCCTGACGGGGATTCAGTCTTAAAGCAGATTGGAGATAGGCAAGGTTTTTATGGTCGGTGAATATGATTACCTGGTGATGAGCTCCTTCAAGAAGATGTCTCCATTCTTCCAGAGCCAATTTGATGGCCAACAGTTCGCGATCACCAACAGAGTAGTTCCTTTCTGCAGGAGAAAAAACCTTGGAAAAAAAAACCACACGAGACCATCCGCCCGGTAGACGACTTCTGGGTCAGAACTGCTCCTGCACCTATGGAAGAAGCGTCAACTTCAAGAAAAAATTGCTCACTTGAATTAGGACGATGGAGAACGGGTGCGGAAGCGAAGGCTTTTTTGAGAGAAACAAAGACCTCTTCTGCTTCGGAGGACCATTCCTTAGAGTTTACACCTTTCCGGGTTAAGGCTGTGATTGGAGCCACTCGGGTGGAAAAGTGTGGAATGAATTGCCGGTAGTAATTGGCGAATCCGAGGAACCTTTGTATGGCTTTTAGCCCAGACGGACGAGGCCGGTTGAGAACTGCAGACAACTTCTCCGGATCCATCTTTAATCCTGTGGAAGATACAATGTACCCAAGGAAAGGCAAAGAGGACTGCTCAAAGAGGCATTTCTCATATTTGGCATAGAGCCTGTTCTCTCTCAGTCTTTGTAAGACCAGGCGTACTTGCCTCCGATGTGACGTCAAATCAGCAGAAAAAAATCAAAATATCGTCCAGGTAAACCACGACACAAGTATAGAGCAAGTCCCTGAAAATGTCATTAACAAATTCCTGAAAAACCGCAGGTGCATTGCTTAGGCCGAATGGCATTACCAGGTATTCATAGTGGCCGTCACGGGTGTTGAAGGCTGTTTTCCATTCGTCTCCCTCTCTGATTCGGATCAGGTTGTAGGCCCCTCTGAGGTCCAATTTGGTGAAGAACTTGGCCCCTCGGAGACGATCAAACAGCTCTGAAATAAGAGGCAATGGATACCTGTTTTTTACCGTGATTTGATTTAGACCCCGATAGTCAATGCAGGGCCGCAAGGATCCATCCTTTTTCTTTACAAAGAAGAATCCAGCTCCTGCCGGTGACGATGACTTTCGGATAAATCCTCTAGCCAAATTCTCTTGAATGTAGTCCGACATGGCCTGAGTCTCTGCCTGTGAAAGAGGATAAACTCTCCCGCGAGGGGGTGATGCTCCTGGAAGAAGCTCTATCTGACAGTCATACGACCTGTGTGGAGGTAGTCTCTCAGCCTCTTTTTTCCCAAAGACGTCAGAGAAGGACCAATAGGCGGAAGGTAACCCTGGCAGGGTATCAGGCTGGACTGGAGGCGAAACAGGTTGAATACGGGTTAAGCAACGATTCATGCAGGTATCTCCCCAACGCAGAACTTCTCCAGTTTTCCAATTAAGGACTGGTTCATGCATCTGGAGCCAAGGTAAACCTAGAAGCATGGGATGGGATAAACCAGGATATACATAAAATCGCATTCGTTCAGTATGCATTAGACCTACCCGGAGTTCCACCAACTCGGTTTGAAACTGGACGGGCTCGGTCAGCGGTTTGCCATCCACGGCGGACACCTGTAACGGATCAGGAAGACGCTGGACTGGTAAGCGGTAATGATCCACAACCGCCTGCTGGATGAAGTTCCCTGCAGCTCCAGAATCCAGTAGACAGTGTTCGGAGAATTTTATTGCTCCATAGGACACGGTGACAGAGATGTGTAAAGAGAGAGGACTGCTCTTTACCTAGGTTGGCCCCTCCTACCGGACCTAAGCACTGGAGTTTCCCGACTTTTTAGGACAGAAATGAATCAAATGTTCAGAACTACCGCAGTAGTAACAACTTCCCTCCTTGCGACGTGCCTCCCGGCGGCGGGTGGCCAAACTAACATGGTCCACCTCCATGGCCTCGGAGGCGGAGGGTGAAGTACCTGTTTTGTACAAACTAGAGTCCAGGTGATAGGACCTTTTGTCCCGCTTGATCTCCATGGAGCGCTCCTGAAAACGCAGGTCAATTCGGGTTGCCAAGGATATTAGCTCTTCCAAGAGAGTAGGTCTGTCCCGTCCCGCCAGCTCATCCTTGATTCTTCCGGATAGGCCTTCCCAGAAGTTAGCAACCAGGGCCTCATTGTTCCACGACAATTCAGACGAGAGGGTGTGGAATTTAACAGCATACTGAGCTACCGTGAGAGTACCTTGGCGCAGGCGGAGCAGAGCTGATGCAGTCGAAGTGGTACGACCAGGTTCATCGAAAGTCCTGCGAAAAGCCTCTAGGAAAGATTGAAGATCGTTAACCACCGGATCCCCTCTCTCCCATAGCGGGTTTAGCCAGGCGAGGGCTTCTCCTCCCAGGTGTGACATGATGAAGCCCACCTTGGCTCGGTCAGAAGCAAACATATGCCCCAAGATTTCGAAGTGTAGAGTGCACTGATTGAGGAAACCCCGACACAGAGTAGGATCACCCTGGAAACGGGTAGGAGCCGCCAGACGGGGACCTTGATTTGCCATGGGAACTGGTACCTGATTATTGATAGAAGAGTCAGGTGCAGACGAGGACCCTAGGGAATCCATGCGGGTAGACAAGCTGCGTAGATAAGTCGTGATCTTGTCCTGTTGAACTCCCAAACGGGCCACCTCTTGGCACAGATCCGTGGTCGGAGGTCTCTGGGATCCAGCGGGTTCCATGGCCGGAGCAATCTGTAACGAATGGAAGCGGAGGCAGAGGTGGTGAAGTTCACATTCGTTTTTATTTTTTAATGTGGAACCTCGAGACCGCGGTCCGGGGGGCTCCGAAGGGGGCGTAACTAGTGAGCCCCGGGTACCCGTAGTAAGGCCCCTCGAACAGGACCAGAATGGAATACCCGGAGGACACAGGTGCTACCTCCAGTTAGACCCGGACACGTGGCAGCTGTCCCAGAGGGACCAAAAGGGTAACAAGTATTTACAGAGTCCGTGGAAAGTTCTTGACGGAGAAGGGTAAGGTCCTGGTCCAGAACGGATGGTAGAAGGCTGGCTTCAGTGACCTTGTCACGGTCCACGGGTACG
Organism: Oophaga sylvatica; assembly: GCA_033576555.1. Classification (NCBI taxonomy): domain Eukaryota; kingdom Metazoa; phylum Chordata; class Amphibia; order Anura; family Dendrobatidae; genus Oophaga; species Oophaga sylvatica. Next base: position 610,369,465 of record JARQOD010000002.1, read on the forward strand.
GATGGCTGATGGCGGAACGGGATGACACTTGCGCCAGTAATAGCCGAGATTGTCCAGGTTAGCCAGATACGGGTTAGCAAAGATCTGAGGAGACAAACAGTATCAGCGAAGCACAGAGACTGCAGACGCAGCGCAGACAGATCAGGAACAGAACCGGATGTAGCAATGATAGAACACGTTGCTCCGGCACTCCCCTAATGGTGGAGTGACCAGATATAGTACCGAGTGCGCAGCCATTGGATAATAAGCTATTTCAAAAGATGCACGCTGCCCCTTTAAGAGAGGCGGTGGGCGTGGCCTCGCGTCCTAAGCCGACTGTCTGGAGGCCTGCCAGCAGCGTGCCAGGAAGTGGAGAAGGACTCAGGACGCCGGAGAGCAGATGGGACAGGAGACCCCAGCCCACGCACAGACCGCCACAGAGGGACAGCCCGAGGAACAGGTAAGTGAGCAGAACGGAGTGCAGAGGCAGCGCTGGGACCGGGTGTAACAGCACCTCATAGTCTTCCATATAGTATAATGCACTCCTGATAGTCCTCCATATAGTATAATGCACCCCATAGTCCTCCATATAGTATACTGCACCCCAAAGTCTTCCATATAGTATAATGTACTCTCATAGTCTTTCATATAGTATAATGCACCCCATAGTCCTCCATATAGTATAATGCATTCCATAGTCCTCCATGTAGTATAATGCACACCCCATAGTCTTCCATATATTATCATGCATACCCATAGTCCTCCATATAGGATAATGCACCCCATAGTCCTCCATATAGTATAATGCACCTCATAGTCTTCCATATAGTATAATGCACTCCTGATAGTCCTCCATATAGTATAATGCACCCCATAGTCCTCCATATAGTATACTGCACCCCATAGTCTTCCATATAGTATAATGTACTCTCATAGTCTTTCATATAGTATAATGCACCCCCATAGTCCTCCATATAGTATAATGCATTCCATAGTCCTCCATGTAGTATAATGCACACCCCATAGTCTTCCATATATTATCATGCATACCCATAGTCCTCCATATAGGATAATGCACCCCATAGTCCTCCATATAGTATAATGCACCTCATAGTCTTCCATATAGTATAATGCACTCCTGATAGTCCTCCATATAGTATAATGCACCCCATAGTCCTCCATATAGTATACTGCACCCCATAGTCTTCCATATAGTATAATGTACTCTCATAGTCTTTCATATAGTATAATGCACCCCATAGTCCTCCATATAGTATAATGCATTCCATAGTCCTCCATGTAGTATAATGCACACCCCATAGTCTTCCATATATTATCATGCATACCCATAGTCCTCCATTTAGTATCATGTACCCATAGTCTTCCATATAGTGTAATATACCCCATAGCACTACATATAGTATAATGCACTCCCCATAGTCTTCCATATAGTATAATTGCACTCCCTATAGTCATTATTATAACATAATGCACACTGCCTAGTCCTCCATATTGTATAATGCACTCCCTGTAGTCCTGCACACAGTATAATATATCCCCATAATCCTCCATATAGTATAATGCACACCCCATAGTCCTCCAAATAGTATAATGCACCCCCATAATCCTCCATATAGTATAATACATCCTCCCATCATCCTCCATACAGTATAATGCATCCCCATAGTCCACCATATAGTAAATATAGTATAATGCACACCCCATAGTCCTCCATTCAGTTTAATGCACCCTTCATAGTCCTCCATACAATATAATGCATCCCCATAGTCCTCCATATAGTATAATGCACTCCTCATAATCCTCCACATAGTATAATGCACACCCATAGTCCTCCACATCATATAATGCACTCCCCATAGTCCTCCATACAGTATAATGCACACCTCATAGTCCTCCATACAGTGTAATGCACACCCCATAGTCCTCAATGTAGTATAATGCACTCCCATAGTCCTAAATATAGTATAATACACCCCTATAGTTCTCCATACAGTATAATGCACCCCCATAGTCCTCCATATTGTACATATAGTATAATGCACACCCCATAGTTCTCCATTCAGTATAATGCACACCTCATAGTCCTCCATACAATATAATGCATCCCCCATAGTTCTCCATATAGTACATATAGTATGATGCACACCCCATAGTCCTCCATGTAGTATAATGCACTCCCCATAGTCCTACATATAGTATGATACACCCCCATAGTCCTCCATACAGTATAATGCACCCCATAGTCCTCCATATAGTACATAAAGTATAATGCACACCCCATAGTCCTCTATTCTGTATAATGCACAGCTCATAGTCCTCCATGCAATTTATTGCATCCCCATAGTCCTCCATATAGTACATATACTATGATGCACACCCCATAGTCCTCCATATAGTACATATAGTATGATGCAACCCCATAGTCCTCCATGTAGTATGATACACCCCCCATAGTCCTCTATACAGTATAATGCACCCCATAGTCCTCCATATAGTACATAAAGTATAATGCACACCCCATAGTCCTCTATTCTGTATAATGCACAGCTCATAGTCCTCCATGCAATTTATTGCATCCCATAGTCCTCCATATAGTACATATAGTATGATGCACACCCCATAGTCCTCCATGTAGTATAATGCACTCCCCATAGTCCTACATATAGTATGATACACCCCCCATAGTCCTCCATACAGTATAATGCACCCCATAGTCCTCCATATAGTACATAAAGTATAATGCACACCCCATAGTCCTCCATTCTGTATAATGCACAGCTCATAGTCCTCCATGCAATTTATTGCATCCCCATAGTCCTCCATATAGTACATATACTATGATGCACACCCCATAGTCCTCCATATAGTACATATACTATGATGCACACCCCATAGTCCTAGTATAATTCACTCCCCATAGTCCTTCATACAGTATAATGCACACCTCATAAACCTCCGTACAGTATAATGCACCCCCATAGTCCTCCATATAGTACATATAGTATAATGCACACCCCATAGTCCTCCATATATTATAATGCACTCCCCATAGTACTCCATACAGTATTCTACCCACCACAATTTACTCACTGATTTTAAAAAATAAAGATACTCACTTTTCCTTGCTCCCCGGCTGCTACAGTCTCTACAGTATGTCTCCTCAGCAGCCCACTGCCCGGAACAGCATGGCGCGATGAAGTGACATCATCGCGCCTTCTAGCTAAGACGTCAGATGCTAAGGGAGAATGATCAATGCTTTCAACTGTATCGGCATCCTGGATGCTAATACAAAATGAAAAACTCGGTCTGAACTGAAAAAGTAAGTTGATGTGTATGCAAAATGTAAATGCATATCAAACACATGACCATTATACAGAGAAAACAAAAAACCTTGACATGGCGGGATGGCTTGTACATTCTTTTGATCAAAATTATGTTTACCAAATACCCTTATTATTATTATTACTACAACCTCATGCATGTTTTGCAATATATTTTTTATTTTGTTTTATTTTAGGATATTTGTTTCTTGTTTTTTGTTTTCTCTGTATAATGGTCATGTGTTTGATATGCATTTACATTTTCCATACACATTAACTTACTTTTTCAGTTCAGACCCAGTTTTTCATTTAGTTCTCAGTGCATCTTGTGCATATAAGGGTGTGACCGCCCTGCTTCTGAGCTGAAAAATCTATCCTGTCTGGCCTATGCTTTTACTGGTGGGTTCAGTCTCTCTGTCCTTGTTCACATTTGTCACTTGACAGGTGGAAAGGTTTTTAATACAAGAGTTAGGACTGTCCCACAAAGGGTTTCCTTGACGTGGCGGGATGGCTTTTACATTCTTTTGATCAAAATTATGTTTACCAAATACCCTTATTATTATTATTACTACAACCTCATGCATGTTTTGCAATATATTTTTTATTTTGTTTTATTTTAGGATATTTGTTTCTTGTTTTTTGTTTTCTCTGGATGCTAATACAATTGAATGTGTGATGCTGGGTGGGGTGTGCCTAGATTTGTGTTGGTCTGGAGCACAGTTGACTCTTTGGCGATAAATTTTGAAAAGAACTCCCAGCAATAATTTCTGATCACAGATGCATATTACATTGCAGGTCTACTCACAGGGGGAAATCACTGCTCATGTTACATTTATAGAACTCAGGCAATGGGGGGCCGACAGTATATACTTCACATAGGAGACACCAAGACTGCTCTATATACATCACATAGGAGACATTGGGGCATCTGCATATACATCACATAGGATACACTGGAAAACATACATCCTAGGAGACGCTGGTGCATGTACATCACAGGAGACGATGGGGCACATACATCATAGAAGATGCCTGAACACATATATCACAGTAGACAGCGGGGCATGTACGTTACATGAGGAGCTGGGAGCATGTAAAGCACAGGAGATGCCAAGGTACATACATGCGATAATGGAGCATATACATCTCAGAAGACGCTGGGGGACATACATAATAGGAGTGGCTGGGGGGCACATACATCACAGGAGACACTGGAGGCACATTCATCGCAGGATAAGCTGGGGGCATATACAGCATAGGAGGGGCTGGGAATATATACATCACAGGAGAGGCTGAGGGGCATATAAACATCATAGAAAGGACAGGGGCTGCCATTGTTGTTGTCGTCAATAGAACTGGAGCCCACTGATTTCCCTCGCAAAGTACGTTCTGATGCAAGATATAATCCTTTATTCCATGCACCGCATTTTTCATTAGTGAATGATGCATGTGCATGCACACGGCGTCAGTGGCACTGCGGTCCTCAGCCTGAGCACTGGAGGTTCTGGGAATCTGCCCAGGGTCTGAGAAAAGGAGCAATTACAATATTTCCAGTATTTAGATTCGCGTAATAATTTGCCGCAAATCAAATTTTTTTGCAAAAAATAGACAACTTTTTTTGGGGGAAAATTTGATAAATTTCAAAAGATTCACTCATCTCTAGAATCCAGACCAATACACGATGAGCAAGGAAATTGTTGTGTGCAAGAAGAAAAATAAAGATATCTACTGCAGATATTTTATACACTAATGTAGTGCAAGTGCGGAGGGTCTCTCTTCATCAGCATTCTGCGAGCGCTATCGATGCTGAAATTGTCTTTCACTCGCTTGGACAATGGCAGGTATATACTCCATCCTACCATTGTACAATAGTTGATCTTTAGCGGTTTCTGAAGTCAGACCTGTGGTGCTGATCTGCTGATCTCTAAACTGAAAAGAAGTAGTCACAGTAGGATCCCTTCATAAAAAAAATGCATAAACTAAGGAACAACATTCACGTAAATATTAAGTGAACATCATTTTTTGCGAAACATAATTACATTTTATGTTTTTTTTCCCTTTACATTTGCTTTTTGACATTTTTATTCCATCCAGCTCCCTTTATTAGTTTCTTTGTCCTGCGCTCACCTCCTTATTGTTCCTCGGGGTGTATTCACTTCCATGCTCTATCTTTAGTTGTTTCGTGGGCCTTTGTCTCGTCAGTCATTCCTCTCCAGCAGCTACGAAACCCTTGCTCTTTGCTTTTCTCCTCGCACAGTGCTGAAGGGAGACAGAGACTCCGTCAATCCCTCCCGTTCATCTGTTTATGTCTTATTCTATGTTTTTTTCTTTCTGATGAAACTTTGATCATGCTGGAAGTTCAGCCGACCGCCTCCAGTCTTCGCTTTTGTCGTGTTTCCATTAAAATTCATTGGGCAACTACATAAGTGTAGAATATTAAATAGATGTATGCTTTTTATTTTTATGAGTTGGGTCATTGACGTTGTAACTCATTATATTTTACAATATTCACTTATAGACTTTCAGCCTCTACACGAAGGAACATTTGTAAATTATTTCGTAAAAGAGATATAAAATTAGCCTCTGCCCCCGGGAGAGCGGGATGAAAGGTTAATATTTATCAGCATTTCTTTATGCTAATGTAAATAGAGAATTAGCACTTTATATGGGAATAAGCATAAAAAAATTGTATAAAAGCATAAAAATTGTATAAAATAAGAAATGTGAAATATGTGGTGCAAGTAGTAATATTCGTATATCACTAGTCCAAACTATCTACAGTGTCTTGAGGCATCAAAATAAAATATACTAAAATGAAAATAAAAAAGACATTGAAAAACTGGAGCAAGTTCAGAGAAGAGCTAACAGGATGGTGAGCGGACTGCAAAGTATGTCCTACAAGAAATGGTTAAAGGATTTGGGAATGTTTAGCTTGCAAAAAGGAAGGCTAAGAGGAGAATAGCTATAAATATCTGAAGGGCTGTCACAGTGTAGAGGGGTCATCATTATTCTCATTTGCACATGGACACACAAGAAGCAAAAAAATGAAACTGAAAGGGAGAAGATACAGATTAGATATTAGAAAAAATGTTTTGAGATTGAGGGTGGTCAATGAGTGAAACAGTCTGCCACAAGAGATGGTGAGTTCTCCTTCAATGGAAGGCTTCAAACAGAGGCTGGACAGACATGTGTCTGAGATGGTTTAGTGAATTCTACATTGAGCAGAGGGTTGAAGATGAGGTCCCTTCCAACTCTAACGTTCTATGCTTCTATGATTCTATGAATCTAAAATGTGGACAGTGAAATAAAGTTATGCTTGCACCTATTTTATAACAAAACAGAAAATGTATTTATTTTTTATTTTTTTTTTAACTCTGCTTTTGAGCTTGCACTATATACTTTGCAATACTTTGGTTGTCACAATTCACCAAGGTCTTTATTCCACAAAACTAGCAAAAAACATCTTGAAGTGTCAAATCTTGTAACTTTTGGCATTTTTACAACAGTCAGGGCCAACTACACTAAAGTGAGGCGAAGTTTCAGTGAGACACCTGGCAAATTAATCAGAATTTACGCCAGAAACTTCCTCTAGACGGACTGTAGTAACATTTTTGACGGAGGTGCAAGGCCCTTGTAAAGAGCAACTAATTTATTGTGAGGCATGTCCATTATCATGAACATGGGGCATTTTACTACAGTGGTGCTCTCATTAAGACTGGTGTTTTACCCTTCTCCACGACAGCACCCACTTGAGAGAGGGATCCGCCCATAGGAACAGGAAACCTACAGAGATAAAAGAGGAAAATATCCTAGGGATCTGAGCCTAGAACAATGCCACTTCCTTAGGATCAATACAATCAAACAAAGACTTGGAAGCATATGGCTATGTAACAAACACTTTATTGAAAAATGATTAAAATGTATAAACAACACTTTAAAAATGGGATGTGAGTCCAATAATATCCCAAAGATCATAGTATGCAAAATCACCAAAATATTCAAGTCACTGAACGCTATGTGCATATCCAATATCTCTACAATGCAATTTTAGAATGTGTATATATATGTGCACTAATATGCCATATGCCATGTATCACTGGAAGAAATCTATATTAGAGTATATTAGGGCAATTGTGCCACTATCCAAGCGATATAATATAAGTTGTAGATTTCAACACCTAAGTCAAGTGATGAATAATGGCATAGATAGTTATAAACAGGCTACTAGTGCACATATATGGACAGCAGCCTGTTGTACATAAGGATTTTGTATAGAATCAAATGGCTATATGTACTGTACCAGATAACTGCACCTAAGAGATTGTACACAAGTCATGCCGGCAGTGGCATAGATAATTATAATGCTGCTGTGAGTATCAAATATGTGGGCAACACACTGCTGTTCAGAATGGGTTAAATATTTCTGGTCACTATGCTTGAGAAGTACCATATGCCATGTATCACTAGAGGGAATCTATATTAGGGTATATTGGGGCAATTATGCCACTATCCAAGCGATACAATATAGGTTGTAGATTTCAACACCTAAGTCAAGTGATGAATAATGGCATAGATAGTTACACACAGGCTACTAGTGCCTATATATAGACAGCAAACTGTAGTACATAAAGATTTCGTATAGAATCTTTCAAGTGAATTCTATACAAAATCTAGGGGATTAGCTGCGCCTGAGAAGTGGTATATAACACATGACTAGAATAACAGAATATATACAATGTTGAAAACATGGCGAAAAGTAGAAAAGGATATGCAAGTACGACCTGAGGGAATGCCGGAGTAGCCCCGACGCGCGTTTCGCGTTAGCTTCGTCCTGGGGGATTTGTTCAAGTGGTTAGGGGCATCAGGTGCCGCTATATATATCTCAAATTGTGATACAATTACCTCTGGAATTGGTTGCATATGTGTAGCGGGTCTGTATTCAGCGTGTGACGCACATAAGATGCGCACCCGTCAGCCGTGCAGCACTCTCCCCATCCAAGGGCATCGGAGGGGGAGAGGCCACAACTAGCAGACGCGGCGCATCTCCATGGCAACAAGTAACACGTGAAGCCGCTGAGACGCACATCCGCCGGCCGTGCAGCCACCGCCCCCTCCAAAACGTCAGAGGAGGAGAGGCCACAACAAACCGGACAGACGCGTCTCCACGGCCACACCTATCATGAAGATGTCATCATGGTGCCCGCCCGCCGGTGGTGCGGCAGCCTCCCACCTCGAATATTGGAGTGAGAGAGGCCACAACCAACAAGCGAGACGCGTCACCATGACAACGTCCAGCGTCATGATCGAGTGTCAACGGCCGCCGAACCGCATCCCCACCTGACGTCAAAGTGGGGAAGTAGTGCAGCCCAACCGAGGAACAGGTATCAAGAGCGCTGTACAGGGATGAGCAAAATGCACTATAGCATCAGCCTGTTATACATGCTGAGGTGCCGAATGCTGAATGAACAAGTAAAATAAATACAGATCCAATATACACCTCAAACACCAGGGTTAGTACACACAGATGAGAAAATGTAAGGGAACACACACACTATTAATCTATACTATAAGATTTATCTAGACTACTATCTCATGAGTTACATTACAATATAAAGTCATTCTAACAATAACTTATAAATTACACAGAATGGATCATAATCAAAGATCTAATATTAATGTGAAAGACAAAAGCTCGACATAATATCAAATATTTCCAAGCAATAATCCAATTCCTGAAGATACAGGTTTCATAAAAGGATTAAATTAGTTGTTATAATCTTTTTAACGGCTGGGGATCCCGTCTTGTTCTTCAGATGTCTTCATTATGGAAGGTCTTGTGTCTTTTTCCTTACAGAGATCCATCTAGTTTCAGGTCATGGAATCCATAAATAACTAAACTAAAAAACAGATAGATGAGACATGTGTGCACTAACATTAAAAGATAAAAAACTAGTTACCACTAAAACTAAGTTATAGAAAGGGGGCAAAACTCAGAACCTCATTCAGACCTGCAGGGAACATGGATCCTACTTTATGAATCCATTTGGTTTCGGTTTGAGCTAATTTCTTTTTCCAATCTCCTCCTCTGAGATCTATCCATATTTTATCAATGCCCATTACATGGAGTAATTTAGGATTTGATTCGTGATAAATTTTGAAATGCCTTGGTATAGGTTTCAAAATTGTGATGTCATCGATTTCACAGGCATTCTTAATGTCCCTATAGTGTTCCCTCACTCGGATTTTGAGGGGTCTAGATGTCATGCCTATGTAAATTTTTTTACACGGACAAAATGCATAATAAATCACTCCAAATGAGTCACATGTTATGTGTTGAGTAATCTGAAATGTTTCACTATCATCACTAGACGTGAAAGATGTTGAACGATTCATATTAGGGCAAGAAATGCAGGTACCACACGGGAAGAACCCCATTTAGGGCCCTTAGATCCAAAATTAGTCGACGTTTTTTGTGCTTTATGATGACTGTGTACCAAGGCATCACGAAGATTATTAGATCTTCTATAAGTAATGGATCTGCGTCACACGCTGAATACAGACCCGCTACACATATGCAACCAATTCCAGAGGTAATTTTATCACAATTTGAGATATATATAGCGGCACCTGATGCCCCTAACCACTTGAACAAATCCCCCAGGACGAAGCTAACGCGAAACGCGCGTCGGGGCTACTCCGGCATTCCCTCAGGTCGTACTTGCATATCCCTTTCTACTTTTCGCCATGTTTTCAACATTGTATATATTCTGTTATTCTAGTCATGTGTTATATACCACTTCTCAGGCGCAGCTAATCCCTTAGATTTTGTATAGAATTCACTTGAAAGATTCTATACGAAATCTTTATGTACTACAGTTTGCTGTCTATATATAGGCACTAGTAGCCTGTGTGTAACTATCTATGCCATTATTCATCACTTGACTTAGGTGTTGAAATCTACAACCTATATTGTATCGCTTGGATAGTGGCATAATTGCCCCAATATACCCTAATATAGATTCCCTCTAGTGATACATGGCATATGGTACTTCTCAAGCATAGTGACCAGAAATATTTAACCCATTCTGAACAGCAGTGTGTTGCCCACATATTTGATACTCACAGCAGCATTATAATTATCTATGCCACTGCCGGCATGACTTGTGTACAATCTCTTAGGTGCATTTATCTGGTACAGTACATATAGCCATTTGATTCTATACAAAATCCTTATGTACAACAGGCTGCTGTCCATATATGTGAACTAGTAGCCTGTTTATAACTATCTATGCCATTATTCATCACTTGACTTAGGTGTTGAAATCTACAACTTATATTATATCGCTTGGATAGTGGCACAATTGCCCTAATATACTCTAATATAGATTTCTTCCAGTGATACATGGCATATGGCATATTAGTGCACATATATATATACACATTCTAAAATTGCATTGTAGAGATATTGGATATGCACATAGCGTTCAGTGACTTGAATATTTTGGTGATTTTGCATACTATGATCTTTGGGATATTATTGGACTCACATCCCATTTTTAAAGTGTTGTTTATACATTTTAATCATTTTTCAATAAAGTGTTTGTTACATAGCCATATGCTTCCAAGTCTTTGTTTGATTGGAGAGATAAAAGAGGGCGGTCCGCCTCTCCTCCTCAGTTGGTGTCCTGTTCCTATGGGAAACCGTAGGATATCCCTACAGGGAACAAATACCTGATATTGCAGCTGCCTGTGCGGTCTGTTTGGGAACGGCTCCATATCGGAAGCAGCGTCGGGGGAGTGCTGTAATCTGGCTCCCCCCTCGTCTGACACGCATATGGGATCCAAAATGGTGGGTCCGGGTCAGGCCGACCGCGATTTTGCGAGGTGCACCATGTGTGGGGGTCCAGGATAGCAGCCCCAGCACACGGAGAAAGCGTGGCACAGAAGGGCCGGCGTCAGCGTTGGAGCCGACAGGAAGCGGTAAGGGGGAACTTCCGGGTCACTGGAAGTTCCCCAGCAATGACGCAGACACATTCAGAGGGCTGAGGAAGCAGAGACGCCACCCCGCCCACTCGCCCGCCCCCTCCACCCAGCTCCATCCACTCCATCCACTCCACCCACAAGTAAAAAAAAAAAAAAAAAAAAAAGAATGATCGATTCAGTGATATATGCTGTGGCTGCTGCACAAATTGCAAAGCAGCCCAGTTCAGCATAACATCATGCATGATGGATGTGTGTGTGTATGTGTATATATATGTATATATTTATATGTGGGTGTGTATGTGTATGTATGTATAATATATATATATATATATAATGGCGCATAGTTATATAAAAAAAAAAAAAGTGAGCAGCGGGGGAAGAGGAGGTACTAGAAGGCAACAGGAAGTGGCAGATAAAAAGCCCTGCTAAGAGGTAGCAGCGTGCAAGCATGTCTTCCCCAGGACCAAGCACGCATCCCCCGGCAGAGGATACTGAAGCTCTGTCCAGAGACCACAAATCCTCGGACGTAAGCCACAGAACCCACGCCACGAGACCTGTTTCACCGCCTTCCCAATCGGTACCAACAGCTTCACTGGGTGAGTTATTACTATCTGCCTATAAAAAGCTGACAGGTGTCTCTCTCTCTCTCTCTCCCTCTCCCTCTTTGGATAATCATTCAGGCTAAGAAAAAAGGGAAAACAAAAAACAAAGAGTGTGGCCTCTGTAGGTGCCCACTAGCTCAAACATATACAAAAAGATTATGTAAAATATGCATAAAAGATACAGTGCAACAAGCGTCCGTATCAGAATCGGACATAAGGGCTATAATAAGAGCAGAACTACAGGCCCTTAATCAGCCCAAAAAAGCACCCATACGGGAGAAAAAGAAAAAAGCAATAATTTCCAGTTCTGACTCAGATCCAGAGGAAGGGATAGCATCCGATACAGCAGAATCATCTGCATCCTCTGCGTCCTCATCCTCCTCAAATATGGGGGGGCGTTCATGTTTTCCCTTAGAGGACATGGACAGTCTAGTGAAATCTGTCAGAAACACCATGGGCTGTCCAGATGTAAAGGGACCTCAAACCACTCAAGAGGTCATGTTCGCAGGCCTAACAGATAGGAAAAGAAGAGCGTTCCCAGTAATTCCAGCAATTAAAGCCTTAATTAAAAAGGAGTGGGAAAAACAGGATCAGAGGGGTTATCTTCCCTCCGCCTCAAAAAGAAGGTACCCCTTCAGCGACGAGGAATTATCAAACTGGTCTAAAGTTCCAAAAGTTGATGCAGCGGTCGCCTCTTCCTCAAAACAGTCATACTTACCAGTGGAAGATGCAGGATTATTAAAAGATCCCCTTGACCGCAGAGCCGAAGCCTCACTTAAAAGAGCGTGGGAAGCAGCTATTGGCACATTCAAACCTACGATAGCCAGTACTTGTACGGCCCGTTCTATGCTGGTCTGGATTGATCAACTTGACCAACAAATAGAGAAGAAAATTTCCAGAGACAAGTTAGGAGCTGCTATTCCCCTAATTCGAGGAGCGGCCGCCTTTATAGCCGACGCCTCGGCCGACTCACTACGCCTGGCGGCCAGAACAACAGGCCTATTAAATAATGCCAGATGTAGTCTATGGCTTAAGAGTTGGAGAGGAGACACACAATCCAAATCAAAACTCTGTACTATTCCGTGTGATGGTGAGTTTTTATTTGGGAAAGAATTGGATAACATCCTCAAAAAGGCATTAGAAAGAAAGAAGGCCTTCCCTAACCCCCCTCTTCCATCCTTAAGGAGGGCGTTTAAGAGGAGATCATTTGGTAAAGGAAGAACAACTGAAAACCAAAACCGCTGGTCATCAAAGGAAGGAAAAAAAAAGGTGCTATGTTCAGAGGACATACCTTCCGTAGGGAAAGATAAAATGCACCAACCAGTCCCCCCAGTAGGGGGAAGACTGAAATCATTCTTCCAGGAATGGGGAAAAATATCTACCAATATATGGGTCCTGGACATAGTTAAACATGGGTTAAAAATAAGATTTCATCAAATTCCCCAAAATACATTTATACTAACATCCTTAAGCTGCCCGGTACAACAACAGGCCCTTGAAAATGAGATAAGAAATCTCATAATTAAAAACGTATTGATCTCGGTGCCTGTAGAGCAAGAAGGGAAAGGATTTTACTCCCCGCTCTTCCTAGTTTCAAAACCTGATGGCTCATTCAGAACAATTATCAATCTGAAAATATTAAACTCGTTCATCAGGAATGAAAAATTTAAAATGGAATCCATTAGATCGGCAATTAAACTGCTTTTTCCCAACTGCATGATGGCAGGTTTAGATCTAAAAGATGCTTATTATCATCTTCCAATCCATTCCAGATACCAAAAATACCTCAGAGTGGCAGTTTCCTTAGACGGCAGCATACATCATTTCCAGTTTGCAGCGATGCCATTTGGACTTTCGATCGCACCAAGAGTGTTTACAAAGGTGATGCTGGAAGTAATGGCCTTCCTACGGCAAAAAAATACATTAATAATACCGTATCTGGATGACTTTTTGATAGTGGGAAATTCAGTAGCACAATGTACCACACGGGTTAATGACGCAATCTTATCCCTACAGGCTCTAGGCTGGCTCATAAACAGCAAGAAATCCAGGTTCGAGCCGCAATCCGTCCAATCCTTTCTAGGCCTCCAATTAGATTCAACAGTACAGAAATGTCTACTGCCACAGGTAAAAATATCAGCGATAAAAACAAAAGTCAGTGCAGCAATAAGGAAACCTCACATGACTCTGAGAGAAGCCATGTCCCTATTGGGGTCCCTCACTTCATGTATTCCGGCGGTTAAGTGGGCGCAATTTCACACCCGAGATCTACAGCACCAAATAATATCAGAAGAAGCCTATGCTAGAGGTCATCTAACAAACAAAATCACCTTATCCCACGTAGTAATACATTCATTATACTGGTGGTTAGATGATAATAAATTATCAGAAGGAGTAGACTGGGTAATAACACCTTCTCGTATCATTACCACTGACGCCAGCCCTACAGGATGGGGAGCTCACATGGGAGAAATTTTTTCCCAGGGCCGGTGGGGAAGAAAACAAACGATTCCTCAAATTTAAAAGAATTAAAAGCGGTGGGTCATGCCCTATATCATTTCCTTCCGCAGCTTCAAGGAGAACATGTGAGAATCCTCTCGGACAACACCACAGTAGTGGCATATATCAACAAACAAGGCGGAACACGGTCGGACAAATTAATGTCTTCCACAAAAGAAATATTTTCTTTAGCCGAGGAAAAATTTGTTTCTCTGTCAGCTCTTCACATCAGAGGCATAGACAATTCAGAAGCGGACTTCCTAAGTCGCCACACCCTGCGACAAGGAGAGTGGTGCCTAAACAAAAAAATATTCAGATACATTGTGTCACTATGGGGCCTTCCACAGATAGACCTTTTTGCCACTCGACAGAACAGACAACTACCAAGATTCACCTCCCTGAGTATGGCAGATCAGCCAGAAATTCTGGATGACCTTCAAAGTCCGTGGCAGTTCAGGCTAGCATATGCCTTTCCCCCGATCATATTGCTACCGCAAGTCATCAGGAAGATCAGGGCAGACAGGGCACGGATAATATTGATAGCCCCATTTTGGCCCAAGAGACCTTGGTTCTCATGCCTTCAAATGATGTCCTTGACAGATCCCTGGATACTTCCTTCAACTCCCAGGCTTCTCTCTCAAGGGCCTTTCTTCCATCCTCAAGTGGACAGTCTCCACTTGACGGCGTGGAACTTGAGGGGGAAATACTGAGAACAAGGGGGTTCTCTGAGGAATTAATCAACACCTTCTTACATAGCAGAAAGCCAACCACTACTAAAATCTACACCAAGATATGGAGAAGATTTTTAGAATTCCATCCAGATCTCAACTTTAAAGAGATTCCGATAAAATTTATCTTAGAATTTCTGCAAAAAGGGAAAGATCTAGGATTATCAGTAAACACACTTAGAGTCCAAGTATCTGCACTAGGAGCACTCTATAGTTATAATCTAGCTGGTAATAGATGGATAGCTAGATTCATCCAGGCTTGTGAACGAATTACACCAGTTCATATATCTAGAATTGCTCCTTGGGATCTAAACTTGGTTCTAGACGCCCTAACAGGTCCACCCTTTGAACCGTTAGATTGCATACCCCTTAAGATTATATCTCCTAAAATGGTACTCTTGGTAGCATTAACCTCAGCCAGAAGAGTCAGTGACATGCAGGCATTATCTATAGATCCTCCATTTCTGCTATCATTCCAGGATCAGTTAATCTTAAAACCTGACCCCTCATATTTACCAAAAGTGGCAGGGAAGTTCCATAGATCGCAGGAAATTCACCTACCCTCCTTTTTTAGTAACCCTTCTTCTCCGTCAGAAGAGAAATATCACGTTAGATGTGAAAAGAATAGTGTTAAAATTTATTGAAAGATCGGCTAGCTGGAGGAAGAGTAGGGCTCTTTTTATATCCTTCCAGGGCCAAAGGAAGGGATACGGGGTCACGAAAGCCACCCTATCTCGGTGGATCAGAGAAGCAATCTGTCTGGCGTATACTGCAAAAAATGAAGATCCCCAGAAGGCATAAAAGCACATTCCGCCAGGGCCATGGCATCCTCCTGGGCAGAAAGAGGAGACGTCCCAATCGAGTCTATATGTAAGGCCGCAACTTGGTCGTCTCCTTCCACTTTTTACAACCACTACAGGCTTGATTTATCATCCTCCTCTGACCTATCCTTTGGTAGAGCAGTTCTCAGCACGGTGGTCCCTCCCAGGTGAAAGTCTCTGAAAGTCTCTCAAGTGGGTGCTGTCGTGGCGAAGGGTAAAAAGCCGGATTACGTACCGGTAATGCTCTTTTAATGAGTCCACGACAGCACCCACTCAGTTCCCTCCCTGAAAGTCAATAGACTGTGTATATACCTTCTTGAATGAAATGAATTAATTGAAAAATATAAATGCCTAATACTGGCGGTCCTCCGGGTACTCTGAAATCCAACTGAGGAGGAGAGGCGGACCGCCCTCTTTTATCTCTGTAGGTTTCCTGTTCCTATGGGCGGATCCCTCTCTCAAGTGGGTGCGTCGCCGCAACAGAATTTCACACAGGGCTATGTAGCCCTGCGTTCTTTCCGGAGGTGTTCCGGAGGTGTCCTGAACACCTCCGGAAAGAGCGCGCGTCAGAAAGGGGGTGGGGCTTAGACAGAGCGGAATTTCCGCTCCGTCCAAAGCGCTGTGGTTCCGGACCGTGGAACCACAGCCTAATAGAGCATTACCGGTACGTAATCCGGCTTTTTCTCTGCCTGTTAGTATAAAGGGAATCTGTCGATATTATCTACCTATCCATGCCCTGGTGTATGGCCCCATAAAGGCATCCATTTTTAAGGCATATGTTCTATTCGTCTTTTTTTTTAGGACCAAGTGTTTGCAAAAAATAATACTAAATAAAAATACTAATGGAGTCTTGTTTTTGATTGGAAGCATGGATCAAACTTTCTTCTTCAAATCAATGGATCTGGGGAAAAAAAAACAACAGCTGCCATTCATGTGTCATCCTAGTGCTGTCTCTTTTTTTATTGCTTATTGGGATAGCAGAAGCTTCGAATGATTTATTTATTTTTAATAGTAGAAACACTGATTCCATACTAAGGCCAGGGTCAGACAACCATAGATTCTCCAATCCCAGATAATCGGGTCGATTATGCTAATGGCACTCTGATTAAACTCTGATCAGAGTTTGACCCGAGTGTCATTGTGAGGAGATGGACCAGCTGCCGTCTTCCCCCTGAAGACATCAATGCTGCTGAGGTGTAGAATGTGAATAATATTTTGCTCCCGATAGGTTTCCTTGTGATGACAATTATTACTTTCTCTGTAGGCTGCAGTACTAACTCATGGTCACAGGATATCGCTGTCTAGAACTAGGTGACAGGCTGCGTTTTGCCAGTAGCAGTGGAACAAAGACAGTTCGAGAGCTAAGACCTGCCGATCGAAGGGAGGAGATTTGGGGATGTCCGGTTGGTGTGAGGAACAGGAAGTAGTGTTCAGTTAGGCTGGTTTTACACTTACCGTGTTTTTGCGGCCCCAATGCATTTCTATGGGGCCGCAAAAACGTGCCGCAAAAATTCTACTGAGGGCCGTGTGCCGTATGGCCGTGAGGGCCGTGTATACCGCCATGAAAAAATACCGAGCTTGCTCAATATATTTCGGACACGGCCTCCATAGAAAATTAATGACTTCCGCAAAACCGGAAGTTACTGTGTTCCGTAACTTCCGGTTTTGCGGAACGCCGTTTTTTTTCTTTCCAATACTTTTCTATAGTATTGGAAACGGCGATCTGCAAGTTTTTTTGTGGTCCGTTATTGCGGCAGACCTTGAAAATTGCGCCGATATGGCCCACAAAAAAGGCCCGCAATAACGGGCCACAAAAAACCCGGTAAGTGTAAAAAAAAGCCTAAGTAAGTGGTTCTGACAATGACACCCCTCTGATCTAAGTGATCCCCACTGGAGCCTCGAGAGCTGTGGGTCCAAGAAGAGACAATGCAGCAAAGCTGGGAGCACATACAGTGAAGAAGTTAGTCAAAGGTCTTCATTTACGTCGTTCCTGGAAAGTGGGCTGAATATAGTGAGCACAGGAAAAGAGCAGCTAAAGTGTCATAGCCGTCTAGGAAGCTTGCAAGTTCCTAACTCTGCTAGTGAGAATTTTCTTCAACTATGCACTGAAAATGTTTGTTGAAGACAGGCACTGCTCTGTCACCCAAGGAAAGATGTCTGCATCTCCTGCTGTGCTTTGTTGATGACTAAAACAAACAGTAAAGTCAAACTTGTTTTTATACACTGTTGTAGTCTCCCGTTTGTGGGGTCTCGGAAAATCACAGCCACACTAACCGCGGTGGACCAGAGGACTGAAGAGGTATCCACAGTCCCAACAGCAGCACACACCCGAAGCAGGTCCCTGTTATCTTTAATGTGGTGGGGTGGCGGACTCAGGACACCCTGGGCACCGTTACATCAGAATACTGTGATCTGATTCTCTGAGATGAGAAAATCGTAGCTCACTGTGATGAGATGTAGAAAAAAATCTCCATCTTTTCTATTATATGAGTCTGGGGAAATAGGAGTGCACCCAGATGTCATCCGAGTGTAGTCCAGTGATTTCCACGCACCCATAGACTTTTAATGGGTGCGTGACATCCGATTTCAGAATGAAATTGCAGCAGATTCTGCCAGTGAAAAAAAATCGGTCATCACCAGCACTGCCCCACTGAATAACATTTGCCAGAGAGCTATCTGACAAAAAAAATCAGATCGCACTGGTCTGATGTATATGGTGATGTGAGCCAGTCCCAATGGTAAAAATCAACGCGAGGACCAAAAAGAATGAAAAAAAGAATGAAGATAGCCTTAGTATGAAGAAAAAAATTGACCACCTATGTTACTGCTTCAAGTGGGTGGTGAAGCAGAAGGGACACCTCACAGTCTACAGTCATGGCCAAAAGTTTTGAGAATAACACAAATATTAATTTTTACAAAGTCTACTGCTTCACTTTTTCTAATGGCAATTTGCATATACTCCAGAATGTTATAAAGAGTGATCAGCTTAACAGCAATTACTTGCAAAGTTAATATTTGGCTAGAAAATGAACTTTATCCCCCAAAACACATTTCAACATCATTGCAGCCCTGCCTTAAAAGGACCAGCTAACCTCTTTTCAGTGATTGCTCCATTAACACAGGTGTGGGTGTTGATGAGGACATGGCTGGAGATCAATCTCATGATTAAGTAAGAATGACACCACTGGACACTTTAAAAGGAGGCTGGTGCTTGGCTGGTGCTTGGCATCATTGTTTCTCTTCTGTTAACCATGGTTATCTCTAAAGAAACACGTGCAGTCATCATTGCAATGCACAAAAATGGCCTAACAGGGAAGAGTATCACAGCTAGAAAGATTGCACCTCAGTCAACAATCTATCGCATCATCAAGAACTTCAAGGAGAGAGGTTCCATTGTTGCCAAAAAGGCTTCAGGGTGCCCAAGAAAGACCAGCAAGCGCCAGGACTGTCTCTTAAAAGTGTTTCAGCTGTGGGATCGGGCTACCAGCAGTGCAGAGCTTGCTCAGGAATGGCAGCAGGCAGGTGTGAGTGCATCTGCACGCACTGTGAGGCGGAGAATCTTGGAGCAAGGCCTGGTCTCAAGGAGGGCAGCAAAGAAGCCACTTCTCTCCAGAAAAAACATCATGGACAGACTGATATTCTGCAGAAGGTACAGGCAGTGGACTGCTGAGGACTGGGGTAAAGTTATTTTCTCTGATGAATCCCCTTTTCGATTGTTTGGGACATCAGGAAAACGCCTCATTCGGAGAAGACAAGGTGAGCGCTACCACCAGTCTTGTCTCATGCCAACTGTTAAGCATCCTGAAACCATTCATGTGTGGGGTTGCCTCTCAGCCAAGGGAATCGGCTCTCTCACAGTCTTGCCTAAAAACACAGCCATGAATAAAGAATGGTACCAGAATGTCCTCCAAGAGCAACTTCTCCCAACCCTCCAAGAGCAGTTTGGCGATCAACATTGCCTTTTCCAGCATGATGGAGCACCTTGCCTTAAAGCAAAGGTGATAACTAAATGGCTCAGGGAACAAAACATAGAGATTTTGGGTCCATGGCCTGGAAACTCCCCAGATCTTAATCCCATTGAGAACTTGTGGTCAATCATCAAGAGACGGGTGGACAAACAAAAACCTAAAAATTCTGACAAAATGAAAGCATTAATTGTGCAAGAATGGACTGCTATCAGTCTGGATTTGGTCCAGAAGTTGATTGAGAGCATGCCAGGGAGAATTGCAGAGGTCCTGAAGAAGAAGGGTCAACACTGCAAATATTGACTTGCTGCATTAACTCATTCTAACTGTCAATATAAGCTTTTGTTACTCATATGTTTGCAATTATATTTCTGTCTGTGATAAAAACATCTGTCAAACACACATAAAAATCAGAAGGCAGCAGATCATGTGAAAATATAATATTTGTGTCATTCTCAAAACTTTTGGCCATGACTGTACAAGATGCTAGCGCACTTTTGCAGCTTTGTTTATGGTCCTGCTCAACACTGCTTCACATGCCAGACCGTCTGTCAATCAAAGCTGAGCCCTATCTATTAAATAGTAAAAATGGACAGTACTCTGATGACACTTGGATGGTATTGCTATGCTGTCCTTTCTTTTAATGGACCCTTACATTTAAATGGGCGAGTTTGATCCGTGGCTTCAAAACCGGACATGTCTACAGTGTTTTTGGAATACAAGTCTTCTGCAAAAAAAAGCCCCATAGTGAAAATCTTGGGTAGAGTACATACATGCAAAACAGTTGTCTGAATGAACCCAAAGGTTCCACTTGGCACCTGCCTAAAAAAGTGGCTATTAGATGGGGGGGTCAGCAAACCTCCTACTACCTGTCAGCATCCCTGGCTCATCTTTTGATCAACCTGTGTAGTGCTATGTCATTGACGTGGCGTGACGCACATGTGACATTGTGCAGTCCAGCCAATTAAAAGATGAGTCGAGGATGCCAGCAGGTAGGAGGCAGCTTCTTGGGCTTTTCGTCTGCCAGCAGCAGATTACTCACGTGGCCATTGAACTGAATCCTGTGAATCAATTTGCACCAACGCAAGAGGCTCAAATAAGATTCACAGTCTCTGCTTTAGAGACCATTGCTGGCTGTATAACATAGCCGGCATTTGCCATGTATGGGGCGGGCTCAGGTCCTGAGCCTGCATCATACGCCCGCACTCGACATATGCTGTGAACAAACGACAGGAGTTGGGAAGAGGTGAAAAAATGTGTACTCATCATCCATTCCAGTGCTGCGCACCCTCTGTGACGCACTAGTGCACTGCTTACATTACCTCCAGACGTCATAGTTCCTTTTCTGCATGTGGCCGCTGCAGCCAATCACTGGCCTTGGCGTTCTTTTGCCATATACTGCTAAGGCCAGTGGTTGGCAGTAGCAGTCACATGAATCCAATCAATGAAGATGAGAGGGCAGGAGAACCTACAGTCTCCTAGGATGGTCAAGGCTTGACGTCTAGAGTGGTTCACATTTTTCAGGGCTGATTTTGACGCTGCTGAAAATCAGATCTCATCACCCTCTGACACCAAGGGTAAAATCTTCACAACAAGAATATATGGTCCCCTTATGGTTTTTTTTCACATTGCTTGGAAATCAGTTTTTATCCAGAAGAACTAAATGAAGGCGGCCATTGAGCCATCCGTCGACCCGGGTTAAAATTTTCTTGCCTCGTTTGGTTTAGACAATGTGGACAAAAGGGATTTGTGGCTTTTTTGTTATTATAATTAACAGTCTTGGCATACCAGTATTCATTTGCAATGCAAACACATATTTTTCTTCACACCTGCGGTCTCCAAATGACCACCAAAAAGTTGATATTTTCCTAGCAACCAGACAGCTGCCTGTTAGAGATAAATCTGAATAATTGCCCAGGAATGAGCGCGATTATTCTCATATAAAACCATATTATTTGACACAGATCTTTGTTCTTCCGCACATAACACATATCTTTATTGGATGCTGCAGTCCTCGTTCCACATACACAGGTGTCAAATGCGATCAAGCCTCTAAAGGCAATATATTATTATTGTTTTTTATCTTGTTTTGTGGCAGTACGGCGGCCATATTACTGTAATATTCTGATAAAACTTCATTGTTTAAGGTTCAGAGTGTTTGTGCCCAATGGTGTTATAAATGAGATCGGAAATCCATTGTGTCACGGGCGGCCCGAGCTCTTGATGTCGCCATAGCAACAATCCTTGTATTGCCAATAGTAATAATCACGCTGAGATTTTTTTTTTCTTATTTTACTATTATTTTAAAGGGTTTTTTTTTTCCTTCCAGATTTTTGTTTTTGATTACATCTATAAATAAAAGAGCGACGTTCAATAAAGAAATTGCCAATTTAAGACAAGTGCAAAGTCCATCAGAAGGGTGAAAATTGTCTATAGGAATGGCACAAAATGAAATTTTAGCAATGTTTTTCAATAACAATTCCGAGGAGCATAAACTGTAAGGCGAGCGGGGAGGTAAATTCACAGAGAGGTGCTTGTGTGGCGAGACATTCAGCAACAACAGCGGGAAAGCCAAATAATAGCATACAAATAGTTCACGGCCGAACGGCGAAACAGTCTTGAGCATCTTGGATTGATCTTGGCTTCTACTAGTATTTTCCAAGAGGTCACAGAAGACGCGCCTGTAGATAAGTCGTTGAATTTTTAACTTTACAATAAATACCTATTTAAGTTTAAAAATAATTATTTCCTTTTTGTAATGCTATCCTGCCCTTATACACAAAAAATGTAGAACAGTGTGGTCTTGCTGCCCTCGTCCCCCCACGAAAAGATAAAACCACTTTTGCTGCACTGCAACATGCCAAGAATCTATGCAATTCTCATGCTCTATATTTTTCCATCCACTCTTCTAGAGTGAGTGGTGTCTCTTCAGCAACATTCTGTCAGTACTATAGGTGCTAGAACTTCCCTCCCTTTAGTTCACATCATGTGTGTAGCCCTGGTGTGAAGGCACACGCAGTACCCTGGAGGATGTGTGGAGAGATAGCAGTTTAATGCTCAATGAACATTCATTCCAACACACACTTAGACACGCCCACAGGTATATAAGCTAGTGACATCAGTCAGGGAGTTCAGTTCAGTTCAGTTTCCTGTCAGGAAGACAGAGGAGGGATTGATTGTGCAGTTCAGAAAGTGGAGGCCAGTACAGGTGAGCCAGTTCACCTCAGCCTGGTCAGAGCTGTGCCCCACTGATAGACAGACTGAGACACCTATTAAGAAGAAAGAAGTAAGTTGCAGATATACTTCAGTCTCCTGTCCCAAGGACAGTGAAGGTTCAGAGACGTGCTCCTGCCTAGAGGATTACTGAGTTTCTGGCAACAAGCTCAAGAAAGAAGTTAAGAAAGGGACTGACTTTTATAACCTTTGAAGTGAGGAATGCTTATGCTACCAGCGTGGACAAGGCGAAAGGCACAGTGGTAGGAATTCTGAGTGCTATAGGATTGGAGAAGTCCTGCACGTTGTCACCGGTCACTGGGGACCGAAGGATCACTATAGCTTCACGCATAGTGGTAAGAAAACCAGAGGCTTACCGGACCTTAGGTAGCGGCAAGCAGCCCCTGGAGTGTCGGTACGTAACTGGGGTCAGGTGGAATAGGAACTTTGAGCTAGGCCAAGCGTAGAAGAACCTAGTTCCATCACAGGAAGGCTCCGACCACAAAACTGACCGGGCAGTACAGCTTGGAGAAGCTGGAGTTATAGAGGGAACTACGCTTTATGCTGGTTGTACTCATCTTTGTGAAAGTAAAGGAGGCCCCTAACTTGTCCAGCTGCTACCTCAAAACACATCCTCCATTGGATCAGCCTCCCTGGGACCTACCTAACCATCTTGCAAGTAAAAGGTATGGAAAGACGCTGATGTGTGAGACTGTGTTATTTGATTGCATCCCTGCACAACCCCACCATAACCATCGACCTGAGGGAAGAGTCCCACCTGTAGGGGACCCGACATCTAGCTGCCTCACCATCCCCTCAGAGATCTACAGCAGCGCTGGTACAAATTACCAGAGAACTACAGGTGGCGTCACGAACTGTAAATATATCTATCCCCTGTAAATATCCCCCCAACATACGCCAGACCGCCAGGGCCACAGACCGAGCCACCGCTACCTGTGACAACCCCATAGACTTCCATGGGCTTGGCTCTGAGTACCCCATTGCCCTGGTAATCCACAATTGTGGTGGCGGGTCGAGACAAAATGGCGTCACGAACAGGATGCGAAACTCGCAAAATTGCGAGCCCTGTGTGCCTATGGAGTTGTTTTTGTGAAAAAGGACTGTTTGCACTTTTGGCGCCAAAAATCGCCATCTTTGTCGCCATATTCGCGCCCTCAGGCGCTGGAGAAGAAGGTGGGCGTACCTTCGTGGGCGTGTACCCCCCAGTGGCGCGAAGAAAATGCCTGCCCTCTCAAAGTGCTATTACAATATGCGATCCTGCCCTACAGCAAAGGAGGTCCGCCTCCTCTTCACCTTTCCTGCAAAAAGGAGGAGACGCAAACCCCGCCTCCACGGAAGAGACCGGACGTCTCTGGAGGAAGATGTGAGAACGCTCTGGAACATCATGGAAGCAGGACGTGTGCAGCCGAGCAGGGAAGCGGAGGAAGGCAGGCCCCGTTCCCCAGCCAAGCTGCCACTAGAACCGAACCATCCGTGGTCCTGCACCTGCAGCAAGCATTGCTGGAAATTAAAGAAGAAAATGCACGACTGAAAAAGATGATTTTGCCACAACCTGGATTTGAAGAGATAGAGAGACGCCGACGTAACCTGATGCAGTGGCGACTGTGGAACACGGTGTCCTCCCCTCTCGACGACCCCCCACGATTCGAGTTACCAAAAATTCTGCTGCCCAAGGCAAAGGAGCAACCGGAGGCTGCCCCCGAAAGTACCGATCCTGATCCCACCGGTGAAGCGGTGGAGGCGAAGGAGGTTGAGGAGGTACCGCCAGTTCCGGAACGCCCGCCCGGCCAGGAGGCCGCAGCAGATGATCGATCCCCGGCAGGGACACCGGAGGGGTCCTGTCCGTCATTACCAGACGTGGACTGGGACGAGATGGCGCGCCTGGATGACGTCGCCTACACCGCCCAGTGGGAACGTGAGTGGCAGCGTCGTGAGGAGAAGCAGCAACGCCAGCAGGAGGAAGAGCGGGAAGCTCAGCGCAACCGACAGCGGCAACATGCAGAGCTGATCGCGGACAAGGAAAGTGTCCGTCGAGAAAAAGGTACTCTGAGGGAACCGCGGCGGCAGGGGTGTGTGACAGAGTTCCAGCTCCGGAAGGGCTGGGGCTTCATCAGAGAACCGGGCCTCTACCCAGGGGTCTTTGTCAGCAGACGTGATGTAGAATCCCACCTACCGCAAGGCCATCCCGGGAGGGACCTAGTTAATGGAGACATTGTCACCTATACACGACACTGGGGTATGAAGGGATGGTATGCCCTTAATGTCACAATCGTCCGTGACCCCGTCCCCGACGCAGGTAACGTCACCACTACCGCAGCGTCTCCGTCTCCAGCTCAAACAGCACCAGGCCGTGCCCCAGCATCACCCCCTGCAGGCTCCTCGCAAATGGAAGCAACGTCTACATACTCTTCATTATCTTGTCATCCTTCTACATCGCAACTTGCGACCCAGTTTCCATCGCAATCTATGACACGATCGATATCGCTAACTGTAACGCAAATTGAAACGCAATCGGTGTCTCGCAAGGAGAAAGTACCCGTTGCGCCCCTAGAGGTTCGCACGAGAACTGTGGCGACCCAGACCCTAATAGCAGCTCACGACTTGTTAGTCATGGGATCTAGGGACCATCGCATTGTTCCAGCCCCCGGGGTGGAAAATGTAGTTGAAATAATTAAACAGTAAAAGAAAAACCGGTAAGATCCAGACAGGGGTCTACCATATGTAATGTTGTAAAAAGTTTGAGAATGTTTGCCAATTTTGCACTTTATTGCCAGAGATAATTTCTATGCTTTTCTATATTGAGTAGAATGCCCGGCTGGGTACCAAAGTAAAAAAAAAAAATTGAAAATTTAATGCATATTAGAAATGTATTTATATCTGTGTCTTTTTCTTATAATGGACTTCGAGGCTGAGGACTGAGCCAGCCCAAGAACTGATTTTGTATATAGTTGCACCTTGTGCATTATCTTGGTTTTACATAAAACCACCACAACTACCTCTGAATAATAAAACCCGTGTGGTGTGGCACTGAGTGAGGTCTGCATTCATATGTCCTACAGCCCACCCAGGACCCACGTTGAAGGTTTGGTGCGGGTCCTTCACAAGAATATTGTCGTCTATATATATGAAAATGTATATTTAATATTTTGTATTTTTCTATATTTAATGTTTTGTTTGCAACGTTCAAGAAATCCTTACCTCCCGGATGGGACGAGTTAATGTTAATGTTTAAATGCATAAACAAAAATTTCTGTCTCTTTGTATTTCACAGCCCGGGAGTGCTGTCGTTTACCATGGGGGAATGTGTAGCCCTGGTGTGAAGGCACACGCAGTACCCTGGAGGATGTGTGGAGAGATAGCAGTTTAATGCTCAATGAACATTCATTCCAACACACACTTAGACACGCCCACAGGTATATAAGCTAGTGACATCAGTCAGGGAGTTCAGTTCAGTTCAGTTTCCTGTCAGGAAGACAGAGGAGGGATTGATTGTGCAGTTCAGAAAGTGGAGGCCAGTACAGGTGAGCCAGTTCACCTCAGCCTGGTCAGAGCTGTGCCCCACTGATAGACAGACTGAGACACCTATTAAGAAGAAAGAAGTAAGTTGCAGATATACTTCAGTCTCCTGTCCCAAGGACAGTGAAGGTTCAGAGACGTGCTCCTGCCTAGAGGATTACTGAGTTTCTGGCAACAAGCTCAAGAAAGAAGTTAAGAAAGGGACTGACTTTTATAACCTTTGAAGTGAGGAATGCTTATGCTACCAGCGTGGACAAGGCGAAAGGCACAGTGGTAGGAATTCTGAGTGCTATAGGATTGGAGAAGTCCTGCACGTTGTCACCGGTCACTGGGGACCGAAGGATCACTATAGCTTCACGCATAGTGGTAAGAAAACCAGAGGCTTACCGGACCTTAGGTAGCGGCAAGCAGCCCCTGGAGTGTCGGTACGTAACTGGGGTCAGGTGGAATAGGAACTTTGAGCTAGGCCAAGCGTAGAAGAACCTAGTTCCATCACAGGAAGGCTCCGACCACAAAACTGACCGGGCAGTACAGCTTGGAGAAGCTGGAGTTATAGAGGGAACTACGCTTTATGCTGGTTGTACTCATCTTTGTGAAAGTAAAGGAGGCCCCTAACTTGTCCAGCTGCTACCTCAAAACACATCCTCCATTGGATCAGCCTCCCTGGGACCTACCTAACCATCTTGCAAGTAAAAGGTATGGAAAGACGCTGATGTGTGAGACTGTGTTATTTGATTGCATCCCTGCACAACCCCACCATAACCATCGACCTGAGGGAAGAGTCCCACCTGTAGGGGACCCGACATCTAGCTGCCTCACCATCCCCTCAGAGATCTACAGCAGCGCTGGTACAAATTACCAGAGAACTACAGGTGGCGTCACGAACTGTAAATATATCTATCCCCTGTAAATATCCCCCCCAACATACGCCAGACCGCCAGGGCCACAGACCGAGCCACCGCTACCTGTGACAACCCCATAGACTTCCATGGGCTCGACTCTGAGTACCCCATTGCCCTGGTAATCCACAATTGTGGTGGCGGGTCGAGACACATGCACTTTGTCTGCCATTGTCCAATGGTTTGTCTGTCCTGAACTGAAAGTCCAGCACTCAATATGCTGTTTGACAGTCAGTAGGCAGAGCACAAAGATAAGCAAGTGTTCACACTTCTTGTAATTTGTCTTGGCACCTTAGCTTTTATGGATGGATTACACTTTAGAACAGGCAGTGGACAGAAAAAGTTTTCCAAGAAGCGAGACACTTAGTGGCCAACAATTTGATGGAATCTTTCTGGGTAAAAGCAGAATAATATCTATCAAATTAGATCAAGTTGTCTAATTCTACGGGGTCCACCTTTCGAACATCAACATCATCACTGACAGCAGTACACTTAGGATCACTCTTTATAGGAAGACGATAACAAGAAAAAAAATGTTTGAAAGCATCTTCAGTCTGTAAGACTTTTTTGTGAGACTGTTATATAGTAGCTCTGTTATGCTTTTCCTAACGCACGAAGAGGAAACTCCTAAACAACCTTTGAAGGATTTTGCCACCTATCACTCAATGAACAATATCGGTGACCAAACCATTGACAATTAGTGAAACGAGAAACCATTGGATCTCAAGGAATTAATAGACCACAGACCATTGGGTCATCAAGAACTTTACTTTGCACTGTTGCATTGTGAGGAGGCCAGGGTGGTAGTCGTGGCAAGGTGTTGTTGAATTCCCATGTCCTGGCACCCCAGAAAGGAAACATAAAGTAGAACACTCACTTTAGATTCTAGGGTTCCTTCTGCTTCAGCCATCCCTGCTCTGGATTCCCTGTTCTCAGAAACGACTCCAAAATACTTATCCATGCTACAGTTCAACTTTAATTAGCAACAGGGTTCTGATTTACAGATGCAGCACAGTTCTCATGCAGTGACATTCATGGAGCTTTCCATGTCTTCGCTGGTAATCTCTGCCCTTCCTGGCAATCTCTGCCTCTTCCTGGCAATCCCTGCTGTTCCTGACAATCTCTGCCTGATCCTGGCAATCTCTGCCTTGTCCTGGCAATCTCTGCCTTGTCCTGGCAATCTCTGTCTTGTCCTGGCAATCTCTGTCTTGTCCGGGCAATCTCTGCCTGTTTCACTTCTGCAGCACTTCACCTTGCCCTGGGCATGGCTGCCCGGGCTCTGTTCACTAGCCAGGAAGTCCCATCACTATTATTTTTATTATTTATTTATATAGCACCATTGATTCCATGGTTCTGTACATGAGAAGGGGTTACATCAAAACACAAATATCACTTACAGTAAACAAACTAACAATGCCAGACTGGTACAGAGGGGAGATGAGCCTGCCCTTGTGGGCTTAAATTGTACACGATATCCCACCTATCTGTAACGCCACCCAGCCTGGAAAGCCCCTTATACTAACTATTCTTCTAACACTCTCATTCCCTATTACTATGGTGCCCCACTATTGTCCTATGCTATCCTTAATCCTATACACAACACATTACAGCAACAGTAGATAAATGCATTAACATTTATAAACAGTATGGAACCGCACGTATTTGTGCAATGTGAATACTGTTCCCAGAGGGAAAGGCAGATGACGGACTCTGTCACCTCCTTACAGCGTCACCTCCGATTAGGCTCGGCCTTACAGAGCCACCACTGTGCGGCACTCTGCCCTGTTGAGCATGACTGCAATTTGCTGATCTCTTCATCATATTTCCCCTTTTGCATTCTGTTTGCTCCATCGATCACACAATAAACATTGCAGTATCCCTATAGAACGGCATTATTTCCAAAGGAAGGTGTTTGGAGGATATTTCTTGGAAATATTTTCTCTATTCTCAAAATTTCCAAGAGCAGATCTCTACTAACATCATTTAGACCAAGTGTGGGCACAACGAAGCTTTGTAGGCTAACCAGTATCTGCACAGGCTGGACATGGACATGGAAAGATAGCAGAGGCCTACCCCAAAAAATGTATCTCCTAAACAATGAGGATAACTTGGTGCTCACTGGAGTGCTGCAGTCCGGTCAATCAAATGATCGGGAGAATCAGTGTGATACTCACGTCCCATCCTGAAGATCTGGATAACGTTTTTAATTATTGGCCCTGATTATGGGGAACATTGGTAATTACGTCCATGTCAGGCTCAACATAAATTTGAAATTTCAACCATTTTGTTTAGCTCTCTCCTGTCTACTGAAAAAGTATTCGCCATATTGGATGCCATTTGCCCAGGTTTTAGCTAAAAAATTCATAAATGACATAATTAGCCTCTCAAAAAATAACTATAAACTCAATTTTAATAAAACATGGAAATATTTAAAAGTTACATTAAAATGTGTGGAGAGCGGCACAAAAAACAAAGTTCATGAAAAACGCATCATACATGGGGATAGTATATAATCAGTATTATGCTCTGTAACGAGTAGTTGGCTGTGTGCTGAAAATATAGTATTGAGCAACATACATTCATCGCGAAAAGTATTCACCTAGTAACTTGATTTATAGGGTATAACATTAATAAATATCTCAGAAATATTTCAATGCAAGTCAGTATAAAAACACAATGTGTAGGAAGAGACTGATCAAGAGGTAAAGACTTCCGGACTCCAATGTACGTTTCGCCTTGGCTTCTTCAAGGAGTTCTCTCCAGACTTCCTCAGAAACACTCGACTGAGAGCTCCCATCATTTTTATGAGAAAGCCGCTGCCATGCTTATCTGGAGGACACTTAGTTCCCTGGTGAACAAAAGGATCAGTCATCAAAATTCCAATGGGCGGATCCTTCTATCTCCTGACATCATCAGTCCAGCGAGAGTCGGCAGTGGCACATGCTACATATATTAGAACAAAAACAAATTGGTAATTTCATACAATTTTTATCTAATATGTCTGGAGGGTCTTTAGTGAGGCAGGTATATTCAACATGTTGATGATTGGTAGATGATTATCAATGTACCTCCATATGCAGGGGGGGCCAACATCAAATGAGATGTTTGAGCCTACAAATGTAATGGTCTATCCAGAGGATAGACAATCAATATAAGCGTGGTGGGGTGTGATCTTGGCATCCACATCGAATATCTAAATAAAAGTGCCATGTTGCTTACAGGTCAATAGCTTTGCAGTTGAATAGGCTGCAATACCAGACACAGCCACTACAAAACGCGTGGCGCTGTGCCTTGTAATCACTGGCGGGAAGGTGGAGATCACTGGCACCCTCAATCAGATGATCTCCTCACTGATCTAGAACTAATTAACGATCCCAAAGAGAAATCATCAATCCCAGAATATTTGGATATAATAATGCTTTTAAATATGGATTATTGGCTACTTTTTGTCCCGTGTCCGTTTATTTTAGAACCTTTTAACAACAATAAATTGCCAGATTAACACAATTCCATAATATATTTTTTAATTACACATTTTCTATAATTTAGTATGCTCATATAACCTATTTAAATTCAAAAGTCAGAAATCATCGTTACATATCCAACTTTTTCTCAGGGCAAAGCTTTTCAAAAATCAATAATTTGTCAATTTGCCTAGACATTTGAATTGCAAAAATAGTGGATTTCATCAGCCAGCATCATCCGGGAGGCTTCAGCAAATTCTCATGTAATTTTAATGGTGAAACAGCAATATCTGATGCATTAGAACCGACAGATGAATATGCAATAATATCTTATGGGACGTGGTGCGGAGTATCAGTCTACATACAGAATCTACTTTACGGAGAGACCCCTACTTCACACTTACAGTTAAGCCTCACTTTCTGCCAGCAGTTTACCAAAGCGCAGACAAAAATCAATTTTAATTAGTATTTTTGGCTTTAATGAAAAGTGATTAAAGAATTGGCATTTTAGCTAATACCGTTGAGATTTATGGGAGGGTAATGTTAATTAATTTTCTTTTGGATTGCTATAAGCCATGAATAAGTGCGGGGAGATGGCACTTCTGCTGATACCAGGTCTATATCAGCACTTCCTAACAAAAGGAAGCTTAATGGGCTGCAGGTATCTTTTCCATGAATTCTCATAAACTAAACATTATCATCTTTTCATGAAATATATGTAAAAATAATGCCAAATGTGGAGAACTCGTAATTATGCTAGCCGCATCACATATAAATTTCTGGCATGGGAAAATGAGAGATTTGTATCAAATGTCAAAATCTGCTGAGTAAGGAACAAATGGATATAATCTATGTAAAGGTGGAATTAGCCTTTTCTGAGTTTTAAAGGAAATCTGTCACCATTTTTGGCCACCTAATCTGAGGGCAGAAAAAGATAGAGACAGAGACCCTGATTCCAGCCATGTGTTACTTACTGGGCTGCTTGATGTACTTTTGGATAAAACATAGTTTTAACAGCAGAAATCCTCTATATTCATGAGCTGTGTATAACTCCGCCCCACCACTGATTGGCTGCAACTTTCTGCCTATGCAGAGTGTACACAGAAAGCTGTCAGTCGATGGCGTGGGTGGGGTTATACAGAGCTCAGCATTCAGAGAACTGCTAGATCTGCAGTAGATGAAGGAGTGATTTTATCAAAACTGCAGCAAGTAGCCCTGTGAGTGATACAACACTAGAATCAGGTATTCTGCCCCTACATTATACTATTCTCAGATGAAGTAGCAAATACCTGGAGACAGATTAATTTTATAGAGGACAGGTCAGCTATCTTCACATGTCTATTTCTTGTAATCTCCATGAAATAGAAAATTGGGAATTTCATGTTTTTAATTTCGGAGAAGTTTATTCTTTCTCACTGATTCTTTACCACATCAGTCATTTGCCTCAACGTCAAAATCAAGAGAAATCGGTTCTCTTATGGTAAACTATCCGCAAGCACCGGACACCCAGGTCACATGTCCTATCAGTCCTCCTCCCAAATAATACCCTTGTAGGAGGGTTCGAAAAATAATTCCCCTTAAACGCAGAGCGATCATTACATAAATGCCACTTTCAGGTACTGAAATGAATGAATCACTTCTAAACAAATCCGATTTTAGAATTTTTCAAAATTCGTGGATTCAGTTACATTTGAATTTGGGTCAATTTGCTTCTCACAAAACGGTAAAATAGTGTTTCCTCAGCACCTCTCCACCCTGGGCCAATCTTCAGGTATCTATCCTCTCCACCTTGACTAGGCCTTATACAATGAGACTGTGTAATGGCCGTGTCTCACTGTACAGAGACATGGTCTGATCACACCACAGCTCCTGGGCAGGGGAGGAAACAAAAGTGGATACAGACAGGACAGCACGGGATCACAGCCGATTCTTTCTTTGAGGTAAAATATTGTTTAAAAACAGTCAGTGAAGTGTTTTACCTCACAAAAAGAATCGGCTGCGGTCCCATGCTGTATACTCTTTTGCTTCTACCCCTGCCCAGGAGCTGTGATATAATCAGACCTTGTTCCTGTACAGTCAGACACGCCGATTACACAGTACACAACAGGGGCACATATATAAGATTATCTCAGCACAGGAACATTTTATTTAGACACATCCAAATGTGGAACTTATTATTATTCCAATATCTATTGATTAAAACTTGAACTTTTGTTTAAGGAAAAACCCCTTTAAGATCGGTCCGTTTGCAGTAAAAATACCAATTGTTTATATGGCGTTTGCCATGTTCTGTACTGTTACTCTACTATATTGTGCTGCGTACAGCCAATAGGATGCTGCTGCTGGGCAGTATTACACCTTTATAATCAAGAATGTAATTGCAGTACTTTATTAGGAGGTAATGAAGGTTTTGCTCTGTGCACAGGGGTGCAGGTGAGTTGGTCGGGTTATGGGTAAGAATAGGGATAACGGAGTAACTTCCTTATGTCCCCTTTATCATCTCTGAGAACAAGGATGCACAGAAGCTGTGCTGCAGGAAACACCTGCGCTTTAGTTAGCTGGCAAGTGGAGGTGAGTATGCATTCACTAATTAGCTGCACCATTCTTGGGCTCTTTAAGGGCGACAGTTCAGTAAGGAAGAAGCTCCCGCCTGAGCTGCAGCTATTGTAGTTTGTACCAGGTGAGGGACGCCAGCCCACCTGAAGAAGGGGGTTCCACCTTTAGAGGGACAAGGCGTAAAACAACCGAGCTAAGGACTGAAACTTATTCTAGCACGTGAGGAGAGCATTCACCTGTAAATGGTGAGATATCTTGGCTTCTTCAGGGGTTGCTGGTCCCCTCTTCTTCCTACCCTATGCTCAGGGCCAAGGAACGTGGACGTACTCACACTAGCAAGGTCCACCCCCGACTGACTTCCGCTACGAGGAAACCTTCCTGACAGATTGGAATCAATCTTTCCCTGACAAAAAGTCCCTAACCTCTTGTGTCTATTGGGCTGGATGTGCTCCATGCCCCCATCTAGTGTTCAAACTCAAATACTGCACTGACATATTTTTATAACTTCCTAACTGGATCTCTAACATGCCCCCACTAGTGATCCCTCACAAACTTTATCTAAACCCATATATTTACACTACCATATTAGTGCCCTCCTCTAGTGACCCCTAGGATGCACTATCTAGCTATATTTATACCTCCCTTACTCATACATGGTATAAATAACACAAGTACATAACATCATACAGTACAGACCAAAAGTTTGGACACACCTTCTCATTCAACGATTTTTCTGTATTTTCATGACTGTGAAAATTGTAGAATCACACTGAAGGCATCAAAACTATGAATTAACACATGTGGAATTATACATTACACTTTACAAAAAAGTGTGAAACAACTGAAAATATGTCTTATATTCTAGGTTCTTCAAAGTAGCCACCTTTTGCTTTGATTACTGCTTTGCATGTAGAAAAGGTGAACGGATGGACTCTACATGCCTGGTTCCCACCATGAAGCATGGAGGAGGTGGTGTGATGGTGTGGGGGTGCTTTGCTGGTGACACTAATGGGGATTATTCAAAATTGAAGGCATAGTGAACCAGCATGGTTACCACAGCATCTTGCAGCATCATGCTATTCCATCCGGTTTGCGTTTAGTTGGACCATCATTTATTTTTCAACAGGACAATGACCCCAAACACACCTCCAGGCTGTGTAAGGGCTATTTGACCAAGAAGGAGAGTGTTGGGGTGCTACGCCAGATGACCTGGCCTCCACAGTCACCAGACCTGAACCCAATCGAGATGGTTTGGGGTGAGCTGGACCGCTCACCGCTTCAATTTTGAATAATACCCAACAGTGTCACCAGCAAAGCACCCCCACACCATCACACCACCTCCTCCATGCTTCACGGTGGGAACCAGGCATGTAGAGTCCATCCGTTCACCTTTTCTGCGTGCAAAGCAGTAATCAAAGCAAAAGGTGGCTACTTTGAAGAACCTAGAATATAAGAGATATTTTCAGTTGTTTCACACTTTTTTTGTAAAGTGTAATGTATAATTCCACATGTGGTAATTCATAGTTTTGATGCCTTCAGTGTGATTCTACAATTTTCATAGTCATGAAAATACAGAAGAATCTTTGAATGAGAAGGTGTGTCCAAACTTTTGGTCTGTACTGTACATTTACACAATTAAAGGGGGGTGAGACATTTAAAGGGTTAATGCCTCTCACCTCCTTACACGTTCTCGGATAAGGTGTTATCGGAGCATGTTCGGGTGCTAACCGAGTGACTTTGGCGTGCTCGAAAAATATGTTCGAGTCGCCGCGGCTGCATGTCTCGTGGCTGTTCGATAGCAGCAACGCATGCAGGGACAGTTTATTTGTTAGGCAATCGATGCATGTGTTGGGGCTGCTGAACAGACTTGAGAGTTGCAGCCGCGTGGACTCGAGCATATTATTCGAGCACGCCAAAGTCACTCGGTTGTCACCTGAGCATGCTCAGATAACACTTTATCCAAGCTTGATCGATCTTAATTATTTATTTCTGCTGAAAACTTATGCATCAATTGACAGTTGGATGTTACCGCACGCCTTGTTGAAGCGTTTGTCCCTGCACAATCTGTACGGTCAGCACTGATCGGTCAATGTCGGGCCTTGTAGGGAGACACCAACATGCAGTTTTCAATCTATTTATGTATTTCTAGGAGGAATAACAAAGGAACGGCACAATCCAGAAATGCAAGTAAAAGAATGTTATTTAATGGGGAATAGAACTATCTACTTAAACAGAAATGTCAGGAGAGCTGACTCAGCTGTGCTTGTGCCAAAGAGTATATACATCAGCATCTTGGTATTAATACAGCAGCGCAGGGAATTTTTTCATATCTTACTATAAATCCGGGCAGTCAGTAGCTCAGATGACACTTCTGGAGGCTCTGCCATCAGCTTATCGTTTTTCAAGGAAGAGCACAATCTTGTCTGTACACCGTGTCTGGTACCGCTGTATACACTTTAATAGAGGTGTGTTGCAATATGAGGCATGGGCTTTGGACATGAGTTGAAATGTTCATTGGGAAAAGCAAATTGTTCAGCAAAAAGATCTTCAGCAGGTGTTGCGCCAGACCTACTACTTAGAGGAGGTACCGGGCATGTTGGCAGGTAGGAGGAGGTTCACAAGGCTTTGGTTCAGTGGCCATTGACTACTGATGGGCTCACTGGACCCAGGTCCTGCTAAACTTTCTCCTCCACTCTACTGTTAGCAGGATTTTACACCCCAAACTATTTATATATGTATATAGCTTCTGCAAAGACTAGTCCAGCAATACCTTGACATGGCCATACCATTCCACCATTACTGAGAAATCTGTGTTTGAATCAGACTGAAGATCTATTTGTAGATCTGAAGCCTCTGTCACTCCAGCTCTATTTCCCACCTCCTCCTTTTTGATTGATGTCTCCTTTGATTGTGGTCACACATCATAGAGCCATCAGTCGTGTAGTAGAAGGCGGCGCTAGACTGGGAATAGACCTGGAGTGGCAGTGGCTTCAGATCTACCTTAGCCCTTCAGTCTCATTTGCATATCAATTAAAATGCTGATTTCTTAGTAAGGGAAGAATGGACTGGCCATGTAAAAGTATTGACAGTCTTGTCTTTAAAAAAGCTACATGCACATAATAAAAAACATTTTGGGGAGAAATCCTGCAGATTCCGCAATCTCCATATATTTGTGCATTTCTTAATATAGAAGATTGTTATGTTTATAAATGTTGTTTGCCTTTAAAATTCTGCTTTTTTTATTCGACGTGCACGAAAATGAAGTCCAAATGTGATAGAACATAATGCGGAGATATAAAAAAAAATCTCATATATTGTTTAATAGCCATGGAGTAAAGCAATCCACTCAGATGGTATGGAAGCTCGTAATGAACATTAAGTGCCGCGCAGTAATGCCGATTCTGCAATCCATTTAACTGTTGCATTAGCTTCTTCGCTGGAATCTGCTTCATTTCATACACAGTTAATCCTTTTATTATTAGTCTGGACTGATAGAAATAGGCCGCAGTTCTCGTCTTTATGAAATGCAATCCGTGTGGGAGTTTAAGCGATGGAAGAAACGTGCAAGGATGCTTTTAATAAAGATGGATCAAGTGATACATCTCAGCCTGAGACCTTTCACACACAATGATATTCTAGGGAGTCAGAACTGTTAGTTTTTATACAGTACAGGTCCAGCATCAAAGTCTGTGCAAAGGTTCAGTACTGCTGCCCTGGTCCCACCACTTTCTTAAAGGGAATGTGTCAAAAGAAAATAACCCATTGTGTAAGCAAGGTTTTATTTTACATGGATTTATTTCCTTTTTTGGTGTTTTTTTTTTAATTTTCAACATCACTGTGTATATTTAAAAAGAGAAAAACCCACATAAATCTTGCAATTTTCACACTGGCCAACAGGTCAAATACTAGACTCATACTTCCTGTTTTGAAAAAGATGACTTTTCAGCAGTCTCATTAGTATCACAGATAGGATTAAAATGCCAAGTTACAGCTCTACACACAGCTGAAAACACAGGATCTGGTTCCCAATGTGCTATTCCCAATAGGTGATGGCACAGCTTCCCTCCTCCCTCTTCCTTTTCACTGACCTTTACCCAAATCACAGCAAGACTAGAAAATACTTGTGTCAATAGGGTAGGGTGAGATTTGCTCAGTTGCTGCTTGTGTCCACAGGAAGTATGAGGCCAGTATTAGGCCTAGTGGCCAGTGAGAAAATTGCAATATTTTTTTTTTAATATGTATAAATATATAGCTATAATATTTTTTATCAATACATTGTGTACAGTAATACACAATATATGGGTAGAATAAAAATAAGATCATAAAGAAATTTGTCAAATTTGTCAAACACATGTTCAACATAAGAACCTGATTTAAACTATTTAAACAATAGTTAATTTTCTGATGACATATTCTCTGTGTAGACCCTTGGTCCATAAGGGTGAAGCTTTTTGTATCACTAGAATTTGGCCCATATTTGGACTGCTTTACCCATACCATGTTCCTAGGAGTCTGACATAGGTACTAACTTTGCCTTCTCTAATGTAAAATTGTCATCTCATGCTGTTGTTGTTTTTTGGAGAACCTCTGAGGTTATAGGAACTCTACAGTTTTAGTGATCCTCAGTCACAGTCATAGATTTAGTATTTACTTCCATTGCATTCTATGAATTTCAAATACTGTTTCCCAATGTGATATTCCAAGCATAACTAAAAAATGTAAAGGTTCCCACAATCCACTCATTACTCCTTCCCAGCTTATTTTCTCATATTAATGCAATGAACACCATAACAAAAGTTGTGGCAAGGGTAAATTAGTCCAGTTGATCTACTGGAGCTCTCCATCCTGAATTGTCTCAGCTGTTCTGTGTTGCCCACTCCCCTCTGGTTTATATGCTTGCCACTGGAACTTGGGAGTTGCCAGTGATAGTTCTACTTCCTGGTTTGGTGATGAAGTAGAAAGTTCAGGATTTGGAGTTGGCGGTTGGAGAGTTTTTCTGGAGATTGCTGCTTAGAGTTAGTTTGTGTATTTTCCTTATCCTCTCACATTTGATTTTCCCTTCCCTTACCTCCTCCATTTCCCTCTCTGTTGCTTAGTCAATGTATTTGTATGATTGTAGTTTTCTGTTACCCCTGTCTGTTTTCTGTTATCCCTGTCTGTCTGATTAGTGTTTTCCTCTACACTTTAGCCCCTCACCTCTGTCAGTGGAGAAGTGATCAGATAAGGAAAATTTGGGAGCATAGATAGGAACGAGTACCGCCATCTCTACCTTCAGGAGTAATCTTGTTGGCAGGGATAGACTAGGGCACCTCTAGTTCGAGGAATCAGGTAGGTGCCCACACAACAAGACTCCAGGATGAATTTTTTCCTCCTATTGTATTTTTAGGCACGCAGGTTACAAGGGTTCATTGTTATATGTTCTGCTATGGAAAGACACTCGGGTAGT
Organism: Oophaga sylvatica; assembly: GCA_033576555.1. NCBI lineage: Eukaryota > Metazoa > Chordata > Amphibia > Anura > Dendrobatidae > Oophaga > Oophaga sylvatica. The sequence continues at coordinate 610,408,498 of JARQOD010000002.1, forward strand.
CTCTTGCCATGTAATATGGCATATCAGTTTGAAAAAAATGGAGCTCAACCCATATTGTAAAATTCAGATTGCTGCATTAGACTTTTTGGGGGCACGTTCAAATGCAAAAGTTTTGTTGAAGAAACTTCTGCAATTAGTTACAGTCATCTGATGTTTGTGCGTCGTGTTCAGGGTTCTCTGTAAACTCCATTGAGATAGAATTTCTTTCTACTCAATGGACCTCTAATCTGGTCCCAAAAGCGCTTGGCGTTATGGAGGTAATCTCTTTGACAAATCTCTTTGGCAATACGGACACAATAATGGGCTCCTAGATCAATAGAACCAAAGTGTCAGTCAGAAGACCACCCTATTGGAGGTAATTGTGGAGACACACCACTAGGTCAAGGTCACACATTCAGTATTTGGTCAGTATTTTCCATCAGTATTTGTAGGTCAGAACCATCAGTGGAACAAGAGGAAAAATATAATAGAAACACGTCACTTCTTCTGTATTTATCACTCACTCCTGGTTTTGGCTTACAAATACTGATGTCAAATACTGACCAAATACTGAACGTGTGAACGGGGCCTTAGGGTGTATTTCTGATGAGATTGGTTCACAAATAAGCTATTTGGGTAAATAGACAAATAACAAATTTTCTGCAGAAAATCCACAAATCAAATGCACTAAAGTCGTTGTTGTCGATTTGCAAAAAGTGAAGTCCACAATGAGAAATCACAGAAAGAATTCATTTACTGCAGATGAGATTTCACACTTTGGTGCTGTATTATGCTATTCATTTTCTTCCAGAAAATCTTCATGAAAAATCCACTGCATGTGCATTTACCTTAGATCTTACAGATGATCTGTACTGTAGGTGCAGTGATAGTAATAAAGATTAGGATGAAAGTGGATGTACACATATACAGGGAAGGTGGAGGGTTATTCCTCGGGATAATTTACTAAGTTGGTCCCAAGGAATCCAAGTCTGACACTGCCTGTGGACCTTCAGGTGATTCTACCAACTCTCTTAAACTCTCAAGAACTTTTCATACCTGTATCCTTAGGTATTTAAATTGGAAATGTCAGGAAAATAGTACAGGTAGGTGTCGCAGCTGTAGCAAGGCAATGTGGTTGGAACAGTGGCGGCAGATGTGGCAGAGCCGAAACACTGATGCAGCATAGTTGACTAAGGAATCAGTGAAGCAGAGCAGAATTTGGAAGGGAGACTCAATGTAGCAGCGCTGGCACAGCGATGTAGCAAACACTCAGCACTGAGTTTGCAATGTAGCGTAGTTGCCACACTAAGGTGGAATTGGTGTATCATAACTGACTTTACAATAGAATTTCAATGTAGCATAGCTGGCACAGCAATTTACCAGGATTTATTCAGTGAAGAGGAACTGGTGTAGCAGAGCTGAGTTTGCAGTGGAGACTTATGCAGCTAGAGCCATGAAATAGCAGAGTTATACTGCAAACATTGATGTAGCCGTGCTGGAATCATAAAATAGCAGATTTGTACAATCGAGCTTTATGTAGTAGTGCCAGGGTTGCCACCAGAAATTTCAGGGCCCTTTACTGGCAACATTTTCGTGCCCCCTTGAGACTCCACCCCTCGAACATACCACAATCCCACTGCCTACTCTTGGAAAAACTCCACTTCTGCATCACGTCATCACCAATCACACGTTAACAGTTCTCATAGAACACCAGATCACACATAGCCAGCAGCTTTTGTTTTGGTCAAAAGATTTTTTAAGCCGCCACCACGACAAGGTAGATTCTTTTGGCCGGGCCCTACTCTACTCTATCTGTCACGACGTATAACAGATATATTCTATGATAGTAACATATATCTAATGAGACAACACTCTATATTTCATATTATAGAAAATATCAACATGTATACGTAGAATCTGCCAGCAATGTCTTACCTGACATAATATCCAATGTATTGTGGGTCTATACTGTGCACGTGAAACGCTGTCTCAGGATAGAGGTGGACCGGGGTCTATGCTGACCCTGAACTGGGGTCCTGACTAGTCCCTCTACCTGGAGGTACTGTTAATGGTACAGAGGTCCAGGCCGCCAGCGTAACCCTGTCTCCTGTAGATCCCTGACCACTGTAATCTAGTCCTGAGAAGGACCCTGATTACCACCACAGGGAATGGGCAGGCAACAGCTTACACACAGTCAAATACAAACGAGACAGACAGGGGGGTAAAGAAAACACTGCCTTGCATACAAAACTTCCACTACAGAGGAACACAAAAGGTTAAGAAGATAAACAATAAGTGAGGAGAGGAAAAACCACAACAGGCACTCTTAGCTTAAGTCTTCTCAGAAACGATCCGCTCTGCTGGTCTGAATGAATGCTTTCACTTCCCCAGCAGACCAGCAGGTATATGAAGGAAGCTAATTAACAAAACATCAATCGCAGCTGGGCGAGGCTGGTCTGTCCAGCATCGAGAGAGAAAGAATTAACTCCCTCAGTGCTGAAAAACACCCAGCACCAGAAACTCAGCTGTGCGAAGTCAGGGTGTGCAATCGCGACGATCTCCGCCGCGACACACCCGTGACACTATCCTATTAAAAGTTGTTGAAATATCCAATACTCTTTTTAGGTATATTTTTATTTATTTTTATTTAAGGGAATGTTTCACATACATTTTTTAAAATGACCAATAATACCACATACAAGGGACAAATAACGTCACATCATGGACGGATCACATATTACCACCACATAGTGACCGTATAATACCACATACAAGGAACAAATATTGTCACACCATGACCAAACCACATATTACCATCACATAGTGACCAAATAATATAACATACAAGGGACAAATACTGTCACACCATGAGCAGATCACATATTGCTACCACATAGTGACTGAATACTAGAATATTGATCATTAATAAGAAACACAATACTAATATTATCATAAGAACCATTATACACAGGAGCTCTGTACATAGTATACAGTGAAAACTAGAGAAAAAAAACAAACTACGTGGTCAGGTAAATGATGACGCAAACCAATGATTAGAAAAATGATGAAATACAAATTTTATTGAGACAAGTGTACCTGCGGAGCACACGAGTGACAAAATGATGCTGACAAGGAATGATAATGACAAATTTCAAGACGCAGAGAGAAAAACTCGGCACACCAAAGGATATGAAAGTATCCACAGTGATTTTTAATCAAAAAGATTTTTTAGTACATACATAACTGACGTTTCGGTCTGAACTTAGACCTTCATCATAGTACTAGTAAAGAAAAAATAAAAAATATATAACAGAACGTAAAATATAACAACAAGTATATTGCAGAAGCAAATAGAAAAATGTAAAAAAAAATGTATATACAGACAGTAGCTGACAAAGGGCTTTTAAATAGCATAATTATATAGAAAAAAGCGGTAATGACATAACTCCAGCTATCTAGCTCACATCACTTTATAGACAATGAAAGCGACTGTGACACCCATAGAGAATTAGAAAGGAATCACATACCCATATATGTACTTTCTCTTATTTGCAGAGATGCTTATATTGCAACAGAGGCCTAATGTGATAGTGGAAAATGTATCATCTTTGATAATTAGAGTGTCCAGAAAATTGATTTCTTTTTTACTCGAGGACATGGTAAAGTCCAAGCCTGGCCTAGAGGTACGCAATCGTGAATAGAAATCATCCAATAGGTTATCGGGTCCTATCCAAATGCAAAGAATATCATCGATGTATCTTTTCCATACAAGAACATGTGTACGGAAGAGGTCATCGAGATATAGGACACTGTCTTCATAATGAGCCATGTAGCAGTTAGCATATGGCTGTGCGGCGTTAGATCCCATTGCTGTTCCCCTTCTTTGAAAATAGAATCTATCCTCAAACAGAAAAAAAAAAAAAAACGCAAGGGCTGTAGTATAACAGATTCTGGAGGTGTCATGTGACAATGACCACATCCGGTACGCCACTTCCGGTACGTGGCTTCCGGTATTAGACGCCATCTTGGTACACTACATAACGCCAGGCACGAGCTAAGCTCAGCAGCACTGAGGACAAGCGGTGGATACTGCGTCCACACCCTAGCGATCGTGCTCCACAGTCACCTGTAAGACAATATATCACCTCCTTGGCACCATTTTAAGACAACTTCATCATATGAGGAGCTAATACTATGGCGTATTTTCACCCTACAGAATGGTCACTGTTGTGAATGGGCTTGAGATGAGTTCTGAGCAGAGGCTCCCTCTGGTGGTTACAAGCGGTACTGGTCTGTCCAGTGAAGATTGTGAAGATTGTGAGGATTGGGAATCAGGTGTTACTGACTGGTCTTATATAAGGGAGTCACCTTCCCATCAGGGTTGCCGGTGATCAATTGTTCTGGTCTCTATCCTTGATTCCTGTTTCCCTTGTAGCCTGCTGTGTCGTGTCTGCATCTCCTGCTAACAGATAAGACATTTTCTTCTTTTTGTTTTTGTGCTTGATTTTTGCATTTTGTCCTGCACTTCTGTGGGGGCCTTCAGGGTCCCCTCCGGGGGCTTTTGCCCTCTCAGTTTAGTTCAGCCACTGATGTTTGTACTTTTGCTTTTTCCTGTTTTTTCAGTGGCTGCTGTTTTGATTTTGTTACACCAGAGAACTAATTTAGGTGGTAGAGGTCGTGTGATCTCAGGTGTTTTTGAAATTAGTAGAGTTGGTGCTTTTCAGGGTTTTCTGGGATTGCAGTAAGTACCCTTCCTATCCTTTTCTATTTAGTTAGTTTGGGCCCCAACGTTTGCTCATACTATTTTCTGTCTGTGTCAGTATTTCTTCTTGTCTAACCGCCATTACATGTTTGGGGGCTTTCTATTATCTTTGGGGTTCTGCTCCGGGGCAGATAGCTTTCCTATATCTATCTTTAGGTGTAGTTAGTTTCTCAGGCTGTGACGAGGCGTCTAGGACCAACGTAGGAACGCTCCACGGCTGCCTCTAGTTGTTGTGGTTAGTCAGGGTACTGCAATCTCATAGATTCCAACTGCTCTGGTGTATAACCTTTTTTGCCTGCACTCCTCAGCTACCGAAACATAACAGTATTACCGGCCAAAAAATTTAAAATTGTATGGTACTCACAGAAGGGAAAAAATTTGTGAAAGAAAAAAACGGTTGTCAGAGTTGTCAGAGATATTTTTCTGTTTGTTGCATTTTTTTTTTTTTCCCTCTGTATCTCTGGGTGCTGGGGAGGATTTTTTCTCTCAATGGAGTTTGCACAGTTGTCTGGCCGTGTGGATCAGCTTGCCACTGAGGTTCAGAGTATTGCTGCATATCTTGCTAGGTTGCCTGTTGTGGAACCTAGGATTCCCATGCCAGATTTGTTTTTAGGGGATCGAGCTAAGTTTCAGAATTTCAAAAATAATTGTAAATTGTTTTTTGCCTTAAAATCTAAGTCCTCAGGGAACGCAGCGCAGCAGGTTCAAATTGTCATCTCTCTCCTGCGCGGCGATCCTCAGGATTGGGCTTTTTCCCTGACACCTGGGGATCCTGTTTTGAGTGATGTTGATGCATTTTTTCAGGCTTTGGGGTTATTGTACGATGAGCCTAATGTCACTGATCAAGCTGAAAAAGCCTAGTTGGCATTAAATCAGGGGCTTGATGACGCTGAGTTATACTGTCAGAGATTCCGTAGGTGGGCAGTCCTGACCAAGTGGAATGACGACGCTTTGGCGGCCCTTTTTCGGAAGGGTCTGTCAGATAATGTAAAGGATGTTATGGTGGGATTCCCTGTCCCCTCTGGTCTCAATGATTCTATGTCATTAGCGAATCAAATTGACAGACGTTTGCGTGAGCGGAGAAGTATGCGTGGAATAGTGTTGCCTTGTGAACCTGCTTCTGAATCCATGCAGTGTGATAGAGTGGTGTCTGGGGCACAGCGTCATGATTTTCGAAAGCGCAATGGGTTATGTTTCTACTGTGGTGATGCCTCTCATGCTATTTCAGTCTGCCCTAAGCGGGGAAGACGTTTTGCACGCTCAGTTGTCTTGGGTAGTGTTCAGACTAAGTTTTTATTAACTGTCACTCTGATATGCTCTCTGTCTCATTTTCTGCTCAGGCTTTCGTTGATTCTGGAGCAGCTATTAACCTGATGGATTATGATTTTGCTAAACGTTGTGGGTTTCCCTTGATACCCCTACAGAAGTCTATTCCCCTACTGGGGATCGATTCTACCCTTTGGCTGAGAATAAACCTCAGTTCTCTACTCAGGTGATAATGAGGGTTGAACCTGATCATCAAGAGTGCTGCAAATTTTTGGTTCTGTATAATCTGCATGATATTATCGTACTGGGTTTCCCTTGGTTACAGTCTCATAATCCTGTTTTGGATTGGAAATCTGTGTCTGTAACCAGTTGGGGCTGCCAATGTGTTAATACCAACACTCCTGTTTTTTCTGCTCCCCCCAGGCTCAGGATGTTCCTGACTTTTTGATTGATTTTTCTGATGTATTTAGCGAAAGTAAATCTGCATCCTTGCCTCCCCATAGGAGCTATGACTGGTAGTAAATTCCCTAAAGGTCGCCTTTTTAACTTGTCTGCACCTGAACATGACGCTATGTGGTCTTATATCAAGGAGTCATTGGAGAAGGGTCATATCAGACCATCCTCTTCACCCTTAGGTGCCGGTTTTTTCTTTGTGGCCAAAAAGGATGGTTCATTAAGGCCGTGTATTGATTATCGTCTTTTGAACAATATTACTGTGAAATATCAATACCCGTTACCCTTGATTTCTGACCTGTTTTCCAGGGTGAAAAACGCTACTTGGTTTACCAAGCTTGACCTCAGGGGGGCATATAACCTTATTCGCATTAAGCACGGGGATGAATGGAAGACGGCATTCAATACCCCGGAGGGGCATTTTGAGTACCTTGTGATGCCCTTTGGGCTCACTAATGCTCCTTCTGTCTTCCAGTCCTTCATGAATGACATTTTCAGGGATTTTGTGGATAAATTTCTGCTTGTTTATTTGGATGATATCTTGATTTTTTCTAATGACTGGGACTCTCATGTGAAACATGTTCGAACTGTATTCCAGATTTTGAGAGAGAATGCTCTGTATGTGAAGGGATCAAAGTGTCTTTTTGGCGTACAGAGGATCTCATTTCTGGGATTCATTTTGTCCCCATCTGTTATTGAAATGGACCCGGTCAAGGTTCAGGCCATCTGTGATTGGGTCCAACCTACTTCATTAAAGGCTCTTCAAAGATTTTTGGGTTTTGCCAATTTTTATCGTAAATTTATTGGTAATTTCTCGGTTATTGTTAATCCATTGACTGATTTGACCAAAAAGGGTTCTGATGTGGTGAATTGGCCTCCTGAGGCAGTCTCTGCATTTCAGGAACTTAAGCAGAGATTCACTTCTGCTCCTGTTCTACGGCAGCCTGATGTTTCTCTGCCATTTCAGGTGGAGGTTGATGCCTCTGAAATTGGGGCAGGTGCCGTTTTGTCCCAAAAAGATCCAGAGACCTCTAAAAGTAACCCTTGTGCCTTTTTCTCTCGAAAATTTTCTCCTACTGAACGTAATTATGACGTGGGTAATCGGGAGTTATTGGCCATGAAGTGGGCTTTTGAAGAGTGGAGACATTGGCTGGAGGGAGCCAAACATCAGGTGGTGGTCCTTACTGACCATAAGAATCTGGTTTATCTGGAATCTGCCAAGCGACTCAATCCTAGACAGGCCAGGTGGGCCTTGTTTTTCACACGTTTTAATTTTGTGGTTTCCTTTCTTCCTGGCACTAAGAATGTTAAGGCGGATGCCCTCTCGAGGAGCTTCCTTGCGGACTCTCCTGAGTTATCTGATCCTTCTGTTATTTTGAAAGAGGGTGTAGTTCTTTCCGCCATCTCACCTAATTTGAGACTTGCTCTGGAGGGGTGTCAGGAGGATAGGCCCGAGCGCTGCCCTGTTGGAAAATTGTTTGTCCCGGACCAGTGGAAAAAGAGTGTGATGTCTGAGATTCATTGTTCCGCGTTGGCTGGGCATCCCGGAATTTTTGGTACCAGAGACTTGGTTAGTCGGTCCTTTTGGTGGCCTACCTTGTCTCGTGATGTCAGGGAATTTGTGCAGTCCTGTGGGACTTGCTCTCGCTCCAAGCCTTGCTCTCACTCTAGTGGTTTGTTGATGCCATTGCCTGTGCCCAAGAGACCATGGACCCATATCTCTATGGATTTCATTTCCGACCTTCCTGTTTCTCAGAGAATGACCGCCATCTGGGTGATTTGTTATAGATTTTCCAAGATGATACATCTTGTGCCATTACCTAAGTTGCCTTCCTCCTCTGAATTGGTGCCGTTGTTCCTTCAGCACGTGGTTCGTTTACACGGCATTCCTGAGAACATAGTGTCTGACAGAGGAGTCCAGTTTGTTTCCAGATTTTGGAGGACTTTTTGTTCTAAACTGGGTGTTCAATTGTCTTTCTCCTCGGCATTTCATCCTCAGACCAATGGTCAAACTGAGAGAAAAACCAGACATTGGAGACTTATCTAAGATGCTTTGTGTCTGCTGATCAGGATGACTGGGTCTCTTTTTTGCCTTTGGCTGAGTTTGCTCTTAATAATAGGGCTAGCTCTGCCACTTTGATGTCTCCGTTTTTCTGTAATTCTGGGTTTCACCCTCGATTTTCTTCAGGACAGACGGAGGCTTCTGTCTGTCCAGGTGTTGACTCTGTTGTGGAGCGTATGCAACAGATTTGGGACCAGCAAAAACAAGGGAAAAAGCAATGTGTGTATATACCCTAATGAAAATAAATAAGTAAAAAAGCAAGTGCATTAAATAATTAACATAGGGTACTTAGTAAACACTGTTTTGATCAAAAAAGAATAAAGCTGTCCCACCACGGGTTTTGATCAAAACAGTGTTTACTAAGTACCCTATGTTAATTATTTAATGCACTTGCTTTTTTACTTATTTATTTTCATTAGGGTATATACACACATTGCTTTTTCCCTTGTTTTTGCTTGCTTTTATGGCCAGTGTGAACATGCTTCTACATCTTGCATGTCATTCAAGTCTACTTCAGTTCAGTTTTTTGTTTTTCTTTAGCATTTTTGTATTCAGTACAAATAGGTGTGGCCTCCTTTCTACTGAGCTGTGTAGTTCATATATAGTCCCTCTGAAGCTGGGTGTCCATTTGGGACCCAGACTCTCTGCCACTATTCACACCAGGTAGGTTTTAACCTTAGAGAGTGTAGTGACTGTCTCAAATGGGTACACCTTGCCGTGGTGGGACAGCTTTATGCTTTTTTGATCAAAACAGTGTTTACTAAGTACCCTATGTTAATTATTTAATGCACTTGCTTTTTTACTTATTTATTTTCATTAGGGTATATACACACATTGCTTTTTCCTTGTTTTTGCTTGCTTTTATGGCCAGTGTGAACATGCTTCTACATCTTGCATGTCATTCAAGTCTACTTCAGTTCAGTTTTTTGTTTTTCTTTAGCATTTTTGTATTCAGTACAAATAGGTGTGGCCTCCTTTCTACTGAGCTGTGTAGTTCATATATAGTCCCTCTGAAGCTGGGTGTCCATTTGGGACCCAGACTCTCTGCCACTATTCACACCAGGTAGGTTTTAACCTTAGAGAGTGTAGTGACTGTCTCAAATGGGTACACCTTGCCGTGGTGGGACAGCTTTATGCTTTTTTGATCAAAACAGTGTTTACTAAGTACCCTATGTTAATTATTTAATGCACTTGCTTTTTTACTTATTTATTTTCATTAGGGTATATACACACATTGCTTTTTCCCTTGTTTTTGCTTGCTTTTATGGCCAGTGTGAACATGCTTCTACATCTTGCATGTCATTCAAGTCTACTTCAGTTCAGTTTTTTGTTTTTCTTTAGCATTTTTGTATTCAGTACAAATAGGTGTGGCCTCCTTTCTACTGAGCTGTGTAGTTCATATATAGTCCCTCTGAAGCTGGGTGTCCATTTGGGACCCAGACTCTCTGCCACTATTCACACCAGGTAGGTTTTAACCTTAGAGAGTGTAGTGACTGTCTCAAATGGGTACACCTTGCCGTGGTGGGACAGCTTTATGCTTTTTTGATCAAAACAGTGTTTACTAAGTACCCTATGTTAATTATTTAATGCACTTGCTTTTTTACTTATTTATTTTCATTAGGGTATATACACACATTGCTTTTTCCCTTGTTTTTGCTTGCTTTTATGGCCAGTGTGAACATGCTTCTACATCTTGCATGTCATTCAAGTCTACTTCAGTTCAGTTTTTAGATTTGGGACCAGGTAGTGGAGAGGTTGTCCCTCTCTCAGGAGAGGGCCCAGCGGTTTGCTAACCGGCATAGGACTGATGGTCCTCGGTTTAAAGTAGGGGACTTGGTCTGGTTGTCCTCAAAAAATATTCCTATGAGAGTAGCATCTCCTAAATTTAAGCCTAGGTTCATTGGACCTTATAAGATCATGGAGATTCTTAATCCTGTTTCTTTCGTTTGCTTCTTCCAGGGACATTTAAGATCCATAACGTGTTCCACAAGTCCTTGTTGAAGAGGTTTGTTGAGCCAGTGGTTCCTGCTGCTGTGCCTCCTGACCCTGTTTTGGTTGAGGGCAATCTGGAGTATGTGGTTGAGAAAATATTAGATTCTCGTTTTTCTAGACGGAAACTCCAGTGTTTGGTTAAGTGGAGAGGTTATGGTCAGGAAGACAATTCTTGGGTGTTTGCTTCGGACATCCATGCTAGGAGACTCATCCGTGCGTACCATAGAACTCATCCTGACCGACCTGGTTGCTCAAATGAGGGTTCGGTGACCCCTCCTCAAGGGGGGGTACTGTTGTGAATGGGCTTGAGATGAGTTCTGAGCAGAGGCTTCCTCTGGTGGTTACAAGCGGTACTGGTCTGTCCAGTGAAGATTGTGAAGATTGTGAGGATTGGGAATCAGGTGTTACTGACTGGTCTTATATAAGGGAGTCACCTTCCCATCAGGGTTGCCGGTGATCAATTGTTCTGGTCTCTATCCTTGATTCCTGTTTCCCTTGTAGCCTGCTGTGTCGTGTCTGCATCTCCTGCTAACAGATAAGACATTTTCTTCTTTTTGTTTTTGTGCTTGATTTTTGCATTTTGTCCTGCACTTCTTGTGGGGGCCTTCAGGGTCCCCTCCGGGGGCTTTTGCCCTCTCAGTTTAGTTCAGCCACTGATGTTTGTACTTTTGCTTTTTCCTGTTTTTTCAGTGGCTGCTGTTTTGATTTTGTTACACCAGAGAACTAATTTAGGTGGTAGAGGTCGTGTGATCTCAGGTGTTTTTGAAATTAGTAGAGTTGGTGCTTTTCAGGGTTTTCTGGGATTGCAGTAAGTACCCTTCCTATCCTTTTCTATTTAGTTAGTTTGGGCCCCAACGTTTGCTCATACTATTTTCTGTCTGTGTCAGTATTTCTTCTTGTCTAACCGCCATTACATGTTTGGGGGCTTTCTATTATCTTTGGGGTTCTGCTCCGGGGCAGATAGCTTTCCTATATCTATCTTTAGGTGTAGTTAGTTTCTCAGGCTGTGACGAGGCGTCTAGGACCAACGTAGGAACGCTCCACGGCTGCCTCTAGTTGTTGTGGTTAGTCAGGGTACTGCAATCTCATAGATTCCAACTGCTCTGGTGTATAACCTTTTTTGCCTGCACTCCTCAGCTACCGAAACATAACAGGTCACTTCACCTATTCAGCTCTCTACTACGGGGTATGTAAGGGATGCAATATCTTGTATATCTGTCTGAAACGTATGAGATATCACAACACCAATGGACAAATTTTCCACTATCACTTTAGGCCTTTGTTGCAATATAAGCATCTCTGCAAATAAGAGAAAGTACATATATGGGTATGTGATTCCTTTCTAATTCTCTATGGGTGTCACAGTCGCTTTCATTGTCTATAAAGTGATGTGAGCTAGATAGCTGGAGTTATGTCATTACTGCTTTTTTCTATATAATTATGCTATTTAAAAGCCCTTTGTCAGCTACTGTCTGTATATACATTTTTTTGACATTTTTCTATTTGCTTCTGCAATATACTTGTTGTTATATTTTACGTTCTGTTATATATTTTTATTTTTTCTTTACTAGTACTATGATGAAGGTCTAAGTTCAGACCGAAACGTCAGTTATGTATGTACTAAAAAATCTTTTTGATTAAAAATCACTGTGGATACTTTCATATCCTTTGGTGTGCCGAGTTTTTCTCTCTACATATTATACGGGGATAGGACCCTACCCGAGCACTCCCCCACACGGTTGTGCTATAACGTTGTGATACAAAATTTCAAGACGCAAACATGATATAGACGGCACTTAAGATGAAAAGACGCAATAATAAAAGGTGACAATATTTATCCTAAAATGCATATATATAGGGTATGCCCATGAATAGGGATATATAAAAAACTAAAGAGCATACATACATGTATACAATTAGCAAAGAGTGCAAAGTTGATAATAAATGTACGCACATGGATGAATTACAGCCATGGAAAATAAAGTGCGTGTATACCCCTTTAAGAAAATAAGATGTCAGCATAACATAACACTACCGTAGAGAAAAGAAATAAAGTGCATATGCAATAAGTATCATTAATATTGGAGCCGCAGTGTGTGGTCTATATATAATATGACAAAGAAAAAGTACATGGAAGTCTAGGCATAGTGTAGTGACAAGGTAACGTAGATGAGTATAATAGCAGGTATAATCATGATAGGTAATATGCCTGGAATTGAGGGTAATGAGCCGTTACCTATGAGGTCACACTGGTGCTAGTAGGAATGCGTCCCGACGCGTGTTTCGGATCGAGTCCCTCGTCCACCCCTGAATAGCAGAATTGTACAATGTAGGTCTGTTTCCTTTCCCTGGGTCTGCTGATCTCTGGTGTGCTTCACGCTGGGTTTTTAAAGTAGCTTGATGTGCTCTCATGACATCATCTGCCTAGGCCTATTTAAGGCCTTCTAAGAAACACACCTGTATCCTGATATTAAGTGTCAGGACTCAAACCCAGCAGCTCTTGTGCATCAAGCAGCAGCTCTTCCTTCGGAGCTATTCAGATCTCTGGACAGTTCCTTGCTAAACCCAATACTAGTACCTGTGTTGTTCCTGATTGTCTCCACCCTGAGTTCCTGATTGTCTCTACCCCGAGTTCCCTCAAGATTCTACTGCTGCTTCCATGTACCGACCACTGGCTATTTCCTGACTATGATACCTGCTTATCCTCCCAACTATACTGCTGCACCGTGTACCAACGTCTGGCTATTTCCTGACTATGATACCTGCTTATCCTCCCAACTATACTGCTGCACCGTGTACCAACTTCTGGTTATTTCCTGACTATGATACCTGCGTATCCTTCCAACTATACTGCTGCTCTGTATACCAACCTTTGGCTATTGCCTGACTACGATACCTGCTTATCCTCACAACTATGCTGCTGCACTGTGCACCGACCCCTTGCGATTCCCTGAGTACAATACCTGCTTATCCGCCCAACTATACTGCTTGCACCGTGTACCAACCTCTGGCTATTTCCAGACTACAATACCTGCTTATCCTCCCAACTTCACTGCTGAACCGTGTACCGACCTCTGGAGATTCCCTGACTACGCTACCTGCTGGTGCTGCCCCTAGTGGTTGCAATATCACTACTCCAACTCAGGTAAGTCCATAACATTATTTTACTGTGCGCCCCTATCTGTTCCTTTCCTGCAATTGCGTGCAGTGGTTTGGACTTTCCTGTGTCTCCTCTGGACACGTCTGCCTGTGGTTTCTAGTGATCAAAGTCCTCTCTCCTCAGGTGACTTCCTGCTGCTCCATCAACACCCAGGATCAGTGTGATGACCTGGACCTGGGCTTAGACGATCCACCTCACCATGGGAGCCCAACAGTAGCTTTATGTAGCAGTGCTGGAATTACTATGATCGAAATGATAGAGATGAGTTAAGGTGTTGGTGCGATGTAGCGTTAGGAACGCCAGCTAACTGAATCCTCAGGCAGTGTCCATCTGTTTGTGTTATGAATATTGACTTGGGTGGACGATCTCAACTGAGTGCATCAAAGTTCCATGGCAAACCAACGTACAGAAGAAGAGCCAGCACTAGTCTGCAGTGCTCGACACTGGGACTAGTAATATAGAGTGGTTGTATCGGGATTTGTTTGTCTCCGTGTATCTCAACAACCCTTCAGCCGCATAAAATGACACCAGTGTTAAAAATTGTTCATGATGTATGGTGGGTTGTTACAGATTTTGCAGTGAGGTTCAGTAACTTTCAGTTATGCAGCCAGAATAACTTTGGTCTCTAAGATTTTAACAGAAAGAAACAAAAAAGTCTGTTAGATTGTAAAGAATACAGAATTATCCATACAACAGTTTACAATACATGGACAATGGAGAAAAGAAATGCCCTAAATTCTATATCCAGCCCAATATTATCAAGACAAACACAAATGCCCTAAAGGAAGTTAGTAGCTACAAAAACAAGATGAGATCCGGCTCATTAGCAGAGACGTGTATATGATACAAGATACCGAGTGCAGCCATGTGTCGAAGAAATGAGCTAACTCGGCTCAGTCATACTGCAGTCACCATCAATAAGGAAAGTGCTGCATTCCGGAGGGATGTCACTTTTCTCAGCCAGGTCATGCCATTAAAAAAATTGAAGTCATGATTCTGAGCTACATAAGAAAATGGATGCTTCACCTGAAAATCGAAATAAAAAAATGTAAAAAATGGAGACTGATCATGTTCATCTTCATCTGCTGGGTTTTAGTCAATAAAAGGTTATTCTGCCAAATATTTGGATCAAAACACTGATGAAACTGAGACGACCAATTTTCTCATGTGAGAACATCACTGATGTCTGAATGAGCTCTTATTAAGAGGTAAAGACAGTGGTACTTTCATGGCTCGCAGATCACCCAAAACTAATTTTTCATGGAGTAATTCCTTATCCTGTTGACATATAGACAAAGTGTATTGAAAACAGGGGGGATTATATTGACAAATGTCGTTTGTTTAATCTGAAAAGTGGTTAAAATCTGAGTGTGGATTATTTGATTTATTCTCGCATCTTGAGAATGGAGGCTCATGGCGTAGAGCTGCCTGTGGAGAAGTGGTCAGAGTTCCCATGCAAATGAATGGGACCCTTTCTTGCAATAGTTACAGGTCCCTTTCCTGGGGTTTTCATCTACTATACATTTATGACACATCCTGTGAATTTGCCTCAAATGTACAATATGAGATAGGAATATGTAGTCTTGGACTGGCCCACGGAAGAGAAGGCTAATTCCCCGGTGGGCCCCTGTGTACAGATGAGATCGAAGTGCATCCCGCTATAGTACAGGATGGGTTCAAAACCTTTCTACATAAGCAGTATTTGGAGCAATATACTTTATTTCAATATGTGCACATAAAATAAGCATCAGTCATTTACTAAACTACTCAACTAATGATTATACAGAAACAGAGGTACACTCGTGAATGGTTAATGTAATATTTGCATCTTGCTGAATAGTGATCCCCAGAGCCAATGCTACTGGTAGGCCTTGACACCCCAGTCCAACAATGAAAATACCCCTTTAATGGTAAATCTTCCTAGTTGTGCAGGATTTATTTATTTGCTATTCAGGATCCAGGGAAATCTTATGATAACTCTTGTGCGGAAACTTTTGGCCATAGTGGTTCTTTCTCTAAAACCTAGAAATAACTAAACCATAAGGCAAAATTAACTGCTGATTTCTTTACATTGTGTTAAAAGGGGAAATACAGCACAATTAATATACAGTAACCCAGCATAACCTGACTTAAGAATGTGATGACATAATGTTACATTTGCATCTGCAGAACTGTGTCAGTGTTGTATGAGTGGAGTCTCCCAGTGGAGAAGAAGATGATGTCAGGACTAGTGTTGAGCATTCCGATACCGCAAGTATCGGGTATCGGCCGATATTCGCGTTATCGGAATTCCGATACTTAATTCCGATACTTTTTCAATATCGTATACCGGAATCGGAAGTTCCCATAATTCTTTGAGAGGCAATGTGATTTTAGTCAGCCAATGAGGAATCCTACGAAGTGTGGGCACATCCTGTAATGCTGCGGTCATCTTAACTAATGGCATGGCTGTGATTGGCTGCTGAAATGATGTCAGAATGCACTATAAAAGGCGCCGCCGCCATTTTAGCGTCATTGTGCTGTGAATTCAGATAGGGACAGAATGCTACTCTGCTGACTCTGAGGGACAGTTAGAGATTGCGATTTAGTGTACTGTGCTGTAGGCAGGCTATCACCAACCGCTGTGTAAAGCTTCCTTTTGCCTGCAGTGTTGTTTTAACAGCTCTGTGCAAGGTGTGTGTGAGTGCAGGTGACGCTGCAGTTTGCTCTGCATCCAACGCTGTCTGTAGGCATCTGCACGTGTCACTCACAGACTCTTTTTTTTTTTTCTTTAGTGTAATTCTAGCTGCTCCATTCAATAGAAATTATAGTGTGACGCGCTTCCATCCGTATCCAATACATTGGTTGCAAACACTATAGAAGTAGACAAAGGAGTAGCCTTTCACAGATTGTGGACAGTTGTGTTTCAGTGTTCACTTCAGTCTGTGTTTTTTATTTTTTGAGTGCATATCACGCTCCAGTTACTTGTTCAAGCACTGCTGCTTGTACTCTGCTGAGCGTGTCTCAGTGCCTCATCCTTTTCATTTTTCTCCAATTGGTGCTTCTCCATTATATTTGAAAAAAATCTAATCTATTAGTGTGACGCGCTTCCATCCGTATACAATACATTGGTTGCAAACACTATAGAAGTAGACAAAGGAGTAGCCTTTCCCAGATTGTGGACAGTTGTGTTTCAGTGTTCACTGCAGTCTGTGTTTTTTTTTTTTTTGAGTGCACATCACGCTCCAGTTACTTGTTCAAGCACTGCTGCTTGTACTCTGCTGAGCGTGTCTCAGTGGCTCATCCTTTTCATTTATCTCCAATTGGTTCTGCTCCATTCCATTTAAAATCTAATCTATTAGTGTGACGCGCTTCCATCCGTATACAATACATTGGTTGCAAACACTATAGAAGTAGACAAAGGAGTAGCCTTTCACAGATTGTGGACAGTTGTGTTTCAGTGTTCACTTCAGTGTGTGTTTTTTATTTTTTGAGTGCATATCACGCTCCAGTTACTTGTTCAAGCACTGCTGCTTGTACTCTGCTGAGCGTGTCTCAGTGCCTCATCCTTTTCATTTTTCTCCAATTGGTGCTTCTCCATTATATTTGAAAAAAATCTAATCTATTAGTGTGACGCGCTTCCATCCGTATACAATACATTGGTTGCAAACACTATAGAAGTAGACAAAGGAGTAGCCTTTCCCAGATTGTGGACAGTTGTGTTTCAGTGTTCACTGCAGTCTGTGTTTTTTTTTTTTGAGTGCACATCACACTCCAGTTACTTGTTCAAGCACTGCTGCTTGTACTCTGCTGAGCGTGTCTCAGTGGCTCATCCTTTTCATTTATCTCCAATTGGTTCTGCTACTTTCCATTTAAAATAAATCTAATCTATTAGTGTGACGCGCTTCCATCCGTATACAATACATTGGTTGCAAACACTATAGAAGTAGACAAAGGAGTAGCCTTTCACAGATTGTGAATAGTTGTGTTTCAGTGTTCACTGCAGTCTGTGAGGTATTTTTTTTTTTTTAAATGCAGATCACGCTCCATTTACTTCTTCAACCACCGCTGCGTGTACTCTGCTGAGTGTCTGTCACTGGCTCATCCTTGTCATTTTTCTAAAATTGGTGCTGCTTTATTCTATTTAAAATAATTCAAATCTATTACAGTGACGTGCTTCCATCCGTATACAATACATTGGTTGCAAACAATATAGAAGTACACAAACGGGCCTTTCACAGCTACTGAACATGGGTTTTTAATTTTTAACTAAAATATGTATTTTTTCAAATGACACAAATATAAGTAATGTTGAAGAGGAATAGTCCTACATCCATTGTTTGCACAATATTACAGGTGTACATCATGTCCCTTAATCAACAATGTATTATTATATTTACTTGTATGCTTTTATTTAAAAGCCAAGAACACAGAAGGATAACCTTCGCACTGCAGCTGTTGTCAAAGTTCAACCCACATTATGCACTTCCAACATTGCAGCATTTGAGGCATGATGTGAGTTGGATTTGTCAAAGTTATG
Organism: Oophaga sylvatica; assembly: GCA_033576555.1. NCBI lineage: Eukaryota > Metazoa > Chordata > Amphibia > Anura > Dendrobatidae > Oophaga > Oophaga sylvatica. Next base: position 610,426,691 of record JARQOD010000002.1, read on the forward strand.
GAGTGAGAAGGTTCACCATCAGTACCCTATAGCATAAGTATGCTTTTGTGTTAGCATTTGTGTTAGACATGTGGATATCTGCCATAATATGTCACAATTATTTAGTTACAGATTTGTTACCAACACTAATCATTGAATGGTTTTAAATTTGACGTTTCACTTGTTTACAGCTTAGAAATAAGGGTGTAGCCTGATATCTATGTGTAGCACTAGCCACTTTAACATGTCATGTTTTTTTCAACATGTGTAGCTAGGTAGCAGTAATTTTTGCCGGACACACAGCAGGGGAACAGCAGGCGTTACTGAACCCCACAAACACATCATCGATTGTTTTGATCTGTGCATCCAACACTTCTGAGCCCAGGGTCAAGGAGGGTGTAGCCTGAGGCCTAGTATGAGATGTTTGAACTTTAATTTGAACTTTAATTTGGAGTTAGCAGCATTAATTTTTGTCAGACACGCAGCAGGGGAACAGCAGGCGTTACTGAACCCCACTATCACTATAGCTTGTGTATTGGTCTGTGGACACGACACTTCTGAGCAGCAACTGGCAGTGTTGTAGCCCAGGGAGTATAGCTCAGGTGGTAGAAAGATGAACATAACAGGAGACATGGAAAACGTTGCCAACCAGTTAGTTAATCTGAAACCGGACAGGCAAATTCAGGCGAGATCCATGCCTAGTTCATTTTCAGAAAAGTAAGCCGTTCTACATTATCGGAGGATAGTCGCATGCAACGGTCTGTTAGTACACCACCTGCAGCAGTAAAGACGCGCTCCGATAATACACTGGCAGCAGGGCAAGCCAGCACCTCCAATGCATACTGGCTAAGCTCTGGCCATGTATCCAGCTTAGAGACACAAAACTTGAATGGGGAAGAGCCATCTGGGAGTACACTGAGAGGGCAAGACATGTAGTCTGTCACCATCTTACGGAAATGTTGCCTCCTGCTGACTGGAGCCGTCTCGGATGGTGTAGACATTGGTGGCGCTGCCACAAAACTTCGACACATTTGGAACATACTGTTCTTGCCCTGTGCAGAGGCGCTGCTTGTGCTCCCTCTTGTTGCAGAGCTGTCTCCACTGCCTCGACGCACAGAGCTGCTTTGTAAAGCAGTAGCAGCAGCGCTCTCGGCTGGAATGGAGAACATTATGGATTGCACCAGTGTGTCTTGGTACTTCCGCATTTTACGCTCCCGGTTCAACGGTGTGATGAGGCTTTGTAAGTTGTCCCGGTAGCGAGGGTCTAGGAGGGTGTACACCCAATAATCAGACGTGGTGTGAATGTGTTCGATGCGGCGGTCGTTTCTCAGCCACTGCAGCATGAAATCAACCATGTGCTGCAGACTCCCAACTGGCCAAGAAACGTTGTCCCCTGCAAGAGGCGTCATCTCTGCCTGCTGTGCATCACCCCACCCTTGGTCTACATACTGACTAGAGCATTGTCTACCTCCCTCTGGAGCGATGTCTTCCTCCTCCATTGACTCCTCCTCATCCTCCTCACAAAGTCCTTCAAATACATATAAATTTACAAAATTTAAAACTCAAAATTTAAAAACTTTGTATCATAATTCTGTAACATCAGTTTATGGAAACACAATAGCATTACAAAAGGATAGACAAAAAATGTACATTATGTGCTTTGTAAATACATTAAAAGTTTGTAATGGTTATGAAAATATAGACAGCGACTCTGGAGGTTCAATTGTTGATACAGCATGGTACTTTGAAAGTCCTCCAGCCCTTTGTGAGGAACCACGTTGCGCTGACTGTCCAGAAGGTGATGGAATTTGTGACTCCTCATCCTCCACCTCTTCCAAAACCTCATGCCTTAGTGCTTGCAGTGTTTTTTGAAGCAGGCAGATAAGGGGGACAGTCAGGCTGACTAGTGCATCATCTGCACTCGCCATCCGCGTTGACTCATCAAACGCACGCAAAACGTGGCAGATATCCTTCATAGAGTTATTCGCCACTCATTACACTGGCAGTGGCTGCCCATTCATTATAGGATCCAATTCTAATTACTGGTTCTCACCAACAAAGCTCTCCACAGCGCAGCACCCCCCTACATCTCCTCCCTTATTTATATTTATCGGCCTAACCGACTGCTGCACTCTGCAAACGACCTTCGACTAACCTCTGAACTAATCCGTACCTCCCACTCCCAACTCCAAGACTTCTCCCGCGCTGCGCCAATCCTCTGGAATGCTGTACCCCAAGAAATTAGGACTATCCACAATTTGCATGGTTTCAGGGCTTCCTCAAAACACATTTGTTCAGAGCGGCCTATCACATTCACTAATCAAAGTCATTCTATGTATTCTGTGTAAGTGTGTGTGTGTCTCTAGCCCATTCACTATCTCCATCCCTCAGTCCCTTAAGATGGCTGGAACATCATTGTAAATGCACCATTGTATATAAACACCTATACTTTGTATCTCCCCCATCTCATTGTACATTGTAAGCTGTCACGAGCAGGGGCGACTTATTTAGCTTAAATTATTGTATTGTTAACGTTGTTACTTATGACTTGTGTTCTGAAACTGCTAAACTGTAAAGCGCTGCGGAATATGATGGCGCTATATAAATAAATATTATTATTATTCCTCTGAGCTGCTCCCACCACCTTCCTGTTCCTCATGCCATGTTGGGTCTTGGACCTCATCATCTCCACTACCCTCTTCCAACACCTGCTGTTGGGTGGTCTGGCCAGCACCATGCTCAACAGAAACTGGCACCTGGGTCTCATCATCATCATCAGATGCGTTCTGCGGTGTGCTGACCATCGGCACTGTCCACCCGCCTCTTCAGATTCAGAGAGACACAGCTGTTGCGCATCACTGCATACTCCCTCTTCACATTACAGAATGCTGCTTGGCTGGGCCCCTGTTTGCAAGCCAATAGATTCTGAGAACAGAAGCAGACACTCAGCTGGCTCCTGTACAGAACTCTCTGACTGCCTGGGCAATTTGCCAGGCGGTGAAGAGACAGATGGTTGCCTAACAGTGCTGTGGTCCTGAGAGGAGGTGGAAGCAATTGAAGTCGATGCATTGGCTGACATCCAAACAACAACGGCTTCAATTTGTTCTTCCCGCAGCAGGGGGGTACTCCGAGCTCCTACAAAAGTGCGTATAAAGGAACGCTCACGGGGAAAACTGGTGGATGCTGTGTCACTGGGGGCCGCAGCAGCCACAGAATCCCCACGTCCTCTCCCTGAAGAAACTCCACGACCACGTGCCTTACTCCCTGCCTTCTTCATCTTGGTAGATTGATAAAGAAAGTCTGAAAAGTTATAAGGTCTAAGTGTGGTTATTCCGCAGAGACTGCAGTGAACACTGCACACAACTGTTCACTACCCAATGCGTCTCAGCAGGAAGGCAGTCTGTGCGTCAAAACAAAGGCACAAGCATACATCCATGTACCCTGTTTATAAAGCTATATAAAAAAAATTATGTAGTAGTGACGCACACTTTATTGAGGTACAGTATTACATCGCCATTCACCATCTGTTGCTATGCAGTCTCATCTATATATACCTTATCTATCTGTTGTCATGCTTCCAAGTCGACAGTCAGCCATAAATAGCAATTTTCACTATGCACTATGCACTTTTTAAAGGTTATGTTTGTTAATAAAAATGATTATTGCCACATATTATGAGTATTACATGATGGAAATTGTATAATTTTGTATAAACTGTTTAGTGACATTATTCAGCAAATGTAACATTTTAGTAATGTCACAGATAACTTGTAATGCTGATGATGTTTTGAAGTCAGACATTCATTGTCTATACAATAAAAATGGTGTACATACTGTTACTTATCCATCATTAATGGATTCAGATATGTACTTGTATGCTTTTATGTACAACCGTATAGCAGATTCCTTAACTAATTTATTTTGTGGTTTGCATTGCTGTTCAACATGTTAATGTATGTGTTTATGTTTGTCAATTCTTTATTTATCTAGATATTAGTTTAAATGAAATCATCATCTTATGGTAGTAAAGGTTATCTTTCTCTTGTTTGAAGTATAGACATTTAAAATTGACAGGTAACAAGGAAATTACTTGATCTAGTATTTAAACATCCTCCTTGACCCTGGGCTCCAACACCGCCAGTTGTTGCTCGGAAGTGCTGTTAGCACAGTCAACACTTGCTCCTGTGTTACTGGGGTTCAGTAACGTCAGCTGGTCCTCGGTTGTGCCATTGGCTCTTTTCCTTCTGCTGCCCCTCCGGGTTCCAGTACCGTCAGCTGGTTCTCCGCAGTGCCTTTGGCCTAGGTGCCTCCATCTCGGTAACCGAGTTCCAGCAACGTCTGCTGGTCCTTGGTAGTGCTTTGGAGCACAGGTACCTCCTGCTTAGTAACCGTGTCCCAGTAACGTCAGCTGGTCCTCGGTTGTGCCATTGGCTCTTTTCCTTCTGCTTCCCCTCCGGGTTCCAGTACCGTCAGCTGGTTCTCCACAGTGCCTTTGGCCTAGGTGCCTCCATCTCGGTATCCGAGTTCCAGCAACGTCTGCTGGTCCTTGGTAGTGCTTTGGAGCACAGGTACCTCCTGCTTAGTAACCGTGTCCCAGTAACATCAGCTGGTACAAGATTGTGCTACAAATACAAGATACGGAACAAGAGACACAAGAACAATAAGCAGAAGATCTAAAAGCAGAAGAACATGAAGTATAAGACCAAAATGAAGAGCAAAATATATGCTCTAAATTCTAAGCAGAAGAAGACTAAGCAGTGTATGGGGGTGAGTCCGTTCCTCCTCGTGGTGCCCCTGGAAAATGCCTGCTGCTGCAGGCTAAACTGAACACGGACAAATACTGTTGTAATTTAAATCTTTTGTGACAGCAAGAACGGAAGGATGAAAAATTCATACTTTGACAGATTACAAGTACAGGATTCTCTGTCACAAATAAGAATATGATGAAGAAGATGAAGCAGAATATGAATAAGAATAATAGTTTAATAAGAAGAATATGAGTAATGTTAACAAAGATGAATAGCAAGAAGTTTAAGAAGAAGATAAAGAAGGTGAAGATGAAGAATAATTTGATGAAAAAGATGATGCTGCAGAAGATTATGGAGAAAGTGTGTGAAAAGTTAAAAAGGTGAAGATGAAGAGCATGGAAGTTGTGTAATATACATATTTGCCAAAATAGAAAAAACGTTAACAACATTGTCAATTTCTTCGTCAATCCGAACATCTTTAAAAAAAAAAATATTTATGCTATTCCATTTGATTGGGTTAAACATCTATGCCTTTAATGTCTCCTCAACCTTCCCCAATACATTCTACATTACTCTTTCTTGTTTTCCTTCATGTACAATTAACCAACAAGGCAAGAATGGGGTTTTTTTAATTTCGATATTTTGTTCCCATAGACTTACATGGGACTTCCGGTATCGGTATCGGGTATCGCCGATATTTTAATGTTATCGGCGATACCATTCCGATTCCGATACTTTTGGATATCGGAAAGTATCGCTCAACTCTAGTCAGGACGTCTTTTATATCATGAATCTTTGTTTTGTCGAGACCTAAGTGAGCAGAAGATCTGGCAAGAATTGGACACATTTACCGGAACTCCATTGTGTTTTCTGCTGTGTTATTTTAATAAATCACATTATATCATAGGCAAGGAAACAAAAAGCTGAGCCACGACCACGAGCAACTATGTAACCGCTGGCAGCTTTGGAAAGTAAAGTCACTAATTAATCATTTTCATCATTACACCAGATTCTAACGATGGCCAGCTCCTCTCATTATTGGCCTTGCAGATACTTAATTGCAGTGTGTTTTTATACTTTAGGGGAATATCCACTTTCATTTTTTGAAATTTCTATGAAGAGCTTGTTGTCTTTATTAAGCTAAAAAAAGGTTTTGCTTGATTACTCTCCTCCCTGAGTGATGGCATATCATAAGGATATACTTTACAATTAGTGGTGATCTGAGCTCTGAAACTCTCCCTGAGGCTGGGATCACACATGCGAGAAACACGGCCGAGTCTCAAATGTGAATTCCCGGCACTGCCGCCGGCACTCGGGAGCGGAGCGAGTGGCTGCATAGAAATACATGCAGCCATATAGTTTGGAATTTGTTTTCACCACTTAGATGAAAAAGAACCTAGACATGTTTGGTGTCTATGAACTTGTAATCACCTGGAGAAAAAATGACCTATGAAAAAAAAACAAACAAAAAACAGTGTGGGATTGCACTTTTTTTTGCAATTTCACCGCACTTAGAATTTTTTTTCCCATTTTCTAGTACAAAACATGGTAAAACCAATGGTGTTGTTCAAAAGTAAAACTCGTCCCGCAAAAAAACAAGCCCTCATGTGGCCATATTGATGGAAAAATAAAAAGTTATAGCTCTGAGAAGAAGGGGAGCAAAAAACGAAAACGCAAAACTGAAAATACCTGCTGCCATGAAGGGGTTAATTGCCTTAGGGATTGATGGAGATAGCTGAGTAAAAAGGTTGGCAACCTCATAGACTATGGCTGGAGCATTAAGTTGTGATAGTAGGAAGGATGGTGGCTTGGTATATTCATTCTCAATCCCAATCTCAGCTAAAAGGAATGAGACTTCTAGACCCCTGTGCCAGTTATCGGTGAAGGTCTCAGCAGACAGATATTTACCTCCTACCCTGTGGATAGGTGATAACTAATATTTGTGTAAAAATCTCTGATGGTAGTATCCTGAAAGACAAGTCACAATGAATTAGCATTTTGTGTTTGGTGCTAATTAAGTTATGTTGATACTGTGTCATAAAAGGAGTTTTACAACTGACTCTACAGTAGTGTTGTACAGATTGTAGAACAACAGTAAAGATGTCGTAGTTATCCGATGTGCCAGTGCTGAGAAATCCTCATGCAAATTAGCCTGGAAGTGCATTGAGGGAGTGTTAATACACTCTCAGTCCATTGATACGCCCCCAGTGCACTTCCAGACTGATTTGCATGTGACTTTAAAGCTTCATTTCCCACCAATGGCACAGAAGGTTTCATCATTTGTATTGATGATCGCTGACTTATACAGCCATACTATTACTTTGATTAGTAGAATAGTCTTGACCCTTTAAAGATCCTCTTTGATGACACTCCCATATTGTAGGTATTGTGATCTATGGATCAGGAGAAGAATACATAGAGATGTATTTGCTGGAAATCTAAACTAACAAGGGAAGAAACAGTCATGGCCAAAAGTTTTGAGACTGACACAAATTTTAGTTACCACAAAAGTTTATCGCTTTAGTGTTTTTTTGATCTTTTCGTTAGCTGTTTCTATAGTTACTGAAGCACAATTAGAAGGATTTTATTCTTTTTAAAACTTTTATTGACAAATACATCAAGCGTCTGCAAAGACTCAGTATTTACAGTGTTGACCCTTATTTTTGAAGACTTCTGCCCTTCATCTTGACATGCTTGATATTAGCTTTTGGGCCAAATCCCCACTGATGACAACCGATTCTTGCCTATTCAGTGTTTATCACAATTTCTGTGGTTTTGCTTGTACACCCACTTTTTTAGGATTAACCACAGGTTCTTAATGAAATTAAGATCTGGGGAGTTTCCTAGCCATGGACCCAAGATTGGTCTCCATCATGCAGCAAAAAAGAAATGTTCATCACCAAGTTGCTCAGGAAGGGTGGTTGGATCCCGTTCTTTAATCTTGGTAGCATACTAATGTAAAATCAGGATTGAGCCCCTGCCTTAGATGAAACCTCCCCACACATGAATGATCTGTACTTTTGGTAGCGCTCACCTTTTCTTCTGCAGGTAATCATTCTTCCAGATGTTCCAAATAGGTCGGTGTCACACTTGCGTGTGTGATGCGAGAAACTCGCACGAGTCTCTCGCATCAACACCCGGCACTGCCACCGGCACTCAGACTGGAGCGTCCAGCTGCATAGAAATACATGTAGCCGCACACTCCGGTCCGAGTGCCGGCGGCAGTGCCGGGTGTTGACGTGAGAGTCTCGTGTAAGTTTCTCGCATCACACACACACAAGTGTGACACCGGCCATAGTCTGAAGATGGTTTCATCAGAGATATTTGTGACATCTGTTGAAATGACTGGCCGCCATTAATTTCTACAGTGCTATACAGACATCATCATCATCAGTGTCTCATCTTTAGGGGGGCTTCTTAATAAAATGACAAGTTCAAGGATTTGACTGCAGAGGATTTGGGGTAAAGTTGTTTTCTCTGATGAATATCCCTTAGGGCTGTTTCGGACATCTGGATGAATGATTGTCCGGAAAGGAAAAGGTGAATGCCAACAAGACTCTTGTGCCATGCCAACAATAAAGCATCCTGAGACCATTCATATGTGGGGGGCTTTTCATCCATGGAGGGGCTCACTCACAATTTTGCCTAAGTACACAGCCATGAATAACGAATGGGATCTTAACATCCTCCAAAAAGCAAGTTCAGCAAATGATCAAGGAGAGATTTGGTGAAGAATATTGCTTTTTCCATCACGATGGAGCACCTTGTCACTAGGGAAGAGTGATAACTAAGTGGCTCGGTGAGCAAAACATTGAAACGTTGTCAGTAACTAAACTTTTGCTCATGACTGTACAATCTCCATGATTGCGCTGGTCCGGTTGTGCAGTAAGATAACAATACTCTATAATAACTGATATAACTGAAAGTGAGACTTGTAGTTTACGTGTTACTGGACAATGCGGATCACATTTCGGTTATTATATTTTCTAATGGAATATTGATAATAAAACATTGCACTGAAGATCCCCCAGGAAATCAGACGCTGTTAAGTAATTTAATCATTGCTTTTTCTAATCCCCGCGCTCTCCGCAGTGTCGGGGAAGGTTTACAGAAATGGCCGCACTCATATTTTTAATAAATGCTTGCACATTTGTGTGAGTCAGCACAATACTGTAATTTCTTAAGGCCCATCAACCTCTTTCTGCCACTTACATATTTTCTGAATAAAGTTGGCAAATGAAGCAGGTGATTTATCAAACGGAATTAGTTGGCAGTGAATTACAATTTCTCTAATAAAACATTTCCTCAGATGTTCAGATTCTGGAGAACTAATTTCTGCATTTGGCTTCTATCATGATGCTGCAAAAAAAAGGTATCTCAGTCTTGTTGGGCTCTGAGATAAGACTTTATATAAAGATAGGACGGTGATATTCTAAATACATAACGGAGGAAAGCAGCAGCTAATACTGATAAGAGGTTTCTGTTAAAAAAAAGATAATGCAGCACTGAAGCTTTCACCCGATGTGTCTTTTTAACTTTTTATGGGGTCATTTAAGATCTGCTGTGGTGTTAATATTTTTTTTCTGAAAAAAAAAATAGAACTATTTTGTTCATCAGTTGGGAGCAAGGTCCAGTTTACCTGTTTATTCTCTTCATTATTTCCTACTTGTTCAATGATCTTCAGTCTGCCGTGAAATATTCACTAAACGGCGCATGCGCAGTGTGAAGTGTGCACAAGCTAATTCACATGATTTGTGTTGATTAGTAGATGTGATCATGTAAAGGGGCACTTACATTGCAAGATATTCATGAATGAGTGTTATTAAAGGGAATCTGTTAACAGGTTTATATTATTTAATCTGAGAGCAGCATAACGTAGGGCACAAGAGCCAGATTTCAGATGATGTGTCGTTTATTAGGCTGTGTGTTGCAGTTTACATACAATCAGTATTTTATCAGCAGAAAATTATCACTGCCAGGACTACAGCTCAAGCGACCAGCAGTCAAGCTAAACTATGTAACCACACCCCCACTGTGCTCACAATGCACAGAGGAAACTGTCAATCAGGGGTGAGGGCGGGGTTATTTAACAATCCAAAAGTCTTAGCTCTACTACAACTACAAGGATTCTATCAAAACTACATCAAGCAGCCCAGTAAGAGACACATCCCTAGAATCAAGCTTTCTTGCCTTATTTTATATTGCTTTCAGATTATAACAAAAACCTGCTGACAGATTCCCTCTAACCCCTCTCCGATGTTGAGCATAATAAAATGCTCCAGCACTGAGCCCACATCTTTCCAGGAACATGTCAGCTGTTTTGAACAGCTGACATGTGTCTCTACCAGCTGCGGGTGGAATTGCGATCCACCCGCGGCTGTTAACCTGTTAAATGAAGCTGTCAATCTCTGACAGCGGCATTTAACTTGCGCTTACAGGAAGCATGTCGGAAATCCTGCCCATCGGTGACCCCGTTATGTGATCCCGGGTCACCGATGGGTTGGCATGACAACCAGAGGTCTGAAGCAGACCTCTGTGGTTGTCATTGCCGGATTGCCGGTGGTTGACGCTAATAGCAAGTAAGCATTTCTGCTACACACAGTCGATCTGAACATTGCCTGTGTGTAGCAGAGGCGATCAGACAACTGCAGCTTCTAGTCTCCCATGGAGACTATTGAAGCATGCAAAATGTAAAAAAATGTTTTTAAAAATATTAAAGGGAATCTGTCAATCTGTAGAAATACAGGGGACAAGGAACCTGCGCCCCTGAACTGCCCCTAAAGCTAAGGGAGGACCTGTCTTTCCTTAACTTGGGGGTATGCTTAAAGGTAGCGAGGCCCAAGTCCCTGACCTGTCCCTGTCTCCTGTTTAGCCCTGAGCTAAACCCACTAACCCCCTCCCCAGGAGGTGAGACAGAGAATAATGGGAATAACACAAAACAACCAAAGGAAATACAGACACCTGGGGTTAAATCAACTAAACAATAAACATTTAGCTTTCTCTGCTGTAATGCTCCGCACAGCAGAGTAATAAGGCTCCAGATGGGGGAAGCAACTGAAGTACATCTGCTCTCAGCAGCACCTGGCTCCAGCTTGGTTGGTTTCAAAAGGAAGCAATATTACCAACACCAGCTGAGGCCTAATGTGGCCTTTTAAAGGATCGTGGGAGTGGACTCCACTTTCTCCTGACAAGTCAAGCAATGCAATTACACCAGCGGCCACCGGGGACAAAGACTGAGATTAACCACCACTGGCCAGACAGGAAAAAGGTTTCAACATGCAGAGAGAGATCTGCCACAAATGTGGATCGTGACAGTACCCCCCCTAAATGAAGGCCTCTGGACCATCAACACCACACCTCATATACCACCTACGGTGAGGATGCCTCGATCCACCAGGGTTCACCCCAGCAGTCACCTGACTCTCAGGTTTATGGCAAACGCGGACAGATGGAAGTGGCCATAACGAATGCTCCGGAGGTACCACAAATCTCCAGAGCGCCGACATGGGAATGAGTTATGCACTGGCATAACTGGGGGTAAATCCAGCTGGTAAGTTCCTGGGCCGAGAATGGCCGACACCCGATATGGCCTGATCACCCGAGAACTCCAGACTCCAGCAGCACACTTCCACTGGATGTTTTTGGTGGACACTAGTGTTGAGCATTCCGATACCGCAAGTATCGGGTATCGGCCGATATTCGCGTTATCGGAATTCCGATACTTAATTCCGATACTTTTTCCATATCGTATACCGGAATCGGAAGTTCCCATAATTCTTTGAGAGGCAATGTGATTTTAGTCAGCCAATGAGGAATCCTACGAAGTGTGGGCACATCCTGTAATGATGCGGTCATCTTAACTAATGGCATGGCTGTGATTGGCTGCTGAAATGATGTCAGAATGCACTATAAAAGGCGCCGCAGCCATTTTAGCGTCACTGTGCTGTGAACTCAGTTAGGGACAGAACGCTGCTGTGCTGACTCTGAGGGACAGTTAGATATTGCGATTTTGTGTACTACTGTGCTTGAGGCAGGCTAGTTTACCAACCGCTGTGTAAAGCTTCATTTTGCCAGTGTTGTTTTAACAGCTCTGTGCAAGGTGTGTGTGTGACAGTGCAGGTGACGCTGCAGTTTGCTCTGCATCCACCGCTGTTTGTAGGCATCTGCACGTGTCACTTTTTTTTTTTTTTTTTTTTTATTTTATTTAGTGGAATTGGTGCAGCTCCATTATATTAGAAAAAAATCAAATCTATTAGTGTGACGTGCTTCCATCCGTATACAATACATTGGTTGCAAACACTATAGAAGTACAGAAAGGAGCTTTTCACAGATTGTGGACAGTTGTGTTTCAGTGTTCACTTCAGTCTGTGTTTTTTACTTTTTTTAGTGCAGATCACGCTCCAGTTACATGTTCAAGCACTGCTGCTTGTACTCTGCTGAGCGTGTCTCAGTGGCTCATCCTTTTCATTTATCTCCAATTGGTTCTGCTACATTCCATTTAAAATAAATCTAATCTATTAGTGTGACGCGCTTCCATCCGTATACAATACATTGGTTGCAAACAATATAGAAGTACACAAACGGGCCTTTCACAGCTACTGAACATGGGTTTTTAATTTTTAACTAAAATATGTATTTTTTCAAATGACACAAATATAAGTAATGTTGAAGAGGAATAGTCCTACATCCATTGTTTGCACAATATTACAGGTGTACATCATGTCCCTTAATCAACAATGTATTATTATATTTACTTGTATGCTTTTATTTAAAAGCCAAGAACACAGAAGGATAACCTTCGCACTGCAGCTGTTGTCAAAGTTCAACCCACATTATGCACTTCCAACATTGCAGCATTTGAGGCATGATGTGAGTTGGATTGGTCAAAGTTATGGAGTGAGAAGGTTCACCATCAGTACCCTATAGCATAAGTATGCTTTTGTGTTAGCATTTGTGTTAGACATGTGGATATCTGCCATAATATGTCACAATTATTTAGTTACAGATTTGTTACCAACACTAATCATTGAATGGTTTTAAATTTGACGTTTCACTTGTTTACAGCTTAGAAATAAGGGTGTAGCCTGATATCTATGTGTAGCACTAGCCACTTTAACATGTCATGTTTTTTTAAACATGTGTAGCTAGGTAGCAGTAATTTTTGCCGGACACACAGCAGGGGAACAGCAGGCGTTACTGAACCCCACTATCACTATAGCTTGTGTATTGGTCTGTGGACACGACACTTCTGAGCAGCAACTGGCAGTGTTGTAGCCCAGGGAGTATAGCTCAGGTGGTAGAAAGATGAACATAACAGGAGACATGGAAAACGTTGTCAACCAGTTAGTTAATCTGAAACCGGACAGGCAAATTCAGGCGAGATCCATGCCTAGTTCATTTTCAGAAAAGTAAGCCGTTCTACATTATCGTAGGATAGTCGCATGCAACGGTCTGTTAGTACACCACCTGCAGCAGTAAAGACGCGCTCCGATAATACACTGCCAGCAGATCAAGCCAGCACCTCCAATGCATACTGGCTAAGCTCTGGCCATGTATCCAGCTTAGAGACACAAAACTTGAATGGGGAAGAGCCATCTGGGAGTACACTGAGAGGGCAAGACATGTAGTCTGTCACCATCTTACGGAAATGTTGCCTCCTGCTGACTGGAGCCGTCTCGGATGGTGTAGACATTGGTGGCGCTGCCACAAAACTTCGACACATTTGGAACATACTGTTCTTGCCCTGTGCAGAGGCGCTGCTTGTGCTCCCTCTTGTTGCAGAGCTGTCTCCACTGCCTCGACGCACAGAGCTGCTTTGTAAATCAGTAGCAGCAGCAGTGCTCTCGGCTGGAATGGAGAACATTATGGATTGCACCAGTGTGTCTTGGTACTTCCGCATTTTACGCTCCCGGTTCAACGGTGTGATGAGGCTTTGTAAGTTGTCCCGGTAGCGAGGGTCTAGGAGGGTGTACACCCAATAATCAGACGTGGTGTGAATGTGTTCGATGCGGCGGTCGTTTCTCAGCCACTGCAGCATGAAATCAACCATGTGCTGCAGACTCCCAACTGGCCAAGAAACGTTGTCCCCTGCAAGAGGCGTCATCTCTGCCTGCTGTGCATCACCCCACCCTTGGTCTACATACTGACTAGAGCATTGTCTACCTCCCTCTGGAGCGATGTCTTCCTCCTCCATTGACTCCTCCTCATCCTCCTCACAAAGTCCTTCAAATACATATAAATTTACAAAATTTAAAACTCAAAATTTAAAAACTTTGTATCATAATTCTGTAACATCAGTTTATGGAAACACAATAGCATTACAAAAGGATAGACAAAAAATGTACATTATGTGCTTTGTAAATACATTAAAAGTTTGTAATGGTTATGAAAATATAGACAGCGACTCTGGAGGTTCAATTGTTGATACAGCATGGTACTTTGAAAGTCCTCCAGCCCTTTGTGAGGAACCACGTTGCGCTGACTGTCCAGAAGGTGATGGAATTTGTGACTCCTCATCCTCCACCTCTTCCAAAACCTCATGCCTTAGTGCTTGCAGTGTTTTTTGAAGCAGGCAGATAAGGGGGACAGTCAGGCTGACTAGTGCATCATCTGCACTCGCCATCCGCGTTGACTCATCAAACGCACGCAAAACGTGGCAGATATCCTTCATAGAGTTATTCGCCACTCATTACACTGGCAGTGGCTGCCCATTCATTATAGGATCCAATTCTAATTACTGGTTCTCACCAACATAGCTCTCCACAGCGCAGCACCCCCCTACATCTCCTCCCTTATTTATATTTATCGGCCTAACCGACTGCTGCACTCTGCAAACGACCTTCGACTAACCTCTGCACTAATCCGTACCTCCCACTCCCAACTCCAAGACTTCACCCGCGCTGCGCCAATCCTCTGGAATGCTCTACCCCAAGAAATTAGGACTATCCGCAATTTGGATGGTTTCAGGCGCTCCCTCAAAACACATTTGTTCACAGTGGCCTATCACATTCACTAATCAAAGTCATTCTATGTGTAATTCTGTGTGTGTAGCCCATTCACTATCTCCATGCATCCCTCACTTCCTTAAAATGGCTGGACCATCATTGTAAAAACACCATTGTATATAAACACCTGTACTTTGTATCTCCCACACCTCATTGTAGATTGTAAGCTTTCACCAGCAGGGCGGCTGATTTTGCTTTAATTATTGTATTGTTAACGTTGTTACTTATGACTCGTGTTTTGAAACTGTTAAACTGTAAAGCACTGCGGAATATTATGGCGCTATATAAATAAATAATATTATTATTCTTATTATAGAGGCCCACTCAGTAGTGGTGAAGTGTGAACGCCGCAAATTGCGAGTTGACTGCGCCTGATGCAGCTGATACTCCATTACTGTTGGCTGCTGCTCACACAACCGCTCCAACATATGTAACGAGGAATTCCACCTGGTGGGTACGTCACATATAATGCGATGTTCATGAAGGTGAAATCTGCGTTGCAGAGCTGCAATCAGCGATCTGGCCATGCTGGAACGTCGCAAGTGAGCGCACTCTAGGCGGACCTTGTGCAGCAGTGCATCAAGATCCGGATAGTCCCTCAAAAAACTCTGCACGACCAAGTTGAGCACATATGACAGACATGGTATGTGAGTGAGGTTGCCAAGGCCCAGAGCTGACACCAGATTTCGGCCATTGTCACACACTACCAAGCCTGCCTGTAGATTCTCTTCCAAAAACCACACGTCGCTCTCCTGCTTTATGGCATTACAGAGCTCCTGCGCTGTGTGGCTAAGATTCCCCATGGAAATTAATTTCAGGATGGCCTGTTGACATTTGGACACGGCTGTGCTCATATCGGTCGCAACAGGTAAACGTTCACGGGTCCATGTGGAGGTAGACCGTGACGGCTCCTGCAGCGATGATTCTGAGGAACTGGAATAGGAGGAGGAATCAATGTGTACAGACTTGATTCCTGCAATCCTTGGAGTTGGCAGAACACGTACAGCGCCACTCGCAAGATCAGTACCCGGCTGCACAACATTGACCCAATGGGCAGTGAGGGAAAGGTATTGTCCCTGGCCATGGGTGTTAGAACCCTCTTGTTAGGTTTTGTTTCAGTTTGCTGGTCACATGACCTTTTTTCCCTATTTAGTCTGGCTCCGCCCTTCTGGCTTTGCTTGACTTCATTGTATTATCTACTGTTAAGCTAGCCGGGTGCTTAGGTGCCTTAATCTGTGAGTTTTGCTTGATGTTAGGATCACAAAGTATTTATTTTTCTGTTTAATTATCCATGCTACAATTTATGTTAGGAGGTGTCCACCTTTTCTCCCAGTCCCTAGATCTTGTAGGGATTACTCCCTCGCAACTATAGGTCTTCGTTCACACTAGATGAGGACTTTAGCGGGTCTGGTCGCAGGATCAGGTTCCCCGTTACATCGTAGGGATTCAGCTTAGTTGTATTGTAGGGACAGAATTCCCTTCTTTCCTTACTGGTTGTAGCAGATCATAACAATGGGTACTGGTCCACGCATCGGTGGTCAGGTGGACCTTGCTACTGAGGGCTTTTAGTAGCGCATGTTTAATTTTTCCCTCAACATGCTTTTGCAGACCAGGGACGGCTTGCCTGCTGAAATGAAATCGGCTTGGCACATTGTATTGTGGGATTGACAATGATATTCAGTTACGGAAACTGTCTGTCTCCACCAGCCTGAATCACAGCATTTCAAGGGACAGGAGTTTTGCAATGCCAGCATTCAGAGCCTGTGCTCGTGCATGGTTTGCGGAGTATGGCCGTCTTTTATCCCATGCCTGTGCTACCGCTGGCTGTTTTGTGGCCTGGGAGTGTGAGGATGACAGGGAACTTGCTGCTGTGTGTGGAATAACAGTTTGTCTCTGGACAACAGTGGCCGAGGTTCTTCCATGGCGATCCTGTGAGGAAGCATAACCAGCTGTGTGTGAGCTCGATGAAGAGGCTTCAACACAACCTGAAGATGTAGGTGCTGCTGTAGGTTGGCCTACATCTCCAGTGTGTCTTTGTAACTCAACTACGTGCTTTGTCCGCACATGTTTCCACATATTTGTGGTATTGAGGTGACTGACACTTTTAGCTATTTTTAATTTTTGATTACACAGCTTGCATTTCACATAGCAAATATCATGTGCAAGTGTGTGAAAAAAGGACCACGCAGTGCAAGTCCTGGGAGCGCACGTTTTGACTTTTGGAAGACAACTGCTCCGAACAGGTGCCAAACTGGAGGCTACAGGCAACCGAGTCTGCAGCCTAACTCTCCCTCCTGTTTGTACCGTTGGGGCAATGTCTTCCTCTATCTTCCTTCTATCACTAACCATTTCTCTAGGCCTCTCCCAGCTTTCAACCAAAGTACTGGTTCTCACCCACAAAGCTCTCCACAGTGCAGCACCCCTCCTACATCTCCTCCCTCATTTCTATCTATCGGCCTAACCGACTGCTGCGCTCTGCAAACGACTTTCGACTAACCTCTGCACTAATACGTACCTCCCACTCCCGACTCCAAGACTTCTCCTGCTCTACGCCAATCCTCTGGAATGCTGTACCCCAAGAAATTAGGACTATCCACAATTTGCATGGTTTCAGGCGCTCCCTCAAAACACATTTGTTCAGAGCGGCCTATCACATTCACTAATCAAAGTCATTCTATGTATTCTGTGTAAGTGTGTGTGTGTCTCTAGCCCATTCACTATCTCCATCCCTCAGTCCCTTAAGATGGCTGGAACATCATTGTAAATGCACCATTGTATATAAACACCTATACTTTGTATCTCCCCCATCTCATTGTACATTGTAAGCTGTCACGAGCAGGGGCGACTTATTTAGCTTAAATTATTGTATTGTTAACGTTGTTACTTATGACTTGTGTTCTGAAACTGCTAAACTGTAAAGCGCTGCGGAATATGATGGCGCTATATAAATAAATATTATTATTATTCCTCTGAGCTGCTCCCACCACCTTCCTGTTCTTCATGCCATGTTGGGTATTGGACCTCATCATCTCCACTACCCTCTTCCAACACCTGCTGTTGGGTGGTCTGGCCAGCACCATGCTCAACAGAAACTGGCACCTGGGTCTCATCATCATCATCAGATGCGTTCTGCGGTGTGCTGACCATCGGCACTGTCTCACCCGCCTCTTCAGATTCAGAGAGACACAGCTGTTGCGCATCACTGCATACTCCCTCTTCTTCACATTACAGAATGCTGCTTGGCTGGGCCCCTGTTTGCAAGCCAATAGATTCTGAGAACAGAAGCAGACACTCAGCTGGCTCCTGTACAGAACTCTCTGACTGCCTGGGCAATTTGCCAGGCGGTGAAGAGACAGATGGTTGCCCAACAGTGCTGTGGTCCTGAGAGGAGGTGGAAGCAATTGAAGTCGATGCATTGGCTGAGATCCAAACAACAACGGCTTCAATTTGTTCTTCCCGCAGCAGGGGGGTACTCCGAGCTCCTACAAAAGTGCGCATAAAGGAACGCTCACGGCCCGGGGAAAACTGGTGGATGCTGTGTCACTGGGGGCCGCAGCAGCCACAGAATCCCCACGTCCTCTCCCTGAAGAAACTCCACGACCACGTGCCTTACTCCCTGCCTTCTTCATCTTGGTAGATTGATAAAGAAAGTCTGAAAAGTTATAAGGCCTAAGTGTGGTTATTCCGCAGAGACTGCAGTGAACACTGCACACAACTGTTCAGTAGGTGTGAAAGGCCCCTTTGTGTACTTCTATAGTGTTTGCAACCAATGTATTGTATACGGATGGAAGCGCGTCACACTAATAGATTTTATTTATTTGTAATAGAATGGAGCAGCAACAATTAGAGAAAAATTTCAAGGATGTGCCAGTGACACACGCTCAGCAGACTACAACCAGCAGTGGTTGAAGAACTAACTGGAGCGTGATCTGCACTCCAAAAAGGAAAACCTCAGACTACAGTGAACACTGCACACAACTGTTCACTACCCAACGCGTCTCAGCAGGAAGGCAGTCTGTGCGTCAAAACAAAGGCGCAAGCATACATCCACGTACCCTGTTTATAAAGCTATATAAAAAAAATTATGTAGTAGTGACGCACACTTTATTGAGGTACAGTATTACATCGCCATTCACCATCTGTGGCTATGCAGTCTCATCTATATATACCTTATCTATCCGTTGTCATGCTTGCAAGTCGACAGTCAGGCATAAATAGCAATTTTCACTATGCACTATGCACTTTTTAAAGGTTATGTTTGTTAATAAACATGATTATTGCCACATATTATGAGTATTACATGATGGAAATTGTATAATTTTGTATAAACTGTTTAGTGACATTATTCAGCAAATGTAACATTTTAGTAATGTCACAGATAACTTGTAATGCTGATGATGTTTTGAAGTCAGACATTCATTGTCTATACAATAAAAATGGTGTACATACTGTTACTTATCCATCATTAATGGATTCAGATATGTACTTGTATGCTTTTATGTACAACCGTATAGCAGATTCCTTAACTAATTTATTTTGTGGTTTGCATTGCTGTTCAACATGTTAATGTATGTGTTTATGTTTGTCAATTCTTTATTTATCTAGATATTAGTTTAAATGAAATCATCATCTTATGGTAGTAAAGGTTATCTTTCTCTTGTTTGAAGTATAGACATTTAAAATTGACAGGTAACAAGGAAATTACTTGATCTAGTATTTAAACATCCTCCTTGACCCTGGGCTCCAACACCGCCAGTTGTTGCTCGGAAGTGCTGTTAGCACAGTCAACACTTGCTCCTGTGTTACTGGGGTTCAGTAACGTCAGCTGGTCCTCGGTTGTGCCATTGGCTCTTTTCCTTCTGCTGCCCCTCCGGGTTCCAGCACAGTCAGCTGGTCCTCGTTACTTGCATTGGCTCTTGTACCTTCTGCTACCCGTCCGGGTTCCAGTACCGTCAACTGGTTCTCCGCAGTGCCTTTGGCCTAGGTGCCTCCATCTCGGTATCCGAGTTCCAGCAACGTCTGCTGGTCCTTGGTAGTGCTTTGGAGCACAGGTACCTCCTGCTTAGTAACCGTGTCCCAGTAACGTCAGCTGGTCCTCGGTTGTGCCATTGGCTCTTTTCCTTCTGCTGCCCCTCCGGGTTCCAGTACCGTCAACTGGTTCTCCGCAGTGCCTTTGGCCTAGGTGCCTCCATCTCGGTATCCGAGTTCCAGCAACGTCTGCTGGTCCTTGGTAGTGCTTTGGAGCACAGGTACCTCCTGCTTAGTAACCGTGTCCCAGTAACATCAGCTGGTACAAGATTGTGCTACAAATACAAGATACGGAACAAGAGACACAAGAACAATAAGCAGAAGATCTAAAAGCAGAAGAACATGAAGTATAAGACCAAAATGAAGAGCAAAATATATGCTCTAAATTCTAAGCAGAAGAAGACTAAGCAGTGTATGGGGTGAGTCCGTTCCTCCTCGTGGTGCCCCTGGAAAATGCCTGCTGCTGCAGGCTAAACTGAACACGGACAAATACTGTTGTAATTTAAATCTTTTGTGACAGCAAGAACGGAAGGATGAAAAATTCATACTTTGACAGATTACAAGTACAGGATTCTCTGTCACAAATAAGAATATGATGAAGAAGATGAAGCAGAATATGAATAAGAATAATAGTTTAATAAGAAGAATATGAGTAATGTTAACAAAGATGAATAGCAAGAAGTTTAAGAAGAAGATAAAGAAGGTGAAGATGAAGAATAATTTGATGAAAAAGATGATGCTGCAGAAGATTATGAAGGAGAAAGTGTGTGAAAAGTTAAAAAGGTGAAGATGAAGAGCATGGAAGTTGTGTAATATACATATTTGCCAAAATATAAAAAACGTTAACATTGTCAATTTCTTCGTCAATCCGAACATCTTTAAAAAAAAAAATATTTATGCTATTCCATTTGATTGGGTTAAACATCTATGCCTTTAATGTCTCCTCAACCTTCCCCAATACATTCTACATTACTCTTTCTTGTTTTCCTTCATGTACAATTAACCAACAAGGCAAGAATGGGTTTTTTTTAATTTCGATATTTTGTTCCCATAGACTTACATGGGACTTCCGGTATCGGTATCGGGTATCGCCGATATTTTAGTGATATCGGCGATACCATTACGATTCCGATACTTTAGGATATCGGAAAGTATCGCTCAACTCTAGTGGACACCCATACATACTCGTTCACACACAGGTCCCGACCTGAACGTTCATTGCCATACACGCGTTTGCCACAAGATGGTGTCTTTGAGGAACTGACAACAGAGGCGTCCCCCTATGTCACCACACATTTCTGAGAGGAAACCACCACCCTCCCCTGACCCCTCCTCCCAAGAGGGCTCTGACTCACAGGGTTGGCTAGTGGTGAGGGTTGGGACTTGTCCCTACTCCTTGGCCGCACCTCTGCTGCCCCCACTGGAGAAGATGGGGAAGGTTGCAGAAAGACGGAAGAGACAGTAGCCCCTAGACAGCAGCCCTCACACGACTGACCCCAGCTGACTACCTCCCTGGAATGCCTATCTATGACCGGGTTGTGTTTTGTCAGCCAAGGGAGGCCTAAAACGATGGGTATTGGCATACCCTCCAAGACGTAGCATGACAGGGACTCCTCATGACGAGTCCCTATACGCAGGCTTATATCATGCACAACCTGGGTCACAATCCCCTGGCTGAGTGGGACAGAGTCAATGGTCTGGACGCCCAATGGTTTAGCTAGCGTCCTACACATCAGGCCATTGGTCCGGACAAAGTGAGCATCCACCAAATTGACTCCTGCTCTACTGTCCACAAGCACTGGTATTCCCTTAGATACCCCGCCAGTCACCACTCTCGCAATCAGGGTACACTGAGGGGAAGAAGTGGAGGAAATATACACTCCCTGATCACCTCCCTCCACACGACCAGGGAGATGTGGCTTCTTAGATGGCACAGATGTTTTGGCGTGAGCTGGGCAGACCCCAATAAAATGACCAGTCTGCCCACAGAAAAAACATGCTCCCACACCACGACGAACCGCAGGCAACCCGGTTTGGGAACCAACTGCTCCCACCTGCATAGGTTTGTCCGACTGCTCAACTGTGTCCTTCTCCCTAACCAGGAGAACAGGGGGCAGTTTTGCTGTATGCCTCTCCCTGAGGCGTCTATCCACCTGGATGGCAAGGGACATAGTGGCCTCCAATGACTTGGGGGCGGCGTACTGCACCAAAATATCCTGCAACCTTGGGAACAGACCCTGCACAAAATGACTCCTAAGGGCAGGATCATTCCGCCGTGTGTCAGTGGCCCATCTCCTGAACTCCGAGCAGTACTCCTCAACCGGCCGGTCCCCCTGCTTGATTTTACAGAGTTGGGATTCCGCCAGGGAGACGCCATCAGGATCTCCATACACCAGCGCCAGAGCTGCAAAAAACCCATCCAGCGACCGTAAAGATGGTGAATCGGCCGGCAGGGAGAAGGCCCAGGATGGGAGATCACCCCTAAGAAGGGAGACAATAATCCCCACACACTGTTCCTCACTCCCCAATGAATGAGGGCGGAGCCTGAAATAAAATTTACAGGCCTCCTGAAAAACCAGAAATTTATCTCTCCCTCCAGAAAACCTGTCAGGGAGAGATATCTTAGGTTCTGGTTGAACCTGCATCTGAGCCGAGGCCCAGAACTCCACCAACTGCTGTAACTGCTGCACCACCTCACCCCGCAGCACCTTAAACTCATCTGTGAGGGTCTGAAGCAGCTGGACAAAGGCCTGCATTTGGGCCATGGCTCACAAGAAAGGGAAAGGAGAGAAAAAAAAACTGTATTGCTTGGTAATAATGTCACGGGGCAGTTGTAGAAATACAGAGGACGAGGAACCTGGGCCCCTGAACTGCCCCTAAAGATAAGGGAGGACCTGTCTTTCCTTAACTTGGGGGTATGCTTAAAGGTAGCGAGGCCCAAGTCCTCGACCTGTCCCTGACTCCTGTTTTGCCCTGAGCTAAACCCATCAACCCCTCCCCAGGAGGTGAGACAGGGAATAATGTGAATAACACAAAACAACCAAAGGAAAGACAGACACCTGGGGGTTAAATCAACTAAACAATAAATACTTAGCTTTCTCTGCTGTAATGCTCCGCTCAGCAGAGTAATAAGGCTCCAGATGGGGGAAGCAACTGAAGTACAACTGCTCTCAGTAGCACCTGGCTCCAGCTTGGTTGGTTTCAAAAGGAAGCAATATTACCAACACCAGCTGAGGCCTAATGTGGCCTTTTAAAGGATTGTGGGAGTGGACTCCACCTTCTCCTGACAAGTCACGAAATGCAATTACACCAGCGGCCACCGGGGGCAAAGACTGAGATTAACCCCCACTGGCCAGACAGGAAAAAGGTTTCAACATGCAGAGAGAGATCTGCCACCGATCCAAATGTGGATTGTGACAGGCTGCTGCTGCTGGGGTATATGTGGAGGCTGCTTATGCTGGGTATATGTGGAGGCTGCTGCTGCTGGGGTATATGTGGAGGCTGCTGCTGCTGGGGTATATGTGGAGGCTGCTGCTACTGGGGTATATAGAGGCTGCTGCTGCTGGGGTATATGTGGAGGCTGCTGCTGCTGGGGTATATGTATAGGCTGCTGCTGCTGTGGTATATGTGGAGGCTGCTGCTGCTGGGGTATATAGAGGCTGCTGCTGGGGTGTACGTGGAGTCTGCTGCTGGGGTTTACGTGGAGGCCGCAGGTCGGGGTACTTCCGCTGACCGCCGCTGACCTCCATGCGGCAGGAGATGACCCGCGGCTCCCGACGATAGCGGTGGCGTGCGTGGTTCAAATCCTGCACCAATTCGCGGCCGGACTGTGCCTGTCGCTGATTGGTTGCGTCCGGCCGGGCGCGACCAATCAGCGACGCGGGATTTCCGTTACAGACAGACAGAATTAGACGATTATATAGTAGATTACATTATACACACAGACATCACATTAATTATAACAACACACAAGAAGGGAGTGGAGTATTACACGGTCCCGGTAACCCCCTTACACATAAATGCCGCACCAGCCTGGCATGGGATTTCCTGGAGGCCATCGCACCAGCCTGGACCACCGAACATCCCTGGTGACCATGCTCCCCTGTGACCACACCTCCACCTGTGCCCCTCCCGGTAAGCTGAATTCGGACTGTAAGACGGACCCCCATTTGACACATTTTTTTCCCTATTTTTTCCCTATTTTCCTTCTGAAAATTTGGGGTGCGTCTTATTGTCTGATGCATCTTATGGTCCGAAAAATAAGGTAAATAATAAACAACCTAGACATGTTTGATGTCTATAAAATCTATAAACTGTGTTCTGTGCACGTCCACTTATCTGTTGCACACATGGAATACTTTGTATCATCTGTATGGGCTTTCCCATTTGCACCGCTCTACTTTTCATGTATACCTGCACAGCCCTAATTTATATAATGCTGGATTTGTAAATGTGAATTGTGTCCATTGTTCAATGCCTTATTTTCATAAGTGGCTAATGTAGATAGGATAGTTGCATTGTTCTCAATACCATGTTCTTCATAAGTTGATTTTCCAGCCTGGTGCCTGTTCTCTATTTCCGGCAATTATTGTACATGTATATTAGGAATACGTCTGTACTTGGAATAGATTCTACAGAACTAATTTCTGAATTTGCCTTTCGTTAAAAGTGTATGTCAGGCTTGAAGGAGATAAGATTTTATGCATAAACTAAGGACGGCGATATTCTAAATGCATAATGAAGAAAGCAGCAGCTAATAATACATAAAAGGTGTGACTATATTTTAAGCTGTTCACATCTGCATTGTAGCTTCTGCTAAATTAAAATGCAGTGATGGATCTTATAATGGATCTTGTAATGTTATAATGATGTATTTCAAGTTCTGTTTCGGTGTCTATTTTATTTTTGAAAAAACTATCCCTGAGGAAGCCACTGGCTGGTGGCAAAACATGTGAGGTTTTATCCAGCGCTATCACTTTCATTTTGAGTCCCCTCATATGTATGATCTCCATCATGACTTTGATAATTTTTGATACTTCATTCCTCCTGCTGTTGATCCTTTTCTGAGGCAGTTTTAATTATTTAAGATTGGAATTAAAAGGCAGTTTTGATATTTTGGTTGTTTTGTTTGGCACATTGTGTGCTGATACAGACTGGTAATTGGGGTATACTTAAACACTTGCATTAGAGTTGTAATTTATTGTTTTTCACCTATAGGACAGTGACTACAAGTATTCCTTTACATATGGTTTCTAGATTTCCTTTAGCTTCCTGTCGGATCAGTGGCAGAGTTTTTGAGTGATTTCCCTCTCATGGCAAGCCCATATTGTTTCTCGGATGTACCTGTAGGTATTTTAAAGCACCACTCCAACGTTTTTTTATTTCATCACTGGAATGGTGCTTCTAATCTAAGCTCCCTGACGCTAGTATTATACTCACCAGCCACTGTCTTCAACTCTTGCTGATGCCGCTCCGCTCATGCGCCTTCTGACTGACCGGACGTCAGAGGTAACGGTCACAAGCTCTCAATGTTAATCTACGAGGACCTCTTTCTGGCCTCATTCTGACTCTCATAAACTTACATAGCGACGTGACCTCCGATCAGGTGCAGGGAACTTAGATTAATGGCATTACTCCAGTGGTAAAATAAAAAAAATCCCGCTGGATTGGTGCTTTTTTGAGTATTTAATAAAAGATTCATGTACTTTTGAGATCTTGACTTTGTGCATACTTTTCTTCTCTTTGCTTTTTTATCAAGTGCATTGATCTCTTTAGTGTGGTGGCCACCTTTCCTTCAGTGTCTCATTGCTGTCTTCCACCATGAAGCTCATGCAGCGTGCGCATGCGCTCTTCCAACTGTCACATACTGTTTGCCTCCTTATGGTACGTACCGGTATGTTTTCCTTCTCTATATTACAGATTCGATAATGGATACTTTTTATGATCTCTGTGTAGTCATATTGCTGATTTGTAGATTGTATATATGATTGGATCTATTGCTCATATGTGATGATATAACTAACAGACATTAACAATATGGGAATTCTTGATGAAGACCTCTTTGGTGGTTGCACTGGGTGAATACACAGATTTTATTTGCAGGGTTCTGGACTTTCCTTTCCTACAAAGGGAATGAAATATGACAGCATGTACATTTTATTTCAAGTAAAATAAAGAAACCTGAGTATTTCTTATCAGACCCATCTGGAGAACACCAGCTCCCATATTCTCTCAGTGCTATTCTTACTTAGGCCAACTTCACACGTCCGTATAAAACCAGTAGGCTATGGTCACACTATCAGTATTTGGTCACTACTTTACATCAGTATCTGCAAGCCAAAACCAGGAGTGGAACTATCAGAGAAAAACTATAATAGAAACACGTCACCACTTCTGTATTTTTTACCCACTGCTGGTTTTGGCTTACAAATAACAAAAGATTGACTGTCACTTCCAAACAGAAGACTGGTGTGTACAGGTGCAAACTAAGAGTAGCCATCTCATCTCCATACATAACAAATGAATAAAGTTGCACTCTGAAGCGCTATACCATGTTAACATGAAATATATGATATATGAATTGCATTACTGCTCTAGATAATAAGAAAAATGGAGATGCTTAGCACATAGATTGCCTTGTTTTCGGCTGCTGGGCATGCATGAAGAGGCCAAATTACTGTTTTTACGAATTGTAAGAGGCACCAGACTATAAGACGTACCTAGGTTTTAGAGGAGAAAAATAGAAAAAAAAATGCAAGCAAAAAATGTGGTCATGATGCACTGGTATGGGGGGTATCTGCTGCTGACACTGTTATAGGGGTAATGTCCCCAATTCTGTACTAATGTTCTTCATCCTGGTATATATGATCCCCATTCTGGCATATATGGCCACCCCATTCCGATATATATGTCCCCATCCAGATATATATGCACCCCCCACTCAGGTATACAAGGCCCCCCCATCCTGGTACACGTGGCCTACTATCCTGGTATACATAGCCCCCCCATCCTGGTATACATGGACTACCATCCTGGTATACATGGCCTACTATCCTGGTATACATGGCCCCCATCTTGGTATACATGGCCTACTATCCTGGTATACATGGCCCCCCATCTTGGTATACATGGCCTACTATCCTGGTATACATGGCCCCCCATCTTGGTATACATGGCCCCCCATCCTGGAATTCATAGACTACCATCCTGGTATATATGGCCCCCATCTTGATATACATGGCCTACTATCCTGGTATACATGGCCCCCCATCTTGGTATACATGGCCCCCCATCATGCAATACATGGACTACCATCCTGGTATATATGGCCCCCATCACACCGTACACATAAAAAAATTAACGATTGTACTCACCTTCCCTCTGCTCTCTCGCAGCGCGGCGTCCTGTTCCGATGCCGGCATCTGACTTCATTTTCTTTAATATCAGACACACGTGTAAGCCGTTTCTGCCAGCTTCTGCCTCCTGTGACCTGCTCCCTTGCCACTGCCACTCCCCCCCACATCTAGACTATAAGGCAAAAAAAAAGTCTGTCTTATAGTCCGTAAAATACGGTATGTGCTAAGCACCTCAATTTTTCTTTATTATCTAGTGCAGTAATGCAATTCAAATTTAAGATATTTCATGTTTACATGCTATAGCGCTACAGAGTGATACTTTATTGGATTTGACTTACAAACACTGATGTGAAATATTGACCAAATACTCACCGTAGCTGTACTGGAAAAAACAGTACCGGTGTTATCATTGTTTTGGATCAGTGTGCCATCAGTGTGTCATCAGTGTGTCTTCAGTGTGTCATCAGTGTGCCATCACTGTGTCATCAGTGTGTCATCAGTGTAACATCAGTGTGCCATCAGTGGGCCATCGGTCTGCTATCAGTGTGTCATCAATGTGCCATCAGTGTGTCGTCAATGTGCCATCAGTGGGCCATCAGTGTGTCATCAATGTGCCATCAGTGGGCCATCAGTGTGTCATCAATGTGCCATCAGTGTGCCATCAATGTGCTATCAGTGTGCCATCAGTGGACCATCAATGTGTCATCAATTTGTCATTAATGTGCCATCAGTGTGTCATCAATGTGCCATCAGTGGGCCATCAGTGTATCATCAGTGTGCCACCAGTGTGCCATCAGTGTGTCATCAATGTGTTATCTGTGTGCCATCAGTGTGTTACCAGTGTGCCATCAGTGTGTCATCAGTGTATCATCAGTGTGCCACCAGTGTGCCATCAGTGTGTCATCAATGTGTTATCTGTGTGCCATCAGTGTGTTACCAGTGTGCCATCAGTGTACCATCAGTGTGTCATCCATGTGCCATCAGTGTGCCATCAGTGTGTCACCAGTGTGCCATCAGTGTGCCATCAGCGTGTCATCACTGGGTCATCAGTGTGCCATCAGTGTGTCATCAATGGGCCATCAGTGTGTCATCAATGTATCAGTGTGCCATCAGTGTGTCATCAATGTGTCATCAGTGTGCCATCAGTGTTTCATCAATGTGTCATCAGTGTGCCATCAGTGTGTCATCAATGTGTCATCAATGTGCCATCAGTGTGTCATCAATGTGTCATCAGTGTGCCATCAGTGTTTCATCAATGCGCCATCAGTGTGCTATCAGTGTGTCATCAGTGTGCCATCAGTGTTCCATCAGCGTGTCATCAATGCGCCATCAGTGTGCCATCAGTGTGTCATCAGTGTGCCATTAGTGTGTTATCCGTATGCCATTAGTGTGCCATCAGTGGGTCGTCAGTGTGCCATCAGTGTGCCATTAATGTACCATCAGTGGGCCATCGGTGAGCCATCAGTGTTTTTCCAGTATGGCAAAAGAAAAAGAAATTATAAAGCTTCTCCTAGGTTTGTATTGGCCCTTGTCATCTGTGCTGCTGGTAAAAACCGGACATGTGCACAGCAGCATAGGTTGTAATAGGTACATTTGGCATTAATTAAAAGAACGGGTGCCACAGGTACTACAAACATGGACAAATGAAAGCGGCCTTATACAGTATATTGAACTTTTAGCTATATTAAATGCTTTTGTCCTGCATATAGATGTACAATACCCACGCACTGTCCAAACATTTATATATACAAGGCACATTCTCATAAAGACATACAATACACACATACCACAGTGCACACCTTTATAATATGAAATACACATATACAGTATGCACAAAACATACTAACCCTGATTCATTATGGTATTTACAGCAGAATTCTGGAGTAAATCACCTGAATAAGTCACAATGTTTTTATACTACTCAGAAGTTGCGCAAAAAATTTGCAACTTTTGACATTTATACTTTAGTCCTAACCAGTGACATCCATATGAACTTAGCATGGGCAGAGTATGGGTGGCACTTGGTGTGGCTGTGCTCGCCCATCAAATTCATGACAGTTACGCCACTTTAGGAAATGTTTCTATTATCATGCTGTGTAACTTGCCATCAACGCGTTTTGAGTGAATAGTTCCGTTCCTTTCCTTATGCCTGAATTCAGTGTGACAGACAGGAGAGCAGGAGCAGAGAGACAAAGACCTGTCCCCTCCCTTCTCTATAAATCTATATATTCCTATGTCCCCCTTTTTTATGGTATCAAGAATAAAAGTGTTGTAAATAGTAGGAAGATCTTCTTTACTAAATCTGTTTTTTTTTTAATTTAGAGGCACCCTTAAAGAGAACAGTTTTTTGCCTTATAAACCATACCCAACACCATTAATATCATGTAAATCGCGTTCCGACAACCCTTTCATATCCTCATAGGTGGCCCGACATGTGTTTTATACATGTCCCACATTGAATGCAAGTTGAGTGATGCGGTCCGATGGGCGACTACAGATTGTGATCCGTACCTTCAAGCGCTGTGTATTCTATCTGAACGAAAATGGATGACATCACCACATTCTCCACACGGTGCTCAAAGTCTCGTGCTGGCGCAGTAAAATCAGAGACCAGCAGCGCAAAGTCATGTAATGCACATGCGCCGGCTTCACTTGGATGTCTCCAGCTCCCTGGCTGCGGGCCTGTGCAGGTCTCCGATGCACCTTTGAAGATGTAAAGGGGTTGCAGGAACCCCATTTGCATGATTTTAAAGCTATTGTGCCTGACTTATTCTGGTCCCATTCTCCCCAATTGCAAAGATGGACGTGCTGATTGCACCGGACAGCCTCCAGCTCTACTGCTCTGTGGTCACCACTGTATCTCCATGGGAAGGTATAAATTTAGGGTATTCACCCCCTTGTATGAACCAAAATGATGCAGAAACTCCATTATTTCCAGTTTACTGTATCTACAATTCTTCTCTTATTGTAAATAGTATTTTCTTAAAAATCAAAATTGATCATGGCAGCACTGGCAGAATTACTGGCTCCGATAATTCCTGCTTGTCATAAGATTTATCCAGTAATATCGGAACACAATGAAACCTGTTATTTCCAGGTAACGTCTCCCTCTTTTTTTCTGACACTCTTATCATTGATTCTTATGACAACAGAAAAAGACACATCCATCTCACTTTAGAGGAGCAATCTACGCTGCATGTAATTATTGCATCCCGCATGCTCTCCGCACCACGCGTCAGCCACGTAGCTGTATCCTCAATTCACAATGTTACATCAATCACATTTCCAACCTTCAGAAGCCGCTATTGTCACCTCACACAACCAGGAACCCAAGACACGGCTGCAGGCAATTTATTCTCATCTAAGAAGATAAATATCTTTCTAATCAGACATCTGTGGGTAAAATATATTTGTCTTGCTTTGAAGCCTGAGACGTACGACAACGTATCTGCCAGGAAAAGCCTTATCGGCATGATATGCCTGGAAATGCAGATCATTAACATTTAATTACAGTGATATGTAGATGTGCTTTGTTATGTTTCGGTAGCTGAGGAGTGCAGGTAAAAAAGGCAATACACCAGAGCAGTTGGAATCTATGAGATTGCAGTACCCTGACTAACCACCACAACTAGAGGCAGCCATGGAGCGTTCCTACGTTGGTCCTAGACGCCTCGTCACAGCCTGAGAAACTAACTACACCTAAAGATAGAAATAGGAAAGCTATCTGCCCCGGAGCAGAACCCCAAAGATAACAGAAAGCCCCCAAACATGTAATGGCGGTTAGACAAGATGAAATACTGACACAGAAAGAAAATAGTATGAGCAAACGCTGGGGCCCAAACTAACTAAATAGAAAAGGATAGGAAGGGTACTTACTGCAATCCCAGAAAACCCTGAAAGGCACCAACTCTACTAATTTCAAAAACACCTGAGATCACACGACCTCTACCACCTAAATTAGTTCTCTGGTGTAACAAAATCAAAACAGCAGCCACTAAAAAAACTGGAAAAAGCAAAAGTACAAACATCAGTGGCTGAACAAAACTGAGAGGGCAGAAACCCCCGGAGGGGACCCTGAAGGCCCCCACAGAAGTGCAGGACAAAATGCAAAAATATGGCACAAACACAAAAGAAGAAAAAGTCTTATCTGTTAGCAGGAGATGCAGACACGACACAGCAGGCTACAAGGGAAACTGGAATAAAGGATTCAGACCAGAACAATTGATCATCGGCAACCCTGATGGGAAGGTGACTCCCTTATATAAGACCAGTCAGTAACACCTGATTCCCAGTCCTCACAATCTTCACTGGACAGACTAGCACTGCTTGTAACCACCAGAGGGAGCCTCTGCTCAGAACTCATCTCAAACCCATTCACAACAGTACCCCCCCTTGAGGAGGGGTCACCGAACCCTCATTTGAGCAACCAGGTCGGTTAGGATGATTTCTATGATACGCACGGATAAGTCTCCTAGCATGGATGTCCGAAGCAAACACCCAAGAATTGTCTTCCTGACCATAACCTCTCCATTTAACCAAATACTGGAGTTTCCGTCTAGAAAAACGAGAATCTAATATTTTCTCAACCACATACTCCAGATTGCCCTCAACCAAAACAGGGTCAGGAGGCACAGCAGCAGGAACCACTGGCTCAACAAACCTCTTCAACAAGGACTTGTGGAACACGTTATGGATCTTAAATGTCCCTGGAAGAAGCAAACGAAAAGAAACAGGATTAATAATCTCCATGATCTTATCAGGTCCAATGAACCTAGGCTTAAATTTAGGAGATGCTACTCTCATAGGAATATTCTTTGAGGACAACCAGACCAAGTCCCCCACTTTAAACCGAGGACCATCAGTCCTATGCTGGTTAGCAAACCGCTGGGCCCTCTCCTGAGAAAGGGACAACCTCTCCACTACCTGGTCCCAAATCAGCTGCATACGCTCCACAACAGAGTCAACACCTGGACAGACAGAAGCCTCCGTCTGTCCTGAAGAAAATCGAGGGTGAAACCCAGAATTACAGAAAAACGGAGACATCAAAGTAGCAGAGCTAGCCCTATTATTAAGAGCAAACTCAGCCAAAGGCAAAAAAGAGACCCAGTCATCCTGATCAGCAGACACAAAGCATCTTAGATAAGTCTCCAATGTCTGGTTTGTTCTCTCAGTTTGACCATTGGTCTGAGGATGAAATGCCGAGGAGAAAGACAATTGAACACCCAGTTTAGAACAAAAAGTCCTCCAAAATCTGGAAACAAACTGGACTCCTCTGTCAGACACAATGTTCTCAGGAATGCCGTGTAAACGAACCACGTGCTGAAGGAACAACGGCACCAATTCAGAGGAGGAAGGCAACTTAGGTAATGGCACAAGATGTATCATCTTGGAAAACCTATCACAAATTACCCAGATGGTGGTCATTCTCTGAGAAACAGGAAGGTCGGAAATGAAATCCATAGAGATATGGGTCCATGGTCTCTTGGGCACAGGCAATGGCATCAACAAACCACTAGAGCGAGAGCAAGGCTTGGAGCGAGAGCAAGTCCCGCAGGACTGCACAAATTCCCTGACATCACGAGACAAGGTAGGCCACCAAAAGGACCGACTAACCAAGTCTCTGGTACCAAAAATTCCGGGATGCCCAGCCAACGCGGAACAATGAATCTCAGACATCACACTCTTTTTCCACTGGTCCGGGACAAACAATTTTCCAACAGGGCAGCACTCGGGCCTATCCTCCTGACACCCCTCCAGAGCAAGTCTCAAATTGGGCGAGATGGCGAAAGAACTACACCCTCTTTCAAAATAACAGAAGGATCAGATAACTCAGGAGAGTCCGCAAGGAAACTCCTCGAGAGGGCATCCGCCTTAACATTCTTAGTGCCAGGAAGAAAGGAAACCACAAAATTAAAACGTGTGAAAAACAAGGCCCACCTGGCCTGTCTAGGATTGAGTCGCTTGGCAGATTCCAGATAGACCAGATTCTTATGGTCCGTAAGGACCACCACCTGATGTTTGGCTCCCTCCAGCCAATGTCTCCACTCTTCAAAAGCCCACTTCATGGCCAATAACTCCCGATTACCCACGTCATAATTACGTTCAGTAGGAGAAAATTTTCGAGAGAAAAAGGCACAAGGGTTACTTTTAGAGGTCTCTGGATCTTTTTGGGACAAAACGGCACCTGCCCCAATTTCAGAGGCATCAACCTCCACCTGAAATGGCAGAGAAACATCAGGCTGCCGTAGAACAGGAGCAGAAGTGAATCTCTGCTTAAGTTCCTGAAATGCAGAGACTGCCTCAGGAGGCCAATTCACCACATCAGAACCCTTTCTGGTCAAATCAGTTAATGGTTTAACAATAACCGAGAAATTACCAATAAATTTACGATAAAAATTGGCAAAACCCAAAAATCTCTGAAGAGCCTTTAATGAAGTAGGTTGGACCCAATCACAGATGGCCTGAACCTTGACCGGGTCCATTTCAATAACAGATGGGGACAAAATGAATCCCAGAAATGAGATCCTCTGTACGCCAAAAAGACACTTTGATCCCTTCACATACAGAGCATTCTCTCTCAAAATCTGGAATACAGTTCGAACATGTTTCACATGAGAGTCCCAGTCATTAGAAAAAATCAAGATATCATCCAAATAAACAATCAGAAATTTGTCCACAAAATCCCTGAAAATGTCATTCATGAAGGACTGGAAGACGGAAGGAGCATTAGTGAGCCCAAAGGGCATCACCAGGTACTCAAAATGCCCTTCAGGGGTATTGAATGCCGTCTTCCATTCATCCCCGTGCTTAATGCGAATAAGGTTATACGCCCCCCTGAGGTCAAGCTTGGTAAACCAAGTAGCGTTTTTCACCCTGGAAAACAGGTCAGAAATCAAGGGTAACGGGTATTGATATTTCACAGTAATATTGTTCAAGAGACGATAATCAATACACGGCCTTAATGAACCATCCTTTTTGGCCACAAAGAAAAAA
>JARQOD010000002.1:610460897-610510789 GCA_033576555.1 Oophaga sylvatica
TTAGCAAAATCATACAAGGCTCAATTCCAAAATAAGCAGCTATAGACACAATCCCCGTTATCACAGTATAAATATCATTGTTATAATGGTAAAGGAAATAGTATTGTGCCTACAGTCTCAATGTCACCATATAAATAATAAACATATATCAACAAAGATGTCAAATGATGAAAAACCACAAAATAAGCCAATTAACCTGAAAAAGTAAACCCAATGCTTATTTACCTCATGTAATTAGGCATCTATGATAAAAAATAGTGTGACCTCCTCCACCCCAACGAACGTTTCGCATTAGCTTCTTCCGGGGGCGCCGGTTAATTGGCTTATTTTGTGGCTTTTCATCATTTGACATCTTTGTTGATATATGTTTATTATTTATATGGTGACATTGAGACTGTAGGCACAATACTTTTTCCTTTACCTTTATAATAGTGATATTTATACTGTGATAACGGGGATTGTGTCTATAGCTGCTTATTTTGGAAATGAGCCTTGTATGATTTTGCTAATTGTTGACTTATTTACCAGAAGGACATTGTTACATTTATGGTTATAATTGAATTTTTCAATGGCGTTTAAATAGCCTCCTGCTGGGCATTTTGTTATTTTAATTAGATTTTAATATATATCAATAAAAATTATTTTTGATGTAGTTTTTGCTGGGTCTCTTCTTTTCGGCTACTATATGATATAAGTCCGAAACCCCCCTTTTTTTCTTGATTTGTACTATGAAGTGCCAGTCTATTTATTTGCATGGACTAATTTTGATGTATTGATTCTTTTTTGGTATAGAATACTCTATGGGTGCGTAATTTAATCCAATAAAAAATGCAACACTTTTTTGCAGTGTTATATAACACCAAAATGTACCACAAAACACGTAATACTCTATGGATCACACAATATATATTTAGTTTTTCAACCCCTCCATTAAAAAACTGCCACAGCTATATATTTTGCAAGGGACTGTAAAGCTTTAATCCCTGTCTACAAACTGTATTCTGCCACTCTCCGTGGTCCTGCAACTCTCTCTCCCTCCCTAGACTAGATGCAGAAGGTACAGTACAGACCAAAAGTTTGGACACACCTTCTCATTTAAAGATTTTTCTGTATTGTCATGACTATGAAAATTGTACATTCACACTGAAGGCATCAAAACTATGAATTAACACATGTGGAATTATATACTTAACAAAAAAGTGTGAAACAACTGAAATTATGTCTTATATTCTAGGTTCTTCAAAGTAGCCACCTTTTGCTTTAATGACTGCTTTGCACACTCTTGGCATTCTCCACAGAGCTCTTTCACTAGGCTTTCACAATTCTCAACTTCTGGGATAATTCGTTGCCAAATGAATTGATCTAGCTCATAACGGGTGGGAGGCACTCCAGCCGTCGTTCGCTCTGATCGCCGTAATCCTGGTTGACCGATGGGGGGTGGGAACTACTTTGGTCCAGTAGATGGCGGTGTTCGCATATAGTTACTCAGTGTCTCCCATCCATCTCGCTACACTCCCCTTTTTTTAACTCACCAGTCCTCAAGCGAGAAGAGTCTTTGTGCCCCTTAATGTCCTTCGGAGGTGGGCCAGATGTCCACAGTTTTCACACCCATTTCTGCCTCTCTTGCACTATGTTTTGACAAAGAAAATAGTTCTGTGCATATTGCATGAGCGGGACGCCAGCATGGACATACTGAGTACTTTGAGGCACCTCTTAAATTTTCTCATCAGAAGTACTCAGAACTTCAGGTACCTCATGAAGAATTTCGACATCTGGCTCTCCTCCATGGCAATCAATGTCCTCCTCCACTAAGTCATCTGACTGTGCACTAGGTGTGAGCCCTACTTCCGCCTCTTCACTGGGGCTGCCATCATCTTCAACTTCCTTGGCGCACATCGGCTCCACCCGATTCACTTCCATGCTCCTGAGTAACGCAGAGATCTCGCTGCAGGCAAATGACGCCTTCTCCTTCACTTCTCGGCATCCGGCACCATGGCTCTGCCTTGCTCTGGGTGAGGCTCCCCTCTGCTCACCATTCCATTTTTTCTAGGTCTCCGTCTGGCCTCTATGGTCTCTGCAACGGGTGGACCTTCTCTCTCCACTCTATTCCTTGGGGGCGGGAACTCCTGTCCAAAGACCATCTCCTCCAGGTGCAGCATGCTCTCCAGTGGCCATGACCGTTGGAGGAGTAGGCAAAATCTTTGTCGTTGGTGGGCTCATGTAGGGCAACTCCATGACATGTGTCCCATTTTTCCACAAGTCCAACACTTACTTCTGAGCCTGTCTGGTTGGCGCTTTGGTCTGTATCGCTGTCATCCGGGAGAGGCATACCCCCTCTGTAATTGTTCTTCATCCCAGGATGTAGGATTAGATTTTGGGGTTGCTGCTTGAGTTTTTCTTATGCTCCGCTTCTCTCCGCAAGGGCTTCTTTTACGCTCCATATTTCTGTCCTAATGTCTTGCATTTCCTGCCGTAATTTGCGGGCCCAGTCTGGTTCAGCATGGAGCGCCCCATAGAACAACCTCGAGTATAGTGTCCCGTGTTTCCACACCTGTAGCAAGTCGTGTCCCATTCTGCACCAAATAGTCGCATTCCCTGACGAGGTCCGACGGACATGTGAGACCCTGCATCACTTCCATCTCTTGTTGAGGAGGCTCTTGGACTGGATCGGGGACTCTTCTAAAATGACCATTCAATCCGCATTTCCTATATTTCTTTCCAGATCTCTCGAGCCCACTCCGGCTCGGCTGTTGCTGGGGTGGTTACCTCATTGCTCCGGACCTTACCTGCTAGGGTCGCTACCCCCTGCTCCTGTTCTCTCACGTGCGGCTTAGTATGCAGGTTCTCTCGCAAAGCCTGTTAAAGCGGCATGTCCCTGAGGCCTGACACAAACTGATCTCTCAGTATCACATCAGGGGGTCTAGCTCCTATAACACCCACAGCATCCCATTTAACAATATGCACATTCACCTCTTGCAACGCATTCAATTACTGGGTTACAGACTCTCCTTCCCTCTGGACGTGGTGGAACATTCACATCTGTAACTCTCCAACATTGATGGGGTCCCCATGCATTTCCTCCAGGATCTGCATCACTTTATCCAATGTATCCCGCTCATGGGGGGAATGGAATATGACAGAACACCGAGACTCACCATCCAAGGCCATCACAGCAATCTCAGCCTGTATTTCAGAACTCATGGGTTGCATCCGCAACATGCTATTGACTCTCTCAGTCCAGTCCCACAACATCATGTTACTCCCCGTAAACTTTGGGAGATTGCTAAGCATAGCCGCCAACAGCAAGCTGGACCTGGTGGTACTCATGGTGGACTGGTCTGCAGCAGGTAATCGGATACAGCGACACAGATACGCAGAGCAAGGGTTAACAGGGGTAACAGTGGTTTAACTTAACAATTACAGGGAGAAGTCTCCTCGCAAGAGGCAACAAGGGTTAAACCAGATTTAACCTAGAAGTCACAAAAGAACTGAGTAACTTAAGGTGACAGTTTATGAGTATTTCGGTTCCACTTATCGTGAGTCTGACGCATATCACGTGCTCAGATGTAAACGCTGGATGCCGGCTCAGGCCGGTGCTGAAATCTTCAGGCTTCCCCGCCTAACAGATTAGTCTTTTCTCTTCTGACGGCAATAGGCGGTCACCGGTTTGACCTGTTGAGCCCCTAGTCCATCACACTGCACTGCAGCCGAGAGTCCTTCATAACAATCTGCTGCTCGACGTGTTCTGTGGTCAGGAGTCTCGTCCAACAATCCCCTGCTCGGCGTACTCTGCAAACGGGGGTCTCGCATGACATGCTCTGCAACCACGAGTCTCACACAACCATCCCCCGCCCAGGCTTCTCTACACTCGTGTCCTCTCACTGCCGCTCGGACTAACGCTACCTGCAGTGAGCCACAGGTCTGCTTTTTACTTCTCCCTGGTGGGAACTCTGTCATTTTCCCACGCAACAACCCATTGTCTCTCTCTGGCTTATCACGCCCCCTCTCTGAAGGTTATGGGTCCTCTCCAACCTCAGTTTCCTTCCCCCTGCAACAAGAGGCACGGCCCCTGCAGCTCCGGACCTGATGCTCCGTCAGCACCCACAGCCCGGTCTTCCTGTTAATATGATGGTTCAGCTTCAGCCCCAGTATCAACACAGCAAGACTCTGATTTTTATACTGTGCTCATATGCCTGGACAAGCACTCTCTCCCTCCAATACGAACTGTCATAGCTATGCAATGATGTCAGTATGCCAAGCCCGCATGCGACTGTCCTTTTATAATCCCTGATGATGTCACACGGCCATCCAATCACAGTAATGCCACTACAAAGATGGCTTCAGCATTACAGTGCAATGCAGGCAATCCCTGCGTGCTTATTGACTGTATTACAGGTGCCAAACATGCAGGGCGGGGATTCGAGTTTGAAATCGAGCACTGGCTAATTGTCACGTCGTTCTGTCTGTACCTGGTTGTCAGCGTGACAATGCATGTCTTAGCTTTAACCCTTTGCTCCTTTCCCCCTAATTGAGCTGGGATACTGTTGGCTGTTACCTGTATGAAGCCTGCTCAGTTTCCTGCTCTGCTGCGTAGCCATACATGGGTGGTTGGGTCTTTGCTCTGCTGCATGACCATCTGCATGTGCGGTCCCTGGTTGCCACTGTGGAAGCTGTCCGCGGGTTGCGAGGTCATTTGCAGCTGGTGCATGACTTTCCATGTGTGTCTGAACGTGCAGCTGCTGCCAGGTGCCCTGAGCCTCAGTTCCTGCACTGATTGTGCTGTAATGGTTTCTGTTTGTGCTAGGGGTGTGTGCGGCCACACCTCCCCTGCTTTTATCAGGGTTAGTGTGTACTTGAAATGGCTGTCCCCAGCCAATTGCTGAGGGGCAGCTCCTATATAAAGTTCCCCTGCCCTATGGGTGGGGCCTGAGCTACTCAGAAAGCTCCTGAATTTTGCTATGTGTGTTTTGTGTTCCTGCACCTCTCCTGTCTATGTTTTGGTACCAAAGTCCTTACCTTGGTTCCTGTTTTGTCCTGTTCTGGCGCCTGTCCTGGAGGCGGTATATCCAGGCCTGAATCCTTGATCCTGTACCTGTCCTGTACCTGACCCTGTCTAAACTGTGTCTGCTGTGTTATGTTCCTGGAATCCCTCTGTGTCTAGAGCCTCGTACCCAATGACTTTGAGTCTCTTGTAACTGGTGTTTCCGCTGAGCATCTACTACTCTGTGCTCTGACTACCATGTGGTGCTAGCTCCAGGCAATGTCACGATCCTCTTTTGGATCTGTGGCAGATCTCTCCTTGCATATTAAAACCTTTTTCCTTTCAGGCCATCAGGGTTAATGTCAGTCTTTTCCCCCGGTGGCCGCTGGTGTAATTACATTGCTGCTGACTTGTCAGGGGAAGGTGTTGACCACTCCCACCATCCTTTATAAGGTCACCTGAGGCGTCAGCTGACTGTTGGTGATATTGCTACCTTTTGGAGACCAACCAAGCTGAAGTCAGGAGCTTGCTGAGCGCAGTTGTCCTTCAGTTGTTTCCCTGATCTGGTGCCTTACTCTGCTGTACGGTGCATTGCAGCAGAGAAAGCTAAGTTTTAGTTGTTTAGTTGATTTAACCCCTAAGGTTCTGTCTTTCCTTCCTTTTTTTTTGTTTTTGGGTAGTTCCCTTTATTCCCTGTCTCACCTCCTAGGGAGGGGGTTGGTGGGTTTAGCTCAGGGCTAAACAGGAGACAGGGACAGGTCGGTGGCTTGGGCCTCACTACCTTCAAGTGTATCCCCAAGTTAAGGAAAGACAGGGCCCTCTCTTAGCTTTAGGGAAGTTCAGGGGCCCAGGTTCCTCGTCCCCTGTACTCCTACAACTGCCCAGTGACAGGCAGGCCCAGCAATCCTGTGGTTCTAGCACCATCCCGCTTGAGTTCCTTCCTAGGTCCGTTGCCCGGAGCCTGACGACCGCAGTCTGGACCCTAATGACCGCTGCCTGGAGCTTGGAGCCTGTTGACCACAGTGGTGCCTGTAGGTCATGTCGGATGTCCGGAACCGAACGACTCCTGTCTGATGTCTGCCGGTGACCCTGATGTCCTGATGTCCTCATTTCCCCTGATGTCCTGCCTGCGTCCTGATGACCTCGTGTACCCTGATGTCCTGATGTCCTCGTGTACCCTGATGTCCTGCCTGTGTACTGATGTCCTGATGTCCCGCCTATGTGTGCCTTAGTGATCCGTTGGTGCCTTGGGGTCCACTGGGTGTCACCCTTCTGGGAGGTATGGAATCGGGAGCCTGGCATAGTCATGTTTGGTTTATGTACTGTGTGACTTTACTTTAGTAAATTTTACTTTCTTTACACCTGAAGTTGTGCGGTGTAATCAAGTCCTACGTGTCTTTTTCTTGTCCACATGCTCAGCTGCCACAGAACCCTGGTCTCTGCCCTTCCCTAGTTCGGGTAGGCCCGGGTCCCCCTCCACGGTATAGAGGGTCCATATTGTGTCCCCAGTGGACGCCCGCTCCACGCCATCATGGTCGGTCGGCGTGGGGGCGTGTATGGGCTGGGCCACGTGTCTGCTGCTGCAGTTAATCGTGACACTAATGCTTGCCATGTAACATCCTGTAGCGCCGGCGTCCCTGCCCTCTGCCAGGCAGGGACGCTGTTCCCCTGCGCCAGCGTCCTCTGCCAGGCAGGGACGTCACCCCCCTTACCCACGCTCGGCGTCCTCCTTCCGCCCTGCTGGGGTCGCGCGCTCCTTCCCTGCTGCTGGACTTAGGGCGCGCGCCCGCGCGCTCCCCCGCTCTTAAAGGGGCCGCGCGCATCTTTCAAAAAGGTCCCCGGCCAATGCCGGAGGACTCCACCCTATATAAAGTACTCCCTCCTTAATGGAGGTGCCCGAGCAATGTTGTTGCACTGTTTACTCTGCTTCAGCCCTCAGGTTCCGTTACCAGTTACCTGCCTGTCTCCTGCCAGTTTGCTGTCTGCTACCTGTCCGCAAGCCTACCTGGAGGTTTGGCCGTCACCGGTGGTGACCATCGGCTATTCCAGAGAATCTCGCCTGCTCACTTGGGGGCGCTCATCTGCCATCTGCCTGCAGACCTACCCGGAGGTTCGGACGTCACATGCGGTGACCGTCGTCTATTCCAGAGACTCTCGCCTGCTCACTTGGGGGCGTTCATCTGCCATCTGCCTGCAGACCTACCCGGAGGTTCGGACGTCACATGCAGTGACCATCGTCTATTCCAGAGACTCTCGCCTGCTCACTTGGGGGCGTTCATCTGTCATCTGCCTGCTAGCCTACCGGGAGGCTCCACCATCTCAGGTCGTATATACCTGTCCATCCAGAGACTGCCCCGGTCACTTGCCGTGACTACCTGCCTGTCTATCCAGAGACTGCCCCGGTCACTTGCCGTGACTACCTGCCTGTCTATCCAGAGACTGCCCCGGTCACTTGCCGTGACTACCTGCCTGTCTATCCAGAGACTGCCCCGGTCACTTGCCGTGACTACCTGCCTGTCTATCCAGAGACTGCCCCGGTCACTTGCCGTGACTACCTGCCTGTCTATCCAGAGACTGCCCCGGTCACTTGCCGTGACTACCTGCCTGTCTATCCAGAGACTGCCCCGGTCACTTGCCGTGACCTCTTTCCTGTCTGTCCAAATACTGTCCCTGTCACTTGCCGTGACTTCCTGTCCGTCTCCCCGGGCGCCACCCGCTCCTTTACAAGGGAAGCCTCCTTGTATAATACAGCTCAGAGGTTCCGCCTCCCTGACCCGTTACAGTTTGCTCGGGCCATGGAACCCGATGGCACCCAAACCCCTTCGCTCTCTGACCTGTGTCATGAACTGTCTCGTCAGAGGTCTCAACAGGAGTCCATCCTGGGTCATCTGCGGAATGTTAATTCCCGCCTGGACACCCTGACTACTTCACCAGCAACCACCACTGGCGCCATGACTCGCAATCCGGCAGTCCCGTTGCTTACCAATTCCGTGGTTTCCGTTCCTGGACCTCGACTTTCTGCTCCTCCACGGTTTGGAGGCGATCCTACTCTGGCTCGGGGTTTCATTAACCAGTGTACCCTGCATTTCGAACTCCTGGCTCACCAGTTTAACTCCGACCGGGCCAAAATTGCCTTCATTATGTCCCATCTCACTGGAGAGGCTCTGGCCTGGCTTAATCCTCTCTGGGAGAGAGAAGATCCTCTGGTGTCTGACCTGCCTGCTTTTCTCTCGGCCTTCCGGAAGGTATTCGACGAA
This sequence comes from Oophaga sylvatica, assembly GCA_033576555.1. Lineage (NCBI taxonomy): Eukaryota > Metazoa > Chordata > Amphibia > Anura > Dendrobatidae > Oophaga > Oophaga sylvatica. The sequence continues at coordinate 610,469,136 of JARQOD010000002.1, forward strand.
CCCGGACGGAAGACCTCCTCTGCATCATCTCTGTTGCGTCTCCGTCAGGGAAGTCTCACCGTGGGGCAATATGCCATACGGTTCCGTACCCTTGCCTCGGAGCTGGCCTGGGATAATGATGCTCTGATATCTGTCTTCTGGGAGGGTCTGTCCGGCCGTATTAAAGATGAACTTGCCGGTCGAGACATTCCAACCTCTCTCGATGACCTAATAACTCTGGCTAATCGAATTTATCTACGGTTCCAGGAACGCGCCAAAGAGGTCACCCGTGAGAGAAGGTTTCCTCGTCTAGCTCCTTCTTTTCAGAGACCTGTAACTCCTTCCGCTTCTCCCAGGTACACACTTCTGAGCCTATGCAGGTCGACCAGACCAAGATGGTCAAAGTCCGTCAGGACTTACGCCGTGCCGAGGGGAGTTGCTTCTACTGTGGCAGTAAGGAGCACCGGATCCGTACCTGTCCGGAGAGGTCGGGAAACGCCTGTGTCTAGGTTCGCTCGGAGAGGTCAACCTAGACAAGAATAAATCCTCTTCATCTCTGCTGCTGTCAGTCTCAATTCTCCTCGGTGAGAACTGTCATTTCGAACAAGCCCAACTTGATTCTGGAGCAGCCGGGAATCTTGTTTCACAGGCTCTAGTAGAGAAATATCGCATTCCTACCAAACATCTGGTTGAACCAGTATCTGTTGCTGCTGTGGACGGGGGTCTCCTACCACGTCCCATCCAACTTATCACTGAAGCCATAACCCTGCAGGTGGGAATGTTGCATTCTGAGAGCATCTCGTTTCATGTCCTGCCTGGACTCTCTCATGCTTTCTTATTAGGTCTACCTTGGCTCCAAAAGCATGCACCCGTGCTCGACTGGCAGACTGGAGAGATCCTTCGCTGGGGACAGGACTGTCATAAAACGTGTTTGGTTCCTGTTCATCCCGTCCGTCCTTCTCCTACACCAGCTAATCTACCAGGGCTCCCGATTCCATATTGGTCGTTCGCTGATGTCTTTAATAAAAAGGAGGCAGAGACATTACCCCCTCACAGACCTTATGATTGCCCGATCGACCTGCTACCCGGTACTACGCCTCCCCGTGGGCGTATTTACCCATTGTCTGCTGCTGACACCAGGTCGATGTCCGAATATATCGAGGAGAATTTGGCCAAGGGATTCATCCGGAAATCTACCTCCCCAGCGGGAGCAGGTTTCTTCTTCGTAAAAAAGAAAGACGGCTCTCTCCGTCCCTGTATTGACTACAGAGGCCTAAACCTGATCACGGTGAAGAATAAGTACCCTCTTCCGCTCATTCCCGAATTGTTTGATCGTCTGAGGGGGGCTAGAATCTTCACCAAACTGGATCTTCGTGGAGCATATAACCTAGTCCGTATCCGTCGGGGAGATGAATGGAAGACGGCATTCAACACCCGGGACGGCCACTATGAGTATTTGGTGATGCCCTTTGGTCTCTGTAATGCTCCTGCAGTCTTTCAGGAGTTGGTCACTGACATCTTCCGGGACCTGCTCTACTCCTGCGTTGTGGTGTACCTAGACGACATCTTGGTCTTCTCTCCGGATCTCCAGTCTCACCGGAGGGATGTTCGTCAGGTTCTGCTCAGGCTTAGGCAGAATCACCTTTTCGCCAAATATGAGAAGTGTCTCTTTGAGCAGACCTCGCTTCTGTTTTTGGGTTACATCATTTCTCAGACTGGCCTAAGAATGGATCCGGAGAAACTATCTGCCATCGAGAAATGGCCCCGACCGGAGGGATTGAAGGCCATTCAGCGGTTCCTGGGATTCGCCAATTATTACCGCCTCTTCATACCGCACTTCTCTTCCCGGACTGCTCCAATCTCCGCGCTCACCCGCAAGAATGCTAACCCCAAACAGTGGACGCCCGAAGCAGAGGAGGCCTTTCTTTCCTTAAAACAGGCCTTCTCTTCCGCTCCAGTGCTGCATCGCCCGGACGGCAACAAGCAGTTCTTCCTGGAGGTGGACGCTTCCTCTTCTGGAGCTGGAGCGGTACTGACTCAAAAGTCTTCTTCCGGGAGGATGGTATCTTGCGGCTTCTTCTCAAAACTCTTCTCCTCTTCTGAGCGCAATTATTCCATAGGAGACCGAGAGTTATTGGCCATCAAGCTGGCATTGGAGGAGTGGCGTTACGTACTCGAGGGGGCTCTTCATCCGGTAATCATTTACACTGACCACAAGAATCTGGCTTACCTCCAGCATGCCCAGAGACTTAACCCTCGCCAAGCCCGGTGGTCCTTGTTTTTTGCCCGCTTCGACTTTCTTTTACACTTTCGCCCGGCCGACAAGAACATCAATGCGGATGCCTTGTCCCGGTCTTTCCTGGTGTCGGATCTCGAGGAGGAACCTAAACATATCATCGATCCCGCCAGAGTGATGCAGGTGGCTCCCGTGAGTCTAAATCGTCTCCCTCCTGGTAAGACGTTCGTATCGGTACCTGATCGGGAGAGGATCCTCCACTGGGGTCATTCGTCTAAACTAGCTGGCCACGCTGGTCAGAAAAAGACCCTCCAGCTCATTACCCGGCATTACTGGTGGCCTACCCTGCACAAGGATGTAATAGACTTTGTTTCTGCCTGTGCCTCCTGTGCCCGCAACAAAGTTCCGAGACACCTGCCTGCCGGCCGTCTTCTCCCTCTTCCTGTACCCGCTGCTCCCTGGCAGCACATAGCCATGGACTTCATAACGGATCTTCCCGTCTCTGCTGGTTGTACGGTCATTTGGGTGGTCGTTGACCGATTTTCCAAGATGGCTCACTTCATTCCCCTGCCAGGGCTTCCGTCTGCACCCGAGTTGGCTAAAGACTTTATCCGCCACATCTTCCGTCTTCATGGTCTGCCTCGTCACATTGTGTCGGATCGTGGGGTACAGTTCACCTCACGTTTCTGGAGAGCCACTTGTAAGTTGCTAGACGTCACCCTGGATTTCTCCTCCGCTTACCACCCACAGTCCAATGGTCAAGTCGAGCGAATCAATCAGATTCTGACCAGTTATCTCCGGCACTTCGTTAATGCCCACCATTCTGACTGGGTGGATCTCCTGCCTTGGGCCGAATTTTCGTACAACAATCACGAGAGCGAATCTTCCTCCAAATCTCCATTTCTTGTAGTCTTCGGTCAACATCCTCGGATCCCTGTACCTATTTCCATCTCTGTGGACAATCCAGCTGCGGAATCCCTGGTTAACGAATTCTCCTCCATATGGGAGAGTACCCGGTCCGCACTCATTCTGTCGTCCGAGCGCATGAAGAGACATGCTGACAAGAAACGTCTGGATCCCCCTCAATTCCGTCCTGGGGATAAGGTCTGGCTCTCGTCCAAGTATGTTCGGCTCAAGATTCCTTCCTACAAGTTAGGTCCTCGGTTCATCGGTCCTCTGGAGATCATCAGTCAGATCAACCCAGTGTCCTATAAATTGAAACTCCCGGCCAATTTGCGGATTCCTAACTCCTTCCATGTATCTCTCCTCAAACCGGTGGTACTTAACTCTTTTGTCAAGTCTACAGGTACACCTCCTGCTCCACTGTCTGCTGAGAACGAATTTGAGGTAGAGAACATTTTGGCCACCAAAAGGGTAGGAAGAAAGACCTATTTTCTGGTGGATTGGAAGGGGTTTGGTCCTGAGGAGAGAACGTGGGAGCCTCGGGAGAACATCCATGCCGCTCTCATCCTAGCTAAATTTCTTTCTGGCCTAAAAAAGGGGGGGCCTAAAGGGGGGGGTACTGTAGCGCCGGCGTCCCTGCCCTCTGCCAGGCAGGGACGCTGTTCCCCTGCGCCAGCGTCCTCTGCCAGGCAGGGATGTCGCCCCCCTTACCCACGCTCGGCGTCCTCCTTCCGCCCTGCTGGGGTCGCGCGCTCCTTCCCTGCTGCTGGACTTAGGGCGCGCGCCCGCGCTCTCCCCCGCTCTTAAAGGGGCCGCGCGCATCTTTCAAAAAGGTCCCCGGCCAATGCCGGAGGACTCCACCCTATATAAAGTACTCCCTCCTTAATGGAGGTGCCCGAGCAATGTTGTTGCACTGTTTACTCTGCTTCAGCCCTCAGGTTCCGTTACCAGTTACCTGCCTGTCTCCTGCTAGTTTGCTGTCTGCTACCTGTCCGCAAGCCTACCTGGAGGTTTGTCCGTCACCGGTGGTGACCATCGCTATTCCAGAGAATCTCGCCTGCTCACTTGGGGGCGCTCATCTGCCATCTGCCTGCAGACCTACCCGGAGGTTCGGACGTCACATGCGGTGACCGTCGTCTATTCCAGAGACTCTCGCCTGCTCACTTGGGGGCGTTCATCTGCCATCTGCCTGCAGACCTACCCGGAGGTTCGGACGTCACATGCAGTGACCATCGTCTATTCCAGAGACTCTCACCTGCTCACTTGGGGGCGTTCATCTGTCATCTGCCTGCTAGCCTACCGGGAGGCTCCACCATCTCAGGTCGTATATACCTGTCCATCCAGAGACTGCCCCGGTCACTTGCCGTGACTACCTGCCTTTCTATCCAGAGACTGCCCCGGTCACTTGCCGTGACTACCTGCCTGTCTATCCAGAGACTGCCCCGGTCACTTGCCGTGACTACCTGCCTGTCTATCCAGAGACTGCCCCGGTCACTTGCCGTGACTACCTGCCGGTCTATCCAGAGACTGCCCCGGTCACTTGCCGTGACTACCTGCCTGTCTATCCAGAGACTGCTCCGGTCACTTGCCGTGACTACCTGCCTGTCTATCCAGAGACTGCCCCGGTCACTTGCCGTGACCTCTTTCCCGTCTGTCCAAAGACTGTCCCTGTCACTTGCCGTGACTTCCTGTCCGTCTCCCCGGGCGCCACCCGCTCCTTTACAAGGGAAGCCTCCTTGTATAATAAAGCTCAGAGGTTCCGCCTCCCTGACCCGTTACACATCCACATCTGAGCACTCAGATACTTAAGTGATATCTCAGTATTACCAAGCACTTTCGTTCATCCCTAAATTCAACAATACAATATGTAAAATGTTTAAGGGTGGGCATTCATAGAAAATAATATTTTCACTGCATTTTTTCAGTAGTTTAAAGACAACTGGAGACTGAAGAAAGGAGGTGATAATAAGGTGAAAAGAAGACATCTTTATATTACGTGACAGGTGGCAATCCAAACACTCAAGCCTGTCTATTTTTCACAAAAAACAATTGTTTTTCCCATGTGAGCGATCTTTATAAAACAAATGGCAAATTATAAGGGAAATTGTGAAAAACTGCGCCATAGAAACCTCCGTGAAAACGTAACTTGCTGGAGTGAAGGAAACTTTTTCAGCCTCTTTGGAGATTGTATTTAATATAGCAGAATTGAGTCACTCGCTAAATGAAACAATTAATTGACTCTGCTTAATGAGAAATGAAATGTATTAAGAAAAAAATTGATTCCCTTGGCTTATCATGACATGATGTGAATGGTTCTGATATAAAACCACTGCATAAAACATATTATCTAAATAGAATAATTAGCTGCTCTGTAATAAGTAAAATTACAATGATTAATTTCATATGTTTTAATGGCAGAAACATTATATTATGTATTAGTATTATGTAGTAGAAATAATTTTAATTAATACGGTTTTATGTGGATGATAAAATATAATTCTGGCCGCTTTACTATAATAACTAGCTTCCAAAAATAAACACCGCACCCTACAATTCTTCATCATTTTTTGCTGTTTTTCTGTGGATCCCTAACCATAGAGACAATACATTATATAAGCACCTGACCCCATGATTGATTGAACCAATGATTATGTATCATTGCACATTTATATATAAATGTCTGGTTATGCATGGATGTGTGATCAGTTGGGTTTTCCAGAGCCATTTTCTGCTTTGGTGCATAATCGGCAGGTGCCCCACTCTATGGCTTCCATATACCCTCAGGAGCAGGGTTTTTACACCCAAGACAACCCTTATAGTTGAAGTATTAAGTATTATATACTCTTTTATTTCAGTCATATTACTATGAAGAACATTTGCATTTATAATTTCTTACACAAAATGGTTATTCCCAACATTAAAAGTTATGACCTATTCAAAAGATAGTGGATGTGGGCTCAGATTCTTGGGCCCTTGAAAACAGTCAGTACAGAGTTCAGAGATTGGCTATAACTGGCATGCGCAGACACTACTCCATTAATTTCACAGCCTAATTTTTAGATTTAATTGGGGTCTAAGTGGTCGGATCCCCAAGCGTTCAATAGGTGATAACTTTTGATGCTGGAAATTAAACTTTTGACGGTGCGCAGACCTGTGCCATACGCACCGTGTTGCATTTTGGTGCACTTGGCAAACCGTCAAAAGGACGCATGCGCCGGAAAACGCATACCTGCGCACGGCCTGCGTACCCAATGCTAAAGATAGGGTACGCAGGTCGCATGCAGCGTCATGCGCCCATAGGCAGAGCGGCCGGGTGGAGGAGTGGCCAGGGCGGAGCTTAGCGGCGGCAGTGCGCAGACCGACGCAGGTCAGTGAAACGCTAGTGTGAAACTAGCCTTAGCTTAAATGCGTTGGTCAGTGTGCCGCTGGTGATTCCATCCTTTTTCTTGTATTTTATTTATTTTTGATAATACATTTTTTTTTCTGGATTTTACCACATTTTCCTCACTGGATTTCGAATCCTTTTCCTATTGAAAACTTTTCAAAAAGCCTCTTACAAATATTACATTACAAAGGGGAGGACAACATTCAGAAAAATAAACAAATGTACAAGGCTATGAAAAGTATTTACAGCTACTGCATACAGTGGATATGAAAAGTATTCAGACCCCTTTAAATTTTTCACTCTTTGTTTCATGGCAGCCATTTGGTAAATTCAAAAAAATTATTTTTTTTCTCATTAATGGAAAAAATGAACTGTCTGAATACTTTCCGTACCCACTGTATGTGTAATATGTAAAGGTTCATACCATTAGTGCAACCTTGGTAGCTACACAGGGACCCAAGAGGTAAGGGGGCCACTACCACCTCCAAAGCAGATGGAATTCTGCATTATGATGAGCTTTTGGACAAAGGGCCCATTGTTATGTTACGGTAGCTGAGGAGTGCAGGTAAAAAAGGAAATACACCAGAGCAGTTGGAATCTATGAGATTGCAGTACCCTGACTAACCACCGCAACTAGAGGCAGCCGTGGAGCGTTCCTACGTTGGTCCTAGACGCCTCGTCACAGCCTGAGAAACTAACTACACCTAAAGATAGAAATAGGAAAGCTATCTGCCCCGGAGCAGAACCCCAAAGATAATAGAAAGCCCCCAAACATGTAATGGCGGTTAGACAAGAGGAAATACTGACACAGAAAGAAAATAGTATGAGCAAACGCTGGGGCCCAAACTATCTAAATAGAAAAGGATAGGAAGGGTACTTACTGCAATCTCAGAAAACCCTGAAAAAACACCAACTCTACTAATTTCAAAATCACCTGAGATCACATGACCTCTACCACCTAAATTAGTTCTCTGGTGTAACAAAAACAAAACAGCAGCCACTGAAAAAAAACTGGAAAAAGCAAAAGTACAAAACACAGTGGCTGGACTAAACTGAGAGGGCAAAAGCCCCCGGAGGGGACCCTGAAGGCCCCCACAGAAGTGCAGGACAAAATGCAAAAATATAGCAAAAACACAAAATAAGAAATTGTCTTATCTGAAAGCAGGAGATGCAGACACGACACAGCAGGCTACAAGGGAAACTGGAAAGAAGGATTCAGACCAGAACAATTGATCACCGGCAACCCTGATGGGAAAATGACTCCCTTACATAAGACCAATCAGTAACACCTGATTCCCAGTCCTCACAATCCTCACTAGTACCGCTTGTAACCACCAGAGGGAGCCTCTGCTCAGAACTCATCTCAAACCCATTCACAACAGCCCATACAGTATATTTTTCTTATACATGGGCCCCCGTCAGTCTATGTCCGCTCCTCAATAAACTTGATATTAGGCAAAGCAAACTCCAAAAACCCCATAACATAGTTCCTACATTTTATTTATGAGAAAAGTAACTTAATAATGTATGTCGCCCATGTGAAAAATGAAGTTACAATGTAATATGTCAGTAGACATGTGTCCTTTACTAGTTTCCGGAGAAACTGCATCCAAGCTCGTAGAAAAAACTGCACCTCAGCATGTACCATTAAGCACACTGCGAGCCAGCTGAGAGGAAGAGAAAATTGTATAGTAATAGAAAGTGAAATCGTTCACACCACTGAACAAGAAGACAATAGAGCCAAAATGGTCAACAATAAAACACCGGGGATGTAGCGTTCTACAAAACACACGGCTGCCCACAGGGAGGCCCACACTTTATTTGAAAGCCAGTATACCGGAAGATGACATGATTACCAGTGCAGAATGGAAAAAGGAAAAAAAAACCTCCTGTACAAATATAGCCTGTTCTGCCGACAAAGGAAAATAATGGAAGGCTGCATATGTCTACCTATGTAGATAAAGGTTAGTATGTATCATTGTGTGATATTACAGAGTGTATAGTGCACCATATGGCTAGAATTCTATCACATCGGTATCCAGTTGAATTCCATCTATGTGTAAACTAAATCCCGGTGTAGAAAAACATGGCTATGTACCTAGTGTTACATTTTCTTATATAATACAGTGATGCTTGAAAGTTTGTGAAACCATCAAAATTTTCCATATTTTTGACTAAATTTGACCTAAAGCAACATCAGATTATAGAACAGGTTCTAAAAGTAGATAAATAGAGCCAAATAGAATAAACAAATCAAAAGAAGTAAACTTTGTCATTATCTAAATGAGGAAAATAATCCAATATCACATGTCTGAAACTGGAAAAAGTCAATGAACATTTAGTATTGGCAGATGATTTGAAAGAGAAATTACAGTCAATCAATGGGATGACAATCAGGTGTGAGTGGGTAACCTGTTTTTCTAAAGACCAGAAATTTATTGAAATCTGATCTTCACAGCACATGCTTATGGAAGTGTATTCAAATGAACAAAAGAGATTTCTGAGGACTTCAGAAGAAGAGTGGTAGATGCTTATCTGGCTAGAAAAGTATACAATCACATCTCTAATACACCAATCCCCATGAGAAAAATTTAATGGCTACTACTATCCATGCCAGGGGTGGTTGACCAAGAAAGATCACCCTAAGAGCAAGGCATATAATTAATGCTACCCAATGAAACCTTTATAAAAACACTGCATTAAAGCATAAAAGGCTCATACTATCTGTGAAACAGGGCATTGGTAGTATCATGGTTTGAGCTTGTTTTACCACATCTGGTCCAGAACAGAAAATGTCAGGATATCTGTCCATGAGCTGAATCTCAAGAGATATGGTTCATAGATACACTGACGACACATTTTGTGATAGATGAAAAATAGTTTTTTTCATCTTTTTAGAAAATTAATTGGGTTTAGGTAGGAAAGTTGGATGGGCACAAAAATGGTATTACAATATTAAGTGTGAAATGTTTTTGCACTGTATGTTTCTAATTTTTATTTTTGAATAAAAACAAAAAAGATGTCCACTTTTCAAACTTTATTTTCATGCATGAGAGATGGATACTGCAGCAGCATCCCCCTCCTCTAGTTCTGCTCTAATAGCATAATGCTCACACAGGTGGTGAGGAAAAAATACGGTGAGACCGTCCTCCTGCAACTCTCTCTTCTCTCTCTGCATGAGCTTCAAATAGCCACTGAAAAAAAGATACTGCTTTAGGTTCCACCTCTCCTGCCTGGCACATGTTAATTGTTTTCCACAAGGTAAAAAATTGGTAAATAAGGAGGTTTCTGAAAAATTTACAGAAATCTTCAGGCAGGGAAAGATGAACTACAAGCTGCTGATAGTTGAAGAACTTTTTCCTAATAGGATTTAAAGGCAGTCTGTTAGCACAAAAACAGGGATTTTTGTGTACTCACCATAAAATCCTTTTCTCTGAGCCATTAAGAGTGTTAAAATCAAGCAGAGGTGGTCGGTGCACCCTTGGTGAGGTCTAACAGCTCCTTGCACCTTTCACAACTATCTATGTTCATCCTCTTATGGTTCCTATAAAGTGGAGATAGATAAAAAACAAGTAGGTGGGAAGGTACGCTGAACTGTTTGGCCGTGGTAAGGGTGCACTGTGCTTGGTTTGTACAGTCATTTTCTGCTCCAGTTTAATGCAAAATTTCATATTTCATCACATGTACATGATTTAAATAACTACAGTTTATTTATAGTTAGGATCATCCCGAAAAGGGTCACCTTGTCACGGTGGCAGGGCTTTTACGTTGTTTTTTATGAAAACTGTGTGAACTAAGTAGCCTATGTTATTTTTAGCCCTATTGCTATTTATTTATTGAAGGATATTTGCTCATTTTGTTAGGTTTTGTCAGTTTTATTTATAGGAAGACTTTTAACCCGTTCACGATCTGCGCCATACTAGTACTGCTCTGCGGGAGGTGCGCTTGTGCCAGCCGCAGTACTAGTACGGTGCCGCGATCGCGAGGTCTCACTCCAAGTGCCGCAGCGATCACGTGCGGGTGTCAGCTGTATGTGACAACTGACACCCCGCAGCAACGCCCACGATCGGCACCGATCATGGGCATTTAACACCTCTGATGCCGCTGTCAGTACTAACAGCAGCATAGAGAAGCATCGCGCAGGGAGGGGGCTCCCTGCGCGTTTCCATCAGTACACAAAAGAAAAAAGGGGTGGAGGGCACCACTGCAAATAATGCTGGGATCACTTATGGCAGGTAATTAGAACTGTTACAGAGAAAGAGACAAAGACAAGCCATATGGAGTGGGATCACCAGAAAATTTGTAAAAAGCAATTTCTTTATTAATGAACAACTACACACAAGAAAAATATTAACTGAAAAAAAGTTGATAACAAGACTCAAAAAAAACCTGTGATCAACAAAATAAGTTGATCAACCCTGTCAAGCATCACATAGAGAATATAACCTCTCAAGTATAGTGAGTATAGCCTAGGTAAGAGAAACACAAGATAATGGTACATCTATTCCTCACCTAAAACACATTAGATAATACCCCCTGCAGCATAGAAGTACGTGAATAAAGCATAAGTGTCAAATAGGCAGCGTTGCTAAAGACAGCTAAAAATACATCTCCAAACGTTACGGTCAGAAAAGACCTTCATCAGTGACTACTTATTTGTATATAGAAGATTGTCTCCTAAAAAGGGGAGAGGTGCGTGCCCCAAGGAAAGTGTGCTGCTTTCTGACCGAAACGTTTGGAGATACTACTAATAAACCTTTTAAGTTGAGTGCTTAAGCCTTTTTTCATTATTAGTACCCGGTGTGGGAACCTAGACTTTAAAGCACCAGTTTCATTCAGGTTGTGCTCACGGTTTTCTTTCATAGCTAAAAATACATCCTGATAGAAAATCATAAGGGAGATGTACCAAGCGAAGCAAATAAATGGCAGAAGAAAAAGTCAGAATAACAGCCAATTTGAGCCTAATACAATGAAATGTACAGTAGCAGATGTAATATAAAGGCATACATGCTGTACAGATGGAGAAATACTGCAAAGGGAGAAAGGAATTAAGAAGTAAAGAACAAATGCCTGTATGGAACACATTTGTAATACCAATGGTGTGTGCCAAAGGGAGGATAAGGTATCCTGGGTCAGCAAATGGTCAATGCGCCTGACAGGGCAAAGAGTGCCCAACGCATGTCGCCACTGACGTGTGGCTTCCTCAGGGGCCAATGCACAAAGAGTGTGCAGCATATGTCTTAAATACACATATTATTAATTGTAAGTTAGGGTCAACTGTTGGACAAAACTTACCAGGGATGAGTATCAAGAATGAACGCCGACACCTGCGTAGAGCAGTACATGTCGGCGGTGCACACAGCTGCAAGCCAGCTCGAATCAGTGGTGAACAGGAAGGATCATGACAGTTGAGCAAGTGCAGTGAAAAGATAGAACACCGTGCAGGCGCGTGCATGTCACCCAGCGCGTGCGTTGACGTGCAATGAGGTGAACTATCGCGCAAGCGCATGCTTGTCACCCGGCGCATGCGCAGAAGCGCAAAAAGGTGAGCCAGATATAGACTCATAATAACCAGCCTGCAATAGGAGGATAAACATGCAGTCGCGTGCGTGTCACCTGGTGCATGCGCGCAATCACAGAGAAGTAAACGGTATAGACTTTACTCAATATACAACAGAAATACAGAAATGAGAATTACTGGAGAACAAAAAAGTAAAAAAAAGTATCTCAAAAAATATATCAAATTTATTTGTATACAAAAAGTACAGATATCAATAAAATTACAGCATTGTGCATATATATTGAATAGTTGTATACATAACTCAGGATGAGATGATACACCCAATAATAAGGACCCTGTGGGTGCCTGCTCAATGCAATATCATATGTACAGAGCGCAATGTATTAGCGTCATAGAATCATAATTAGGTCCACAGAGGGCTTCCATCATTATATGAACTGACTATATTGTATTGCTCATAGCGCAGTTGTAACATTAGACAAAAAAATGTGCATTTAAATAAACAGATCATGGTAAAATTTACCCATTTTAGTAGCAGGTTGTGATATCCACAGGTGTCCAGGAACTCTGACGCGCGTTTCGTGAGCCTGACGCTCACTTCCTCAAAGGGAAGCAATACAATATAGTCATTTTAGAGTCACTGTGCTGTGAATTCAGTTAGGGAAAGAACGCTGCTCTGCTGACTCTGAGGGACAGTTAGAGATTGCGATTTTGTGTACTGTGCTTTAGGCAGGCTAGTTTAACAACCGCTGTGTAAAGCTTCCTTTAGCCTTGCAGTGTTGTTTTCACAGCTCTGCAAGGTCTGTGTGCGAGTGCAGGTGACGCGCTGCAGTTTGCTCTGCATCCAATGCTGTTTGTAGGCATCTGCACGTGTCACTCTTTTTTTCTTTTCTTTAGTGTAATTCTTGCAGCTCCATTCAATTGAAATTATAGTGTGACGCGCTTCCATCCGTATCCAATACATTGGTTGCAAACACTATAGAAGTCCACAAAGGAGCCTTTCACAGATAGTGACCAGTTGTGTGCACTGCAGTGTTCACTCTAGTCTGTGATATTTTTTTTTTTTTGCTGAGTGCAGATCACGCTCCAGTTAGTTCTTAAACCACTGCTGGTTATAGTCTGCTGAACGTGTGTCACTGCCTCATCCTTGTCATTTTTCTAGAATTGTTGCTGCTCCATTCTATTCAAAATAACTCCAATCTATTAGTGTGACGCGCTTCCATCCGTATCCAATACATTGGTTGCAAACACTATAGAAGTCCACAAAGGAGCCTTTCACAGCTAGTGAACAGTTGTCTGCAGTGTTCACTGCAGTCTCTGCGGAATAACAACACTTAGGCCTTTTAACTTTTCTGACTTTCTTTATCAATCTACCAAGATGAAGAAGGCAGGGAGTAAGGCACGTGGTCGTGGCCGTGGAGTTTCAGCAGGGAGAGGACGTGGGGATTCTGTGGCTGCTGCCGCCCCCAGTGACACAGCATCCACCAGTTTTCCCCGTAAGCGTTCCTTTATGTGCAGTTTTGTAGGAGCTCGGCGTACCCCTCTGCTGCGGGAAGAACAAATTGAAGCCGTTGTTGGTTGGATGGCAGCCAATGCATCGACTTCAATTGCTTCCACCTCCTCTCAGGACCACAACACTGTTGAGCAACCATCTGTCTGTTCACCGCCTGTCAAATTGCCCAGGCAGTCAGAGAGTTCTGAACTGGAGCCAGCTGAGTCTCTGCTTCTGTTCTCAGAATCTGTTGGCTTGCAAACAGGGGCCCAGCCAAGCAGCATTCTGGAATGTGAAGAAGAGGGAGTATGCAGTGATGCGCAACAGCTGTGTCTCTCTGAATCAGAAGAGGCGGGTGAGCCAGTGCCGATGGTCAGCACACCGCAGAACGCATCTGATGATGATGAGACTCAGGTGCCAGTTTCTGTTGAGCATGGTGCTGGCCAGACCACCCAACAGCAGCAGGTGTTGGAAGAGGGTAGTGGAGATGATGAGGTCCAAGACCCAACATGGCGTGAGGGACAGGAAGGTGGTGGGAGCAGCTCTGAGGATGAGATTGTCCCAACGGTACAAACAGGAGGGAGAGGTAGGCTGCAGACTCGGTTGCCTCTAGCCTCCAGTTTGGCACCAGTTGGGAGCAGTTCTCTTCCAAAAGTCAAAATGGGCGCTCCCAGGACTTGCACTGCGTGGTCCTTTTTTGACAGACTTGCAGATGATATTTGCTATGTTAAATGCAAGCTGTGTAAGCAAAAAGTAAAAAGAGGTAAAAATTGCAGTAACCTCAATACCACAAATATGTGGAAACATGTGCGGACAAAGCACGTAGTTGAGTTACAAAGACACACTGGAGATGTAGGCCAACCTACAGCAGCACCTACATCTTCAGGTCGTGTTGGAGCCTCTACCTCCAGCTCACACACAGCTGGTTCTGCTTCCTCACAGGATCGCCATGGAAGAACCTCGGTCACTGTTGTCCAGAGACAAAGTGTTATTCCACCCACAGCAGCAAGTTCCCTGTCATCTTCACACTCCCAGGCCACAAAACAGCCATCGGTACCACAGGCATGGGATAAAAGACGGCCATACTCGGCAAACCATCCACGAGCACAGTGTTATGATTTGGTAGCTGAGGAGAGCAGGCAAAAAAGGAAATGCACCAGAGCAGTTGGAAACTATGAGATTGCAGTACCCTGACTAACCACCACAACTAGAGGCAGCCGTGGAGCGTTCCTACGTTGGTCCTAGACGCCTCGTCACAGCCTGAGAAACTAACTACACCTAAAGATAGAAAGAGGAAAGCTATCTGCCCCGGAGCAGATCCCCAAAGAACATAGAAAGCCCCCAAACATGTAATGGCGGTTAGACAAGAAGAAATACTGACACAGACAGAAAATAGTATGAGCAAACGTTGGGGCCCAAACTTACTAAATAGAAAAGGATAGGAAGGGCACTTACTGCAATCCCAAAAAACCCTGAAAAGCACCAACTCTACTAATTTCAAAAACACCTGACATCACACGACCTCTACCACCTAAATTAGTTCTCTGGTGTAACCAAAAACAAAACAGCAGCCACTGAAAAAACTGGAAAAAGCAAATGTACAAACATCAGTGGCTGAACTGAACTGAGAGGGCAAAAGCCCCCAGAGGGGACCCTGAAGGCCCCCACAGAAGTGCAGGACAAAATGCAAAAATCAAGCACAAAAACAAAAAGAAGAAAAATGTCTTATCTGTTAGCAGGAGATTCAGAAACGACACAGCAGGCTACCAAGGAAACAGGAATCAAGGATTGAGACCAGAACAATTGATCACCTGCAACCCTGATGGGAAGGCGACTCCCTTATATAAGACCAGTCAGTAACACCTGATTCCCAATCCTCAATATCTTCACTGGACAGTCCAGTACCGTTTGTAACCACCAGAGGAAGCCTCTGCTCAGAACTCATTTCCAGCCTATTCACAACAGCACAGGCTCTGAATTCTGGCATTGCAAAACTCCTGTCCCTTGAAATGCTGTCATTCAGGCTGATGGAGACTGACAGTTTCCGTAACTTAATGGCATTGGCAGTCCCACAATACAATGTGCCAAGCCGATTTTATTTCAGCAGGCAAGCCGCCCCTTGTCTACAAAAACATGTCGAGGGAAACATTAAACATGCGCTACTAAACGCCGTCTGTAGCAAGGTCTACCTGACCACCGATGCGTGGACCAGTACCCATGGCCAGGGACGATACCTTTCCCTCACTGCCCATTGGGTCAATGTTGTGGATCCGGGTACAGATCTTGCGAGTGGCGCTGTACGTGTTCTGCCAACTCCAAGGTTTGCAGGAATCCAGTCTGTACACATTGACTCCTCCTCCTACTCCAGTTCCTCAGAATCATCGCTGCAGGAGCCGTCACGGTCTACCTCCACATGGACCCGTGAACGCTTACCTGTTGCGACCGATATGAGCACAGCCGTGGCCAAACGTCAACAGGCCGTCCTGAAATTAATTTCCATGGGGAATCGAAGCCACACAGCGCAGGAGCTCTGGAATGCCATCAAGCAGGAGAGCGACGTGTGGTTTTTGCCAGCGAATCTCCAGCCAGGCTTGGTAGTGTGTGACAATTGCCGAAATCTGGTGGCAGCTCTGGGCCTTGGCAACCTCACTCACATACCATGTCTGGCACATGTGCTCAACTTGGTCGTGCAGAGTTTTTTGAGGGACTATCCGGATCTTGCTGAACTGCTGCAGAAGGTCCGCCTAGAGTGCGCTCACTTGCGACGTTCCAGCATAGCCAGATCGCGCATTGCTGCTCTGCAACGCAGATTTCGCCTTCCTGAACATCGCATCATATGTGACGTACCCACCAGGTGGAATTCCACCTTACATATGTTGGAGCGGTTGTGTGAGCAACAGCCAGCAGTAATGGAGTATCAGCTGCATCAGGCGCAATCAACTCGCAATTTGCGCCGTTCACACTTCACCACTACTGAGTGGGCCTCTATGAAGGACATCTGCCACGTTTTGCGTGCGTTTGATGACTCAACGCGGATGGCGAGTGCAGATGATGCACTAGTCAGCATGACTGTCCCTCTTATCTGCCTGCTTCAAAAATCACTGCAAGCACTAAAGGATGAAGTTTTGGAAGAGGTGGAGGATGAGGAGTCACAAATTCACTCACCTTCTGGACAGTCAGCGCATCTTGGTTCCTCACAAAGGGCTGGGCAGGGCTCACTTTGTGAGGAGGATGAGGAGGAGTCAATGGAGGAGGAAGAAATCCCTACAGAGGGAGGTACACAATGCTCTAGTCAGTATGTAGAGCGAGGGTGGGGCAATGCAGAGCAGGCAGAGATGACGCCTCTTCCAGAGGACAGCGTTTGTTGGGCAGTTGGGAGTCTGCAGCACATGGTTGATTTCATGCTGCAGTGCCTGAGAAACGACCGCCGCATCGCCCACATTCTCACCACATCAGATTATTGGGTGTACACCCTCCTAGACCCTCGCTACCGGGACAACTTACAAAGCCTCATCACACCGTTGAACCGGGAGCGTAAAATGCGGGAGTACCAAGACAGACTGGTGCAATCCATAATATTCTCCATTCCAGCCGAGAGCACTGCTGCTGCTACTGCTTTACAAAGAATCTCTGTGCGTCGAGGCAGTGGAGACACCTCTGCAACAAGAGGGAGCACAAGCAGCGCCTCTGCACAGGGCAAGAGCAGTATGTTACAAATGTGGCGAAGTTTTGTGTCAGCGCCACCAATGTCTACACCATCCGAGACGACTCCACTCACCATGAGGCAACGTTTACGTAAGATGGTGACAGACTACATGTCTTTCCCTCTCAGTGTACTCCCAGATGGCTCTTCCCCTTTCAAGTTTTTGGTCTCTAAGCTGGATACATGGCCAGAGCTTAGCCAGTATGCATTGGAGGTGCTGGCTTGCCCTGCTGCCAGTGTATTATCTGAGCGCGTCTTTAGTGCTGCAGTTGGTGTACTAACAGACCGTCGCATGCGACTATCCTCACAGAATGTAGACCGGCTTACTTTTCTGAAAATGAACAAGGCATGGATCTCACCTGAATTTGCCTGCCCGTTTTCAGATTAAATAACTGTTTGCCAACATTTTCCATGTCTCCTGTTATGTTCATCTTTCTACCACCTGAACTCTACTCCCTGGGCTACAACACTGCCAGTCACAGGGGAATAATCAGTTACAAAAAAAAATGTTATCCCCAACAAATAGACTCAACGTAGGGTCACGGAGTTGCGCCGTACCAAAATTGTCACCTGACACATTTAAGTATTACAATTCTGTTCCCGGTGGCAAATCTTCCATCTCCCCAACTAACACTTCTATAGGAGAGGTGTTTTCCTCCTCCACCGAAGGCAAAGGTAATACTGACCACTGCACACATGTGTTATGCATAGTGAGACTGATAGTAGCCAAAGTTGTTGTCCATGGGCTCAGTCAGGTGGGGGCAATCAGCTCTCACATGTCATGGTTCTTGGCACCGCCAACAGATTATGGGGCCCCTTTTGTTCCCCGACCCTTCCTGGGCGGCCCTCAGAATCTCTGCTCGCCGAGCTGTGGGTGAAGGTTTGGTGAATTTAATTGGTAGCTTCCGGGTAGTCTCTCCCTGTATCTCCTTGGTAGGCCCATATCTTTCAATGAGGTCTACCAATTGGAGACCATCAGTAGGGGCTGCCTGTCCAACCCATGTTTGAAGGGTGTGGGGCAAAGTTCGCCCGAATTTATCAGTCACTATACGATCCAGCATATCGCGGGGTGACAACACCTCAGGCTGAAAGCACTTTTCTATCAGGTGTATCAAGTCATAATACTGGGACCGAGCTGGCTCGGAAGGGGAAAACTTCCATTGTTGTACACGCTGGGCCAGGAAAAAAACATTTACCCCAAGACATGCAAGTATCTCACCATTCACGCTCTCATAGTCCTCCTGTTGCTGGGGGGTTAGGTCCCTATAGGCTTTAGCGGGTCCTGAAGTAAAAAACGGAGCCACGATCTCGGCCCACTGGTCCCGGGGCAGTCTCTCCCTTTTAGCCACGCCTTCAAACATCTCCAGCTACACCTCAACGTCATCTGATTGCTCCATCTTTCGGATCGCTGTACGCACCGCTTTCCGGACATCATGGCATCCCCGGACAGCTCTTACTGTCTGCGGCGCTGTGATGTGCTGCATCAGTAAACTATTGGTTTCCTGTTGCTGTCGATTAAATATCTGCTGCTACATAGCCTGCTACTGTATAGCCTGCTGCTGCTACATAGCCTGCTGTTGTATAGCCTGCTGCTGCTGCATAGCCTGCTGTTGCTGCTGTGTAGCCTGCTGTTGCTGTCGCATGACCTCCACTAGCATTTTTACTTTGTTCTCCATCTTCGGACAGTTATCCAGCCGGTTTTGGTGCACTTTCTAAAACCAGGACATTTACTGTCATGCATGAAAAACAGCCTGACCTCACTGCGTTGCCCGCATTCTCCACCAATTGTAGGGAACCGCTGTGGTAGGCAGGGCTGGGCCGCAGTAATGAGGCAAACACACAGCCTTTTATTTCAAAGTTCAGTGATTTTAATCATGAGTTCAACAAAAAGTCCATATAACAAAATGAAAACACAACATAAATCACTCCAGTTTGGAGAACCACTGGTCACAGACTCACCCTTGCTTGTGACGGGCTTAACTAAGCGGCTGCAGGTCAGCTGAGACCGCCAGGTCACATTCCGGGTGGTCTGTTCCTCGCTTCCTGGTGCACACTGCCACATAGTAACAAAACAATGTTCCAGGCTTACTCCAGCCAAACTCCTTCCTTCCACACAACAACTACAACAGCTCCTTGTTTTATAGGCCTACAAAACACCATCAGGTGACGTACACATCAGCTGACCAGATCACGTGACTATGACCTCATCACAGGTCGTAGTAATCATGGAAAATCATGAGCATACTTCAGTCTGGTTGAAGAAATATATCTCCCATCTTGTCAAATCAATTGTCTACCACCTCTTCTATAATATTACGCAGGCGATTTCTGTAGAAATAATACACTTGTAGAGTTTCAATAAAGTGAGAAGGGGACTAATTGAATTTTTCCATAATCTCCTTGGATGTCAGCCACCTACACTCTTTTAGGTGCATGAGATGGAATACTGTATGTATACCTTTAGTATGCCACGTCTCAAAAACGCGGTCTGTCACTCCCACTGGGAATTCTGGGTGAGCCCATAGAGGCATGTGTTTAGATAACTGAGAAGACAACCCATGCGCTCGTCTGGTTGCCTTACAGGCAATTACTGTATCGCGTAGTAGCGCTGATCACTATGACCGGGAGTTTACAAATCACAGTGTCAACACATGAGGCCAAAATACAACCCTCTGTCAGTCCAGATTCCAACAATACATCTGAGTAGGACTAAGTCCCCTTAAACCAATCTCTCCCCACTCTGATCAAGCACGAAAAGTTATAACTCCTAACGTTTGGCACGGCCAGGCCCCCATCTTTTACTGCACGCATAATTTTTCGTATTGCTATTCTGGGCCGTTTTCCCCTCAAGATGAATCTGGTCAATGCTTTTTTTATCCGTGAAACATCATCTTTACGTAACAGGATTGGAATAGTCTGAAGCGGCTATAATAGCCTTCCAAAAATAATCATCTTAAGAAGGTGACAACGGCCCAGAAGAGACAGGGGCAAATCATGCCACCGCTCCAATTGACGTACAACCTTGTCCAATTAGGGTTCATAGTTAAGTTTGTATTGAGAACTAGAATCTCGTCCTATTTTGATTCACAGATATGTTATAAATAAAGGTTTTAATTACTTCTGTCCCCCATCAGTAAGCACACCAAAGCTCACGAGGATTAGGCTTTAACAATTGAAAAATTTCACTCTTGTAGTCTTTGAAGCGAAACCACAGAATTAGTTAAAATTTTTTTATCCAGTCTAATAGCCCTTTGAGATGGTCTTGTGGATGTGCCATATAAATGAGTATATCGTCTGCAAACAATGTGAGTTTGATCTGTCGACCCCCTACCTTTATACCGTCATATACTGTGTTATCCTCCACGTGTGTAACTAATGGCTCAAGGGCTATATCAAAGAGCAATGGTGATAATGGACATCCCTGAGGAGTTCCCCTCTGTATTGTGAAAGTAGCCGAAAGGTGACCTGTGTTGTGTATTTGTGCTGTGGGTTGGCGTAGACACCTGATAGGAAAGTCATAAACGTGCCTCTCATGGCAATTTTGTCCAGGACCATTGGCAACCAACTTCAGCTCACCCTATCAAATGCCTTATCGCCATCTAAGGATAGCATGACAGGACTCGATGTTGTCAGACAACGATATTTATCTACAACTGCTATTACTTTCCTAATGTTATTCATGGGCGATCTTGGTCTAACAAAGGCCACTTGTGATGGCCCTATCAGCGTAGGAAGAATGCTACTCAAACGATCTGCCATGATCCTGGACAAAAGCTTGATATCCTGGTCAATGAGTGAGAATGGACGATAGGATCCAGCCAGATGTGAAGGTTTGTTGGGTTTTAGTAGCACCTTCATGTGTGCCATGTTTGAATGGATGGGCAACCCTCCTGTCTCCAATATATGATTGAAGGTGCCTACCAATGTGGACGGGATATCCTCACTCAATAATTTTAATAATTTGGCTGTAAACCCGTCAGGTCCTGGAGCTTTCCCGGATTTAAAGTCACTTATCGCCGCTGTCACTTCCGTCACCTCAATTGGTTTTTTTAAAAGGAGAAGCTGATAGTTTGTGAAGGATGGTAACCGTATTCCATCTAGAAAGGTCTGACCCTCCGCACTATCCGTATGTTCTACCTTATATAAGTCTGAGTAGTATTCTTGTAGAATCGTGATTATGCTTCGAGGGTCTGTGTTCATGATCCCATGTTTATTCGTTAACGCAGTAATATGTTGATGACGAATGTGACTTCCTTTCGCTAGTCGTGCTAATAGTCTCCCTGATTTGCTACCATAACGATATACATCGGCTCTATAATTCATATTACTGCTTCTCTCGCGTCGATATACCCATACGTGTAAGTCAGCCTTAGCCTGCTTACATCTATTTTTATCCTGTGTTGATGAAGTTGTCTTGTTTGCCGTGTAGCTATCGAGTAATATCCTGCTAGCCTGCGAGTAGTTTGTCGCTATCTTCTTTTTTAGCATTGTCTGATAACCTATTAGTTTCACGCGCATTAATGCCTTCCCTGCTGCCCATAAAAGTTCCAGCCTATCCCTACTATCTCCATTATCACTTACATATTCCAAACACCATTGCTTCACCTGATGTCGAAACTTCTCATCCATTAACAAATAGGTAGGGAAGCGCCAAGTTTGGTCTGGCCCCATCTGAACCATATCTGGCAGGGTCACTGATACGGGCGCGTGGTCAGATATAGCTACGTTGTGCACATCTGCCTCTTCCACTCCCCTTACTAGCTCCTGTGATAGCAATATATTATCTCTTCTGGACCAAGAGTCATGTGGCGCCGAATAGAAGGAATATTCACTGCCATCTGGGTTCAGGTGTCTCCAAAATTCTACAAAGTTATTTGTGTCTAGCAAGGGTTATAAACGTGTGTCATGTGATCGCACATTCGTTTGCATCGACCTACAGTTCTTCACTGGTTCGATTCACCGTATTTAAGTCACGACCGGGGGTGGTTTTAATGCTCTCCTATCGGCCCAATATGCTTGGACACCTGGGAGAAATTCAGGAGCGTCTCCAAACTCCCTCCTCACATGTCAGCGCAGGAACCGGAAGAGGGAACGTGCTTGTTTTGTTGCTCATAGGTGGAGTTTTATACAGTAAATGATTACTGCTGTCTTATTTTTTGCGTCCCTAGGGCAGAATAAGGCTGCGTAAAGTCACATTTTACAGACACTCATATAATAGACACACGCTACCCTACCCGTCACACAAGGAAGGTATTGTTACAGGATAAAGCCTTGCGCAACCAGACATGCTTTTACCCTCTTCAACATTCTACAAGCCAAAAATGCATGATTGCAGCCGCAGCCTTTATTGACGTACAGTATAACATCGACATTACCCATCAGAGGCTGCCCACTGTCTACAACAGACATAGTATATACCTTTGCTATCCGTAGCCTTTGTTTCACCTCCACTTGCAGGCACCCACTTAAATTGTGACAATGTTTTTTTTTATAAAAATTGTTTTTTTTTTTTTTTATCGTACATTATTGCGTCATCTCATCACTTTGATGAGTCCATGCTGGACATGTAATAAATGCTGTCCGAAATAACAATTTTCGTGAGTGAAATAATTGAAATCTGTGTGACTGTCACAGATTTCTTGTAATGATGATGATGAGTGACTATTACAAAATACATTGTCTTCACTATGTTATGGTTTAACATAGCGTTCCTTACGCATCATTCCTAAATACAAAAATGGACTTTTATTCATAAATTTACATCACTATATTTTGTAAAAATAATTTTGGGTGGTGTATTGTTCCATTTCTTGTTGCCATGTGCTTATATGCGTTTATATTTTAAGGGTGTTTACTTTTATTCTTGGAATTGAAATTCATCATTTTATTGTCCTAGTAAAACTTCATTTTTTATAGTTTGAAGTACATACATTTGCAATGGCCACGTAACAAGGCAATAACTCAATATTTAAATTTAAAACCCTTCTTGACCCTGGGCTTCAACAACGCCAGTTGCTGATCAGAAGTGTTGGATGCACAGATCAAAACAATCGCTGATGTGTTTCTGGGGTTCAGTAACGCCTGCTGTTCCCCTGCTGGGTGTCTGGCAAAAATTTTTGCTGCTAACTCCAAATTTAACTTCAAACATCTCATATTAGGCCTCTGCCTACACCCTCCTTGACCCTGGGCTCCAACACCGCCAGTTGTTGCTCGGAATGTTGTGAATGGGTTTGAGATGAGTTCTGAGCAGAGGCTCCCTCTGGTGGTTACAAGCGGTACTAGTGAAGATTGTGAGGACTGGGAATCAGGTGTTACTGACTGGTCTTATATAAGGGAGTCATTTTCCCATCAGGGTTGCCGGTGATCAATTGTTCTGGTCTGAATCCTTCATTCCAGTTTCCCTTGTAGCCTGCTGTTTCGTGTCTGCATCTCCTGCTACCAGATAAGAATTTTTCTTCTTTTGTGTTGCTGCTTTATTTTTGCATTTTGTCCTGCACTTCTTTGGGGGCCTTCTGGGTCCCCTCCGGGGGCTTCTGCCTTCTCAGTTTAGTTCAGCCACTGGGTTTTGTTCTTTTGTTTTTTCCAGTTTTTTCAGTGGCTGCTGTTTTGATTTTGTTGCACCAGAGAGCTAATTTAGGTGGTAGAGGTCGTGTGATCTCAGGTGATTTTGAAATTAGTAGAGTTGGTGTTTTTCAGGGTTTTCTGGGATTGCAGTAAGTACCCTTCCTGTCCTTTTCTATTTAGATAGTTTGGGCCCCAGCGTTTGCTCATTCTATTTTCTTTCTGTGTCAGTATTTCCTCTTGTCTAACCGCCATTACATGTTTGGGGGCTTTCTATTATCTTTGGGGTTCTGCTCCGGGGCAGATAGCTTTCCTATTTCTATCTTTAGGTGTAGTTAGTTTCTCAGGCTGTGACGAGGCGTCTAGGACCAACGTAGGAACGCTCCACGGCTGCCTCTAGTTGTGGTGGTTAGTCAGGGTACTGCAATCCCATAGATTCCAACTGCTCTGGTGTATTGCCTTTTTTACCTGCACTCCTCAGCTACCGAAACATAACATCGGAAGTTCTGTTAGCACAGTCAACACTTGCTCCTGTGTTACTGGGGTTCACTAATGTCAGCTGTTCCCTTGCTGTGTGTACGGCAAAAAGTCCTGCTGCCTCCACCCTGTTCTCTTCTCATCCCTGAATTATTTAAGAAATTAAATGAAATTAAATGGAAATTAAATTCAGGGAAATTAAATTCATAGAAAGAGGTTATACTTTACACTTTATGGGTTAATATGAAGAAGAATAATAGTTTAATAAGAACAATCTGAGTAATGTTAACAAAAAGATGAATAGCAAGAAGTTTAAGAAGAAGATAAAGAAGGTGAAGATGAAGAATAATTATTCTTCATCTTCACCTTCTTTATCTTCTTCTTAAACTTTGTACAAAGATAATGCTGCTGAAGATTATGAAGGAGAAATTGTGGCAAAAGTTAAAAAGGTGAAGAGCATGGAAGTTTTGAAACATACATATTTGCCAAAATAGAAAAAAGGTTAACAACATTGTCAATTTCTTCGTCAATCCGAACGTATTTAAAAAAAATATATATTTATGCTATTCCATTGGATTGGGTTAAACATCTATGCCTTTAATGTCTCCTCAACCTCCCCCAATACATTCTACATTACTCTTTGTTGTTTTCCTTCATGTACAATTAACCAACAAGGCAAGAATGGGTTTTTTTTAATTCCGATATTTTGTTCCCATAGACTTACATTGGATTTCCGGTATCGGGTATCGCCGATATTTTGTGTGTATCGGCGATACCATTCCGATTCCGATACTTTTGGATATCGGAAAGTATCGCTCAACTCTAGTCAAGGATATATGAAATGCATCTAGCCCAACAGATTCTTATAGATAGGTTAATTGTAAACTAACATTTGGAATGGATAAAAAGAGCCAAACCTAAAGGGAACGCCAACATCGGTATACATGGTGAAAAAATAACAAATAGAAAATAATTAATTAAAATGAATACATATTGTATAAACTTCACATACAGAAGAAACGGAGAACACAAAGATATAGTGTAAATAATATGTATAGAATGAGACCAAATCCAAAAGTGAATGAAACAAATTTAATGTGCACAGTGAAAAATACATAAATAAATACAGGTACGTAAGCAGGCAAAAATGTCAGGGAATATGATAAATGTGAAAACAAAGATAAGTAGAACTGAGAAGAAGGAATAACTGGAGCGGAAACTCAAAATGAGGAGAAATCCCAGGACAAAATGAGGGTAAGTGGATGAGAGAGTCCCCCAAGAAGTACCTGAGGACAAAAAAGAAAAAAGAAAAAGGTGAAAGTTAATAAAAAAGTGTATATACCAAACAATAAGGAAACCTAGGGTAAAATTATATTTGTTTATAAAAACCAGTAAACAGAAGTTCTTTGTTCAGTCTGTGTAGACTTTATAGATTGTAAATCCATTTGGACTCACACAATAAGAGGCAGTTAGTGATATTGCCGCCCCTGATGTTAGTAGAGATAGCTTCAAGACCAACTATCCTAAGACCACCCAAATTACTTTTATGATAATCTAAAAAGTGGGCGGCTAAAGAAGTGAAAGTCTTGCCCTTAGTCCGATCCTTTTTAGCTGTTGCTATGTTCGAGAAATGTTGCTGATGTCTCAATTCTTGGGTGGTCTGACCAATGTAAATCTTGGCACAATTGCAGATAATGGCATACACCTAATTTCTGGAGCAACAATTTAAATATCCTGTAGAATTAATACATGACGGAAAGATATTAAATGAAATGCTCTCCTGTGCCGGTACAATAAAAAACGTCTTTTAGGGTGTGACACCAGCCAAACATAAAAACTCAAAATAAATCTGGTATCGCTATAATTGCACCGACCCGAAGAATAAAGTCGCCGAATCACTTATACCTCATGAGGAATGGCCTAAAAAAATAAATATAGCCAATTCTTCACGTTGTTGATTTTTTCATTCTGCCTCCCAAAGATCGCAGTAAGGCTCTGCGCACATTTATAATGCGCTCTGCGCTGAGCCCTTGCACCGGGGTTTCCGTGTAAATCTCTAAATACGTGATTCCGACAGAACCTCTGGCTGAAGATTCACAATAATGAGGCAGATGGAGGCACTGTGGATACCGTCTGACCTGTGATTCGGTGGTGTTCATCTTTTTAGGATTGCATAAAAGTGCAGTTGGCCACAGTTTTGTGCACTTGTGTGGCCCAGCTTCGCAAGACACACAAATCCAGGAAAATGCACAGGAAGGTAACCGCAACGCTTGATATTCATTCACGTCACTCACACTTTCAGACACACCCATCAGGGGTATAAGAGGTAGTGACACGTAGCATTCTGGGTTCAGTCTTTCCAGACAGTCTGTGCAGGAGGGAGAGGAGTGGGCACAGTCTGTTCAGTGTTCAGTCAGCTTCCTGTCTTAGGACAGTTCAGTGTCAGTCCAGTCTGGACTTGGAGGATACTGAGAGCGGATCAGCGAGCTCTGGAGAAAGCTGACATTTCCATGAATGCTACAAGTGCTTATGTTAAGAGCGGGAAGCAGGGCGAAGGGCACAGTGGAGAAGACAGAGAGAAGTGCTTCAGGTATTGGATTACCTGCACTAAATCACCGGACACCGGGGTCCGAAGCGTTGCTAGTGTTTCAAGCATAGTAACAAGAAAACCGGAGGCTATCTGGACTACAGGTCGCAGAGAGCAGCCCTAAGCGCTGATACGTAACCGGAGTCAGGGGAACAAGGACTTTTAGCTAGGCCAAGCATAGAAGGACTTAGTTCTCTCAACATCTGATGATCAGAGACATAGAAGGCTCCACCACAATGTCGGCCGGGCGTTACAGCTATTGAGAAAAGCTGGAGATTGCAGAGTTAACTTCGCTTCATGCAAGTTTGGACTCACCTACATATGAAGTAAAGGAGGCCTCTAACCTGCTCAGCGGTTGCCTGAATGTGCATTCTCCAACCTAACCAGCTTCCCGGGACATACCTGCAACATCTACAAGTAAAGGTATGGAAAGAGATTGCATTGTGTGTGGACTGAATTCTTATCTGCACCCTGCATCACCACCATAGACTTTGAGGGACCAGTCCCACCTGTGGGGGACCTAACACCTAGCTGTCATAACATCCCCTCAGAGATCTACCCTGCAGCGCTGGTCAATCAGATCAGAAACCACAGGTGGCGTCACGAACTATCTTTATAATCCCCTGTAAATATCCCCCATTGCATGACCGCCAGGGCCACGGACCGAGTTCTGCTGCCAGTGACATTCCCCATAGACTTCCATGGGGCTCGGTTTCGAGTACCCCATAGCCCTGGTACCACCAATGTGGTGCGCGTCACACTTACAGTATGAAAAGAAGGGCACCAGGGAACAGAGGCCAGACGGAATTTATAGTAACTCTGCTGCCTCATTATAGTGAATGGATCCCCCGTGGGTTTCATCTGAATCACGTCACTCAGAGATTTAGATAGAAACCCCAAAGTAAATGCTCAGCATAGAGCGCCGGATAACTGTGATCCCAAACATTATGTAAAATGTTCCCAATAAAAGCTTCCACTCAATCCACAAAAGAAAGCAAGTCCCCACTCAGATCTGTCATCTATTAATGGAAATATAGGGGGCTTCCACGTTACTGTTTTATCAAAGGCTTTGGAAAAGCGAAATGGCTCCTCACCGCTCCTAAAAAGACTTTGCTGTACTGCCACTACTTACTTTGGAAGAACTCTTCCTACCATTCTTCTTGGACTCAAGATCTCTACTTGGACTTTAGGTAATACTTTTTATCATCATTTTATGAACATTGCTTCATGTTAATCGCTGTCTACCCTCCCATTCATACTTAACTGGGCATATATGAGTATACCTTTATAAGCACAAACATTATTATTTGATATAATAATAATAATAATAATATAGGTTTAAAATGGGATGCAATAAAAGCCCTTATAGGTGTAATGCGCAGTGTACTAATACTTTTACCCATGCAGTATACATTAGCATACTACAGATACTGTACTTCTCTCCTGGGCTTTGGCCTACAAATTTAAATGGGTAAGATTCAGATTTAATTAACGACAGTTGTTTTTGTATATTTATGTTTCATATCTTATTGGTATATGGTCACCCTACTGTATGGCACCTATTATTAGGCACTGTTACTAGTGCTAAAAAAATGCACCATTGTCATAGGTCAAGATTCAATGTAAGGCCGACTCTGGTCATGGGAATAGGAAATGCCATACATCCTGGATTAAGTTGAGAGAGCATTCCCGATGACAAGAATCAGCTCATGAACCTAGACCATTCAAAAGAATAAATCTCTATATCAAGGGACTCAAAGTGTGTAAGTGTTGGGGAAAAGGTGTTACATGAGGCCAAAAGTTAGCTCTGCTCTTGCCTGAAGTTAAACATATAGTGATATAATGAACCTTATGCTAATCACTGGAGTGTTCATATTTGATCATCACGCAGAAGTTGGATGTGGTACTTAGAAAAGATTTATACACATTGTCCTCAAAACTACTGCAGAATCAATATTCGTAAATGAATTCCTTATGTTCAGGGTGATTTATACGAGCTGCACAACCAGTAAAGGCATCTAATCATTAATCCACTGGACAGATAATAATCGGATGATGCTTTATGATATCCAGCAGTCGCAAAGAACAACATTTAGTGGGTAATGAGTTTGTTTAACATGTTTGTGACAATCTATAATTTATCTAAATGGTTCAATAAAATAAAAAATCTTCAGCATTTTGTAGAATTATATTTTTTATGCCGTGTACAGGATTTGAATAATAACGAGGCATTTTGTGATATTATATAGATGGCCTATCCTTAGGATGATGGGTCTGAGCACTCATTCAGGGCACCTACCAACCAGCAAAAAAATTGGCAATTGGTGGGTCGGTTACTTCGTATTGAAGAATGGCAGCAGTCCCTTTGGTCTGATCTCCACAGAGAAGAGAACATTTGAGACAATATTGACTGCCCACTTATTTTGCAAACCATAAATCCAGAAATATGTTTAAAGGGAACCTGTCATTAGAATCAACTCTCAAAAGCTGTCTGTATGGACATGTAGGTCATAGAAAGATGAATAAAATGATACCTTGATATCTGGGATCCGATGTATTATTCCGGAGAAATCCACGTTTTTCTTAATATGTAAAGAAAAACATCAAGGACAATCTGACATTCTGCAGGAAATGCAGAGACTGGACTTCAGAGGAGTAAGATGAAGTTATTTTTTCTGATAAATCCCAATTCAGACTGGGTTCTTTGGGATAATGATTGCCTGGAGTTAAGGTGAATGTGGCTGTAAGTCCTGTGAAATGCCAACTGTAAAGCTTCCTGAGACAATTCATGTGTGGCTTTGCTTTTGATCCAATGGAGTGGGCTCAATCATAATTTTGCCTAAGAACACTGTCGTGAATAAATAATGAAATCTAAACATCTTTCAAGAGCAATTTCTTCCAAAAATCCAAGAGCAATTTGCTGATGAACATTTTTTTTCCAGTATGATAGAGGCAGTATCACAAGGCAAAGGTGATAATGAACAAAACATTAAATCTTTGGCCATTAAACTTCCCAGATCTCAATCACATGAAGAGCTTGAGGTCAATCCCCCAAAATACTGGTGGACAAACAATAATGCAGAAATTGTCATAAACTCCAAACATTGATTACTAGAGATGAGTGGATCGATATAAAGAGGCACCATTTCTCACACTGCTTAAGTATCAAAGAGGGCTAATGTCACTTTGTGTCGCTGCTCAGGCTTCCACATGATGCACTGCAACAATAACATCTAGTGGATTATCATGTCTTGTACATTTTTGAACAGTACCGGGACATCACAGAGAGACTGTTCCCAGTGGAGCACAGTTTGTACGACAGAGTCGTTTTGCATCTCTAGAGTCACTGGGTAAATCTCTCTTCTGTAGAGTGTAATCTCTTATAGTCAGCGGAGTCCTCTCTCTCCTATAGAGTGTAAGCTCTAATAGTCAACGGAGTCCTCTCTCTTCTGTAGAGTGTAAGCTCTTATGGTCACCAGGGTACTATCTATTCAGTAGAGTGTAAGCTCTTATGACCAGCAGGGTCCTCACTCTCTTCTTTAGAGTGTAAGCTCTTATTTTCTTCAGGGTCCTCTCTCTCCTGTAAAGTGTAAGTTCTTATGGTCAGTTGGGTCCTCTCTATTCAGTAGAGTGTAAGCTCTTATGACCAGCAGGGTCCTCTCTCTCTTCTTTAGAGTGTAAGCTCTTATGGTCACCAGGGTACTCTCTATTCAGTAGAGTGTAAGCTCTTATGACCAGCAGGGTCCTCTCTCTCTTCTTTAGAGTGTAAGCTCTTATGGTCTTCAGGGTCCTCTCTCTCCTGTAAAGTGTAAGTTCTTATGGTCACCAGGGTACTCTCTATTCAGTAGAGTGTAAGCTCTTATGGTCAGCGGGTTCTTCTATTTCTCTTTCTCTCTCTTCTGTAGAGTGTAAGCTCCTATGACCAACAGGTCCACTCTCTCTCCTGTAGAGTGTAAACTTTTATGGACAGTGGAGTCCTCTTTCTCTCATCTCTGACACATGTATTTTTTTGAGCAATTACAGGTTTTACTGTATTGAGATTTGCGCAAATGTATTTAACGCAAATAAAGTTTTGCGGGAAAATTCTCCAAAGTCTGTGAATTTGAAATCCAAAAGGTCTGCTCATCCCTATTGATAGTCAAGAAACTCTTGCCATTTGCTATATAATCCCAATCTAATTACTACTTGTCATGTAATTGTACTTCAGTAACCATAGAACCATCTGACTCAAATTTCTAAAAACATGGAAGCAGCAAAGTTAATCTCAAATCTTTTGGCCATGGCTGTACCATCCAGCATGGTGGCACAAAGTGGTAAAAGCTGTCTCTTAAATAATGTCCATTATGGGTCTACACCACTACTCTCTTGCGAGCTAGCCCTCATGTGGCATCATAGCAGTCAATGCCACTTCCTCACCCTCAATATGTGGGGGGGGTAAATATTCTCATCCTGTTTTAGAGCAGAAAACATTACCAGGCAGATAACAATCTAATCTTAAATTAGACAGAGCCTCTCCACAACTATCATCTCTTGCCATAATATACTGCAAAGTAAAGTGAAGGAATACATATTTTCAGGAAATGACAAGAAGAGTAGTGCGTTTCTATTGTAGAACCCCTTTCACATCTCAATGCTCAAAGAAATAGTAAATTGTAAATTACAGATATCTCTCAACTTCATTTTTAACTTCCTACACAGGGTGCAATTTAGCTACTTCCAGCAAGCACAATTGTTATGTGCGCATCTAGTCTCATGGATGTCAAATGATCAGAGCATGCTGGGTTAATGGTACGATAGAAACACTCCCAAGCTATTACTGTAGATTGGGGCAGACTATACTCTCAAGAAAATTCACATCTCGTACCAGATAGTAAAATTTATTTAAGCCATTAGAAATCAAAATTCATTCAAACCTTAAGTTAGAACACAAAATACATTCAGACCCTAGACCAGATCCCAACATTAACTCAGACCTCATGTCAACCACGAAATGCATTCATGCCCCAGAACAAATCCAAAAAGTAATTTAGACCTCAAACAAAACTCCAGCCTAAACTTCAAAATATATTCAGTACCCAGATCACACCTGCAACAACAATCCAGAATCCAGATGACACCCCAAAATCAAATTAAAAATTAAATTAATTCAGATGCAAAATCAAACAGGAAGATGATTCAGACTCAAGAGCAGGTTCCTCTACTCTTCCATGCTTTTGGGTAATGATCCATAGAAGCTGTGAGATATGGGTAAATTATATCATTTTGATTTCTGATGGAATTCCCCATCAAGATACAGTTTGGCCCAAAAATACTTACTTCAGACCACTCAGCCCCCTCCCCTGGCATGCATTCTCCAAGGCCATAAAAACCCATGCAATGTTTTCCTTTAAATAAAACGCTAGTAATATGCCTTTTGAAGCTCTTAACACAAAGGTGTGAACTCTCCTGCAGCTACAGGCAAACTGGACTCTTTTGTCTGACTCAAACACATGGAGACAGCGTGGCACTATAAATCACAGCAGGCTCGGAGGTATTGAATCTGGAAAATGACCTATGATAACAGAATGCAATATCTCTGAGACTAGCCGAACACATAATCGGAATCGGCATTACTGTCTACAACTGTCTACAAATATCTCAAGGGCTGTCACATTGTAGAAGAATCATCTTTATTCTCATTTGCACAAGGAAAGATTAGAAGCAATGGGATGAAACTGAATGGAGGAGACACAGATTAGATATTAGAAAATTTTTTTGGACAGTTAGGGTGATCAATGAGTGGAACATGCTGCCACGAGAGGTGGTGAGTTCTCCTACAATGGAAGTCTTCAAACAGAGGCTGGACAGACATCTGTCTGGGATGATTTAGAGAATCCTGCTTTGAGCAGGGGTTGGACCAGATGGCCCAGGAGGTCCCTTCCAACTCTACCATTCTATGATTCTATGATTCCTTCCCCCATATGCCGGCAGCCACCTGTAGCACTCTGGATTATTGAGTTATAAAGCATAGCTACCAGGAATTACCTACGGTAGGCATATTTGGTCTCCCTGCACAGATAAAATCCAGCGGAACCCAGTGGCGATGCCACCGACCCATTTGGAGCTACGGGCGGAATGTTATGAGCCTCCACGGTTCTAGATCGAAAATCATACTCTCAGATATGGGAGGAGAGAGGCTGCACAAGCCCAGGGTGGGCGCAGAGTGTGGAAGAGCAGCCTAGGAGATAAGTGGCAATTCCTCATTTTGAGCTCAGTTTTTCTACTGGCAGGAAGATCCATTAGCTGACGCAGCCAGGAAAGCCTGTAACTAAGATTTGGACCTGTGATCCATCAGCGCCTCCCTGTGGTCACATGCTACATAACACGGTTATTGCAAGATATCTATACTCTACCTTTGTACTACACTCTTGACTGCATACTTGTATATTGTTCTGTAAATATATGCCTGTATATTTCTATTGCGCCTTCATGGCGATTAAACATAAAATTTATCTTGAGCTGCTCTTTTATCTCGATTCACGAATCCCAACGTTCGCACGCTCAGTTGGTCAATTATACGCTACCCGTGTTGGTTTTTGACCTGATACAAGCTTGTTGTCGGACGGGGCTTATGTCGAACGAGGAACTGCTGGCAGAATACCATACTGTGTACTGTGTTAGTGACGGCCAGGAGGTTTATATACATATATATCCCCAGCCTGGATTGATGATGTATATCCCCTTCACTGGGAGTGCCTCAATAACTCGTACCTATAAGGGAAGCCTTTCCGGTGACTATTTGCCCTTGATGCAGTTCCCTGACTGACCTGGTGCAAGTGGTGGTGCCAGAGAGCCGATCCCTGGTGGGTCCTTCTCTCCCCTCCTCCAAGGTGTGCGAAGTTGACACCCCCTTCCCCTGTGCAAATCAATCACAGAAGCTCATGAGGATAACAATGGTTACAACATTGTATGTGCTGGAGGACATTGTACACCCAGCCGCAAACGTGTGTTCCATCCAAAATAGCTTGCTTGGGGAAAAAGGTTGGGGTGGAAACCTGTGGACAATAAAAGTCTGGTTGGAACTGTAACTGCTTTGACCACTTAACGTGTTTTGACCACATACTGAGACGGAGAATAAACCCATCCCATTAAATTGGACCAACACCCTACCAATATGCTTGATTCTTGCTTCAGATAGCAGATTGCCACCAATAGTTATATAATATGTGTGGCCAGCTTTCATCCTTCTAATTTACTAAAATTGTGTATTCTAGACAACGCCATAGTAATAAAGGAAATCTGGTGAAGAAGTGCTGGTGTGGCTCTCAAATCTGGGGAATCTCTGGCCTCAGTTGTAGTCAGTAATATATTTTTCAAGAAAGGCAACCAGGTCTTTCTTGAATTTCTTGATTTTTTTCAGTGAATCGACCATCACAACTTCAAATGGCAGAGAATTTCATAGTCTCATTGCTTGTACAGTAAAGAATCCCATCTTTGATGGTAAAACCTTAAATCCTCTAAATACAGAGGATGTCCCCTTTGTCATTGTTTATGGCCTTCATGTCAGAAAATCATTATGTAAATCTCTCTACTGTTTATTACTTTGTTTGAACACTGAGGTAATAGGACATTTGGCCATCCTGTGCTGATGGTTGTGGAATCAAGAAAATCCAAAATACGGCATTTGAGAAACAGTGTGGTTTAATCTCTACGAGTTTTGAAGTACTCTAACTTCTTAATGAGGAGAAAGATCTTCTGATGTAGAAGTTAGAGTACTTTGAAATGCATAGAGACAGGGGCGTAACTAGGAATGGCAGGGCCCCACAGCAAACTTCACAATGGGCCCCCTCCCCGCGCGCGTTGCCAATCCCGGTCTACCCAAGTTGTGTTAAGAAAGATACCTTTATTATCCAAAATTAGAGGTTTTTGGACTAATGATAGTGAAATAACAGAAAAGGACCAACTCCCAGGAAGCAACTGAGGTAGTGACGAAGGTAGGCTTTCTCCAGAGTAAATGTGTGAAGAAACTTGTAATCCAGCCTGCAAATTGCTTTCAAAACAGATGATTTATTCAGTAGAACAACAGTCCGGTATACAGAATAATCTAAGATTGTTCTGTATACCGTACTTTTGTTCTACTGAATAAATCATCCATTTTTAAAGCAATTTATGGGCTAGATTACAAATTTCTTCACAAGAATAATGCAACATAATTACCTTATTCAGTAGTTTCCTGGGGCCCTAGGCCCCTTATGGGGCCTTTATTTTCCTGGGGCCCAAGGCCCCTAATGGGGCCTGCAGTTTTCTTTGGACCTAGGCCCCTAATGG
This sequence comes from Oophaga sylvatica, assembly GCA_033576555.1. Lineage (NCBI taxonomy): Eukaryota > Metazoa > Chordata > Amphibia > Anura > Dendrobatidae > Oophaga > Oophaga sylvatica. The sequence goes on from JARQOD010000002.1 coordinate 610,504,287, forward strand.
TGCCTGCTGCTTCCTTTGGACCTAGGCCCCTAATGGGGCCTGATGTTTCCTAGGGCCCCAATAGGGACCTGCTGCTTCCTGGGGCCTCTAATGTGGCCCGCTGTGTCCTGGGGCCTGAGGCCCCTGATACACTCACACCTCCCCCCTCCGCTCTCCCCCCTCTCCTCAAGTGCCGGGACGGGAAGCTGCGGCTGCCGCGTCCCTGTAAAAGAGAGTCAGACTCAGCAAGCATACTTACCAATCTGCCAATCCTCAGGTGACTGCGTCCTCCAGCTCTTCTGCTCCGCGCGCCGCTCCGTCCTCCACGCTCCGACGACCTCCACGCCAGCCTTGCATGTGACGTGAGAGCGCGCACACGCCCCCACGTCACATGACGCGGAAGTGCCGGACTGCTCGGGGCCCGTCCCACCTCCTCTCATAGCGGCGCTGGAGGTAGCGGCGGGCCCCATATCAGACTCACACCACCGGCAGCTTGCATGGGCGTACCCAGGATCAAAACTAGGGGGGGGGCAAGCCAATGTCACATCTTATACAGGTCACATCATATACACTGTACATTATACTGCATATTAGGTATGGAGCATTAGAACTGTTATATATTGTATAATACAGCAGTGTATGCGACACTACGCTGTATATACCATATATTATACATGGCACACTAACCTCTATACAAAGAATAAGAGGCATTATAACCTGTATATGAAAAGTATAATACAGCAGTGTATATACACTCTATATACCGCACATGATGTGTATGACCCTGTATACACCATATACTACACTCTTATTTTGAAGTAAAAAAAAAACAAAACAGGAACAAATACAATACTTAAAATAAAGAACAAGTAAAGTTAAAAATCAACAAACTTACTGGTATTTCAATGGGAACTATGGGCCTGCTTTTGGCTAATGAGATGGTCAATGTTCGGTTCCATATTTGTCACAAGTGAAGCAATTTTCTCTTTCTTGATGTTAGGGTCTGCGGAACTCACCAAATATATGAAGTAGAGAGATGCGTTTGCAGCCCGGGGTCCACCGTTCAGGCGGAAGCTGCTGCTAGTAAAATGGTGCAAGACGCGAACTATGTTATCCCGCAGAGTCGCCAAAATAAACACCGCAATGCGCTGTGGCAATATGTGCGAACTCTGTTATTTCACAGAGCCGCTAGAAGGAATGCCGCAGCGCTATATGGCAATATGTGCGAACTCACTAAACACAACTGAGTCGCAAAATAAACACGCTAGGGCGCTGTTTAGCGTTGAAAGCGAACCCTGTTACGTCACAGAGCCGCTGAGAAAAAGTTCTGTGTCCTGTCAGGCACCCAGGTACACAGTTAAGTGCTAAGCGAACATAGAACGTGATCATGCGCTAATGTCCTCGCGGGAGTCACCCGCCATCTATGGCGTCTGAACGCCAGGCCCTGAATACGGCAATCAAACTCCTCACCGGTTATGCCGGTAATCTAGGGCATCTAGGACAACGACCCTGACCAGCTAGCATACCAAACTCCTTACCGATTAAGTCGGTATTCTAGGGGCTTATTTCAGCCGGGCCCTAACCACACACACGCATGACCACACTGGAGCAAAGCATATAATGGTTGATATTAGCGCATGGCGGCCCAGCCATGCTACCCTTTTATAATAACAGCTACAGGACCTGCCAGAAACAAGGACCAATGAAACTTGTTCCAGAACACCAGTAGTCACAGGACCTTCCTGGCAGACCAATAGGAGCTGCTGAAGTACCTGAGCATGTGACCTCTGATCTCCAATGAGAGATCTCACCCTGGGCATGCTCAGAAGGGAAAAACAAGGACTTTGTCCTAAAGACGTCTGCTCGCCGCTAACCAGTACTGGCCACAATAGCAGAGTCTGGAGGAGCAGCAGTAATCCTCTGCACACTGCCAGACTGGGCGAGACGCTGGGACCGACGTCTAAGCTGAGCAGAGTCCACTGCGGCCGGAGACGAATGGAAACCGCAGCCGGAATGGCTCGAGATTCCCCTTGTGCAGAAGCGGGAACTCGACCCCTAACACTTGATATCATAATTTCCTAGGGATTCCAAATTGCTATTAGTAAAATACAGCGCTACAAAAACAATATACCAGCAATAAAACTGCCCACACAGAGACATACAGCCTGCACTGCCCATCACTGCAGCCTTGCCAATCCATATAATTTCACCCTCATCAGTGCACATAGTGGCGCAACTCCGCTTTTAGCTCAGGCTCAGACTGGTGTGGTGCGAGAGTCCCTAATAGGCAGGTAAATGTCCCCAATAGGCAGGTAAATGTCCCCAATAGGCAGCATTGATCCCCAATAGGCAGCATATGTCCTCAATAGGCAGCATAGGTCCCCAATAGGCAGCATATGTCCTCAATAGGCAGCATAGGTCCCCAATAGGCAGCATATGTCCTCAATAGGCAGCATAGGTCCCCAATAGAAAGCATAGGTCCCCAATAGACAGCATAGGTCCCAATAGGCAGCATAGGTCCCCAATAGGCAGCATAGGTCCCCAATAGGCAGGTAAATGTCCCAATAGGCAGCATAGGTCCCCAATACGCAGCATATGTCCTCAATAGGCAGCTTAATCCCCCATAGGCAGCATAGTCCCCAATAGGCAGCATAGTAGTCCCCAGTAGGCAGCATAATTCCCCATAAGCAGCATAGTCCCCAATAGCCAGCATAATCCCCCAATAGCCAGCATAATCCCCCAATAACCAGCATAATCCCCATAGCCAGCATAATCCCCCAATAGTCAGCATAATCCCCATAGGCAGCATAATCCCCATAGCCAGCATAATCCCCCATAGCCAGCATAATCACCCCATAGCCAGCATAATCCCCCAATAGCCAGCATAATCCCCCAATTGCCAGAATAATCCCCCAATAGGCAGCATAATCCCCCCATAGCCAGCATAATCCCCCCCATAGCCAGCATAATCCCCCAATAGCCAGCATAATCCCCATAGCCAGCATAATCCCACAATAGCCAGCATAATCCCCCATAGCCAGCATAATCCCCCATAGCCAGCATAATCCCCCAATAGGCAGCATAATCCCCATAGCCAGCACAATCCCCCATAGGCAGCATAATCCCCCCATAGCCAGCATAATCCCCCAATAGCCAGCATAATCCCCCAACAGGCTGCATAATCCCCCCATAGCCAGCATAATCCCCCATAGGCCGGGCCCGGCGTAAAAAAAAAAAAATACCAGTACTCACCTATCTCCCCCGCTGCTCTGAAGAAGCGCGCTCGTCTCCGTCTTCTTCTGGCACAGGCGGCGTGACGTCATCAGGGCGCTCAGGCAGCGTGATGACGATCACGTCACCTGTGCTGCATATGGAAGGCCGTAAGGCCTTCCTCACTCACAACATTCCGCCCGCCGCGATTAAAGGGTCCGCCGGCAATGAACTGTCAGTTCATTGTCAGCGGGGCCGGTTCTTTCACGGTGGGTACGCCCATGGCTGCTTGCGGAACTACAGTGGTGGTAGGTGAAGCAGCTGCAGCAGGGACGGGCCCCCTTCTAGCCCGGGCCCTGTGTAGCGGCTTCCCCTGCTTCCACGATAGTTCCGCCCCTGCATAGAGATTAAACCATACTGTTCCTCAATTGTGGTGTTTTGGATTTTCTTGATTCCACAACCATCAGCGCAGGATACCCCAATGTCTTATTACCTCAATATTCCGTAGGAGTCTCCATCCTGGGGAGCTGCAGCAGCTGTATATCAGAGGGATCATCCTTATTCTCATTTGCAAATGGAAACATGAGAAGCAATAGAATGAAACTGAAAGGGAGACGATACAGATTAGATATTAGAAAAAACTTGTTGACAGTGAGGGTGATCAATGAGTGGAACAGGCTGCCACAAGAGGTGGTGGTGAGTTCTTCTTCAATGAAAGTCTGCAAACAAAGGCTGGACAGACATGTTTCTGAGATGGTTTAGTGAATCCTGCATTGAGCAGGGGTTGGACACGAGGACCCTGGAGGTCCCTTCAAACTCTAACATTGTATGATTCTATATCCTCAAACTCTACTAGTGTTGCGTCCCACACAACCACATCAAATAAGCATTATTGCTTTACTCACCACATTGTTGTCTGGATAACACCCTATGGTGCTGATTTGTCCCCACAGCCTTTGTTTGAACACTGTCATATCTAAAAAAAGACCCCAAATTAGTTTTGTGGACAGCTGGAAAAACATACAGTTTGTTCATGAAAGATAGGTCACTTTACCATGCTGCTAAACTGGATAGGTCAATAATTTTATATCTGTGGGGGATTGACACTCTTGAACCCAACCAATCAGTTGTTAGCAGCTCCTGCAAGAAACAGAAGGAAGTGGTCTATAAAGCCTGAACAGCAGAGCTCTGTACACTTGTAGGTGCCATTTACTGTCCCTGGATTTCAGTTAAGCTCTGTACACTTGTAGTTGCCATTTCCAGGCTCTGGTTTTCTGCTTAGCTCTGTACACTTGTAGGTGCCATTTCTGGGCCCTGGCTTTCAGCTTAGCTCTGTACACTTGTAGATGCCATTTCGGGCCCTAGCTTTCAGCTTAGCTCTGTACATTTGTAGTTGCCATTTCTGGGCCCTGATTTTCAGCTTAGCTCTGTACACTTGTAGTTGCCTTTTTCAGGCCCTGGTTTTCAGCTTATCTCTGTATACTTGTAGTTGCCATTTCCGGGCCCTGGTTTTCAGCTTAGCTCTGTACACTTGTAGGTGACATTTCCCTGGTTTTCAGCTTAGCTCTGTACTCTTGTTGGTGACATTTCCGGGCCCTGGTTTTCAGCTTAACTCTGTACACTTGTAGTTGCCATTTCTGGGCCCTGGTTTTCAGCTTAGCTCTGTACACTTGTAGTTGCCATTTCTGGGCCCTGGTTTTCAGCTTAGCTCTGTACATTTGTAGTTGCCATTTCTGGGCCCTGGTTTTCAGCTTAACTCTGTACACTTGTAAGTGCCATTTCCAGAATCTGGTTTTCAGCTTAGCTCTGTACACTTGTAGGTGACATTTCCGGGCCCTGGTTTTCAGCTTAGCTCTGTACACTTGTAGATGCTATTTCTGGGCCCTGGTTTTCAGCTTAGCTCTGTACACTTGTAGTTGCCATTTCTGGGCCCTGGTTTAGATTAGCTCTGCACACTTGTAGTTGCCATTTCCGGGGCTCTGGCTTTCAGCTTAGCTCTGTGCACTTGTTGGTGCCATTTGCAGGCTCTGGTTTTCAGCTTAGCTCTGTACACTTGTAGTTGCCATTTCCGGGGCTCTGTTTTTCAGCTTAGCTCTGTACACTTGTTGGTGTCATTTGCGGGCTCTGGTTTTCAGCTTAGATCTGTACACTTGTAGTTGCCATTTCTGGGCCTGGTTTTTCAGCTTAGCTCTGTACACTTGTAGTTGCCATTTCTGGGGCTCTGGTTTTCAGCTTAGCTCTGTACACTTGTAGTTGCCATTTCTGGGGCTCTGGTTTTCAGCTTAGTTCTGTACACTTGTAGTTGCCATTTCTGGGGCTCTGGTTTTCAGCTTAGCTCTGTATACTTGTAGGTGCCATTTCCTGGCTCTGGTTTTCAGCTTAGCTCTGTACACTTGTAGTTGCCAGTTCTGAGCCGTGGATTTCTGCTTCTATTAAATTAAATGGAAACTAAGCTACAATACCTGAAAACAGCCAGTACACATAGCACAGAGATGTGATGTACCAGCTCTGTACACTGTGTGCACCTAGTTGCTGCAAGACCTGCTGAACTGATCAGTGGTGGTGTCAGACGCTCATAATCTGCTACTGAGTTATGTAAGGCATGAGAATTCAGAATGATGCCAGCTGAATCTCTGAATGATCTGAATTGGCTGGCATTCTTAGGTCTTGCACATGACTCCTTCTCATGTAAGCTTGGTCTTGCTTTCTACTTCTTATTTCCTACAGCAATTGCATGATCTGCCTCTATGAAAGGTCCAGCACTGATGACATCTTTATCAGCCTGTATGAGTCTGAATACTTTTAATTCTAAGGCTCCATCCAACCTTGCAAAAACCATCCAATTCCATAAATTATCATTACTTGAGCTTAACTAGAGTCAGCAGTAGTGTGTTTGCTCCATTTGTATTTTAATTTCTAACTATTAATATCCATAAAGCAGAGTAATATGGAAAGTCTTGGAATATGTCATCACACTAGCTCCGCTCTTGTCTGCATGCTTTGCATATTGCTGACACATGTAAATACCTGCACCTTAATGGCGCTCTTTAGATCTAATGAGATACATTATGAATCATTTGACATCAACCTCTTCTGTACGCCGTACATACTTTACAGATTGCAGCAAAATGACAAATGATTTCTAGAGAGCTGTCTGTAGTGGAATATGCTCCCATGAGATCCTGAGTGACCATCACAAATCTGAGGATGTCAAGAGATTGGACGGTGCCAGGAATAACATTGATTGAAAAGAAACCCCATAGAACTGCCACCCGCTCCTATAATTCACCGTCGGCTTTATTTGCAGTGTATTT
>JARQOD010000002.1:610510889-610552223 GCA_033576555.1 Oophaga sylvatica
TTTGGTCTCCCTGCACAGATAAAATCCAGCGGAACCCAGTGGCGATGCCACCGACCCATTTGGAGCTACGGGCGGAATGTTATGAGCCTCCACGGTTCTAGATCGAAAATCATACTCTCAGATATGGGAGGAGAGAGGCTGCACAAGCCCAGGGGTGGCGCAGAGTGTGGAAGAGCAGCCTAGGAGATAAGTGGCAATTCCTCATTTTGAGCTCAGTTTTTCTACTGGCAGGAAGATCCATTAGCTGACGCAGCCAGGAAAGCCTGTAACTAAGATTTGGACCTGTGATCCATCAGCGCCTCCCTGTGGTCACATGCTACATAACACGGTTATTGCAAGATATCTATACTCTACCTTTGTACTACACTCTTGACTGCATACTTGTATATTGTTCTGTAAATATATGCCTGTATATTTCTATTGCGCCTTCATGGCGATTAAACATAAAATTTATCTTGAGCTGCTCTTTTATCTCGATTCACGAATCCCAACGTTCGCACGCTCAGTTGGTCAATTATACGCTACCCGTGTTGGTTTTTGACCTGATACAAGCTTGTTGTCGGACGGGGCTTATGTCGAACGAGGAACTGCTGGCAGAATACCATACTGTGTACTGTGTTAGTGACGGCCAGGAGGTTTATATACATATATATCCCCAGCCTGGATTGATGATGTATATCCCCTTCACTGGGAGTGCCTCAATAACTCGTACCTATAAGGGAAGCCTTTCCGGTGACTATTTGCCCTTGATGCAGTTCCCTGACTGACCTGGTGCAAGTGGTGGTGCCAGAGAGCCGATCCCTGGTGGGTCCTTCTCTCCCCTCCTCCAAGGTGTGCGAAGTTGACACCCCCTTCCCCTGTGCAAATCAATCACAGAAGCTCATGAGGATAACAATGGTTACAACATTGTATGTGCTGGAGGACATTGTACACCCAGCCGCAAACGTGTGTTCCATCCAAAATAGCTTGCTTGGGGAAAAAGGTTTGGGTGGAAACCTGTGGACAATAAAAGTCTGGTTGGAACTGTAACTGCTTTGACCACTTAACGTGTTTTGACCACATACTGAGACGGAGAATAAACCCATTCCCATTAAATTGGACCAACACCCTACCAATATGCTTGATTCTTGCTTCAGATAGCAGATTGCCACCAATAGTTATATAATATGTGTGGCCAGCTTTCATCCTTCTAATTTACTAAAATTGTGTATTCTAGACAACGCCATAGTAATAAAGGAAATCTGGTGAAGAAGTGCTGGTGTGGCTCTCAAATCTGGGGAATCTCTGGCCTCAGTTGTAGTCAGTAATATATTTTTCAAGAAAGGCAACCAGGTCTTTCTTGAATTTCTTGATTTTTTTCAGTGAATCGACCATCACAACTTCAAATGGCAGAGAATTTCATAGTCTCATTGCTTGTACAGTAAAGAATCCCATCTTTGATGGTAAAACCTTAAATCCTCTAAATACAGAGGATGTCCCCTTTGTCATTGTTTATGGCCTTCATGTCAGAAAATCATTATGTAAATCTCTCTACTGTTTATTACTTTGTTTGAACACTGAGGTAATAGGACATTTGGCCATCCTGTGCTGATGGTTGTGGAATCAAGAAAATCCAAAATACGGCATTTGAGAAACAGTGTGGTTTAATCTCTACGAGTTTTGAAGTACTCTAACTTCTTAATGAGGAGAAAGATCTTCTGATGTAGAAGTTAGAGTACTTTGAAATGCATAGAGACAGGGGCGTAACTAGGAATGGCAGGGCCCCACAGCAAACTTCACAATGGGCCCCCTCCCCGCGCGCGTTGCCAATCCCGGTCTACCCAAGTTGTGTTAAGAAAGATACCTTTATTATCCAAAATTAGAGGTTTTTGGACTAATGATAGTGAAATAACAGAAAAGGACCAACTCCCAGGAAGCAACTGAGGTAGTGACGAAGGTAGGCTTTCTCCAGAGTAAATGTGTGAAGAAACTTGTAATCCAGCCTGCAAATTGCTTTCAAAACAGATGATTTATTCAGTAGAACAACAGTCCGGTATACAGAATAATCTAAGATTGTTCTGTATACCGTACTTTTGTTCTACTGAATAAATCATCCATTTTTAAAGCAATTTATGGGCTAGATTACAAATTTCTTCACAAGAATAATGCAACATAATTACCTTATTCAGTAGTTTCCTGGGGCCCTAGGCCCCTTATGGGGCCTTTATTTTCCTGGGGCCCAAGGCCCCTAATGGGGCCTGCAGTTTTCTTTGGACCTAGGCCCCTAATGGTGCCTGCTGCTTCCTTTGGACCTAGGCCCCTAATGGGGCCTGATGTTTCCTAGGGCCCCAATAGGGACCTGCTGCTTCCTGGGGCCTCTAATGTGGCCCGCTGTGTCCTGGGGCCTGAGGCCCCTGATACACTCACACCTCCCCCCTCCGCTCTCCCCCTCTCCTCAAGTGCCGGGACGGGAAGCTGCGGCTGCCGCGTCCCTGTAAAAGAGAGTCAGACTCAGCAAGCATACTTACCAATCTGCCAATCCTCAGGTGACTGCGTCCTCCAGCTCTTCTGCTCCGCGCGCCGCTCCGTCCTCCACGCTCCGACGACCTCCACGCCAGCCTTGCATGTGACGTGAGAGCGCGCACACGCCCCACGTCACATGACGCGGAAGTGCCGGACTGCTCGGGCCCGTCCCACCTCCTCTCATAGCGGCGCTGGAGGTAGCGGCGGGCCCCATATCAGACTCACACCACCGGCAGCTTGCATGGGCGTACCCAGGATCAAAACTAGGGGGGGGCAAGCCAATGTCACATCTTATACAGGTCACATCATATACACTGTACATTATACTGCATATTAGGTATGGAGCATTAGAACTGTTATATATTGTATAATACAGCAGTGTATGCGACACTACGCTGTATATACCATATATTATACATGGCACACTAACCTCTATACAAAGAATAAGAGGCATTATAACCTGTATATGAAAAGTATAATACAGCAGTGTATATACACTCTATATACCGCACATGATGTGTATGACCCTGTATACACCATATACTACACTCTTATTTTGAAGTAAAAAAAAAACAAAACAGGAACAAATACAATACTTAAAATAAAGAACAAGTAAAGTTAAAAATCAACAAACTTACTGGTATTTCAATGGGAACTATGGGCCTGCTTTTGGCTAATGAGATGGTCAATGTTCGGTTCCATATTTGTCACAAGTGAAGCAATTTTTCTCTTTCTTGATGTTAGGGTCTGCGGAACTCACCAAATATATGAAGTAGAGAGATGCGTTTGCAGCCCGGGGTCCACCGTTCAGGCGGAAGCTGCTGCTAGTAAAATGGTGCAAGACGCGAACTATGTTATCCCGCAGAGTCGCCAAAATAAACACCGCAATGCGCTGTGGCAATATGTGCGAACTCTGTTATTTCACAGAGCCGCTAGAAGGAATGCCGCAGCGCTATATGGCAATATGTGCGAACTCACTAAACACAACTGAGTCGCAAAATAAACACGCTAGGGCGCTGTTTAGCGTTGAAAGCGAACCCTGTTACGTCACAGAGCCGCTGAGAAAAAGTTCTGTGTCCTGTCAGGCACCCAGGTACACAGTTAAGTGCTAAGCGAACATAGAACGTGATCATGCGCTAATGTCCTCGCGGGGTCACCCGCCATCTATGGCGTCTGAACGCCAGGCCCTGAATACGGCAATCAAACTCCTCACCGGTTATGCCGGTAATCTAGGGCATCTAGGACAACGACCCTGACCAGCTAGCATACCAAACTCCTTACCGATTAAGTCGGTATTCTAGGGGCTTATTTCAGCCGGGCCCTAACCACACACACGCATGACCACACTGGAGCAAAGCATATAATGGTTGATATTAGCGCATGGCGGCCCAGCCATGCTACCCTTTTATAATAACAGCTACAGGACCTGCCAGAAACAAGGACCAATGAAACTTGTTCCAGAACACCAGTAGTCACAGGACCTTCCTGGCAGACCAATAGGAGCTGCTGAAGTACCTGAGCATGTGACCTCTGATCTCCAATGAGAGATCTCACCCTGGGCATGCTCAGAAGGGAAAAACAAGGACTTTGTCCTAAAGACGTCTGCTCGCCGCTAACCAGTACTGGCCACAATAGCAGAGTCTGGAGGAGCAGCAGTAATCCTCTGCACACTGCCAGACTGGGCGAGACGCTGGGACCGACGTCTAAGCTGAGCAGAGTCCACTGCGGCCGGAGACGAATGGGAAACCGCAGCCGGAATGGCTCGAGATTCCCTTGTGCAGAAGCGGGAACTCGACCCCTAACACTTGATATCATAATTTCCTAGGGATTCCAAATTGCTATTAGTAAAATACAGCGCTACAAAAACAATATACCAGCAATAAAACTGCCCACACAGAGACATACAGCCTGCACTGCCCATCACTGCAGCCTTGCCAATCCATATAATTTCACCCTCATCAGTGCACATAGTGGCGCAACTCCGCTTTTAGCTCAGGCTCAGACTGGTGTGGTGCGAGAGTCCCTAATAGGCAGGTAAATGTCCCCAATAGGCAGGTAAATGTCCCCAATAGGCAGCATTGATCCCCAATAGGCAGCATATGTCCTCAATAGGCAGCATAGGTCCCCAATAGGCAGCATATGTCCTCAATAGGCAGCATAGGTCCCCAATAGGCAGCATATGTCCTCAATAGGCAGCATAGGTCCCCAATAGAAAGCATAGGTCCCCAATAGACAGCATAGGTCCCAATAGGCAGCATAGGTCCCCAATAGGCAGCATAGGTCCCCAATAGGCAGGTAAATGTCCCAATAGGCAGCATAGGTCCCCAATACGCAGCATATGTCCTCAATAGGCAGCTTAATCCCCCATAGGCAGCATAGTCCCCAATAGGCAGCATAGTAGTCCCCAGTAGGCAGCATAATTCCCCATAAGCAGCATAGTCCCCAATAGCCAGCATAATCCCCCAATAGCCAGCATAATCCCCCAATAACCAGCATAATCCCCATAGCCAGCATAATCCCCCAATAGTCAGCATAATCCCCCATAGGCAGCATAATCCCCATAGCCAGCATAATCCCCCATAGCCAGCATAATCACCCCATAGCCAGCATAATCCCCCAATAGCCAGCATAATCCCCCAATTGCCAGAATAATCCCCCAATAGGCAGCATAATCCCCCCATAGCCAGCATAATCCCCCCCATAGCCAGCATAATCCCCCAATAGCCAGCATAATCCCCCATAGCCAGCATAATCCCACAATAGCCAGCATAATCCCCCATAGCCAGCATAATCCCCCATAGCCAGCATAATCCCCCAATAGGCAGCATAATCCCCATAGCCAGCACAATCCCCCATAGGCAGCATAATCCCCCCATAGCCAGCATAATCCCCCAATAGCCAGCATAATCCCCCAACAGGCTGCATAATCCCCCCATAGCCAGCATAATCCCCCATAGGCCGGGCCCGGCGTAAAAAAAAAAAAATACCAGTACTCACCTATCTCCCCCGCTGCTCTGAAGAAGCGCGCTCGTCTCCGTCTTCTTCTGGCACAGGCGGCGTGACGTCATCAGGGCGCTCAGGCAGCGTGATGACGATCACGTCACCTGTGCTGCATATGGAAGGCCGTAAGGCCTTCCTCACTCACAACATTCCGCCCGCCGCGATTAAAGGGTCCGCCGGCAATGAACTGTCAGTTCATTGTCAGCGGGGCCGGTTCTTTCACGGTGGGTACGCCCATGGCTGCTTGCGGAACTACAGTGGTGGTAGGTGAAGCAGCTGCAGCAGGGACGGGCCCCCTTCTAGCCCGGGCCCTGTGTAGCGGCTTCCCCTGCTTCCACGATAGTTCCGCCCCTGCATAGAGATTAAACCATACTGTTCCTCAATTGTGGTGTTTTGGATTTTCTTGATTCCACAACCATCAGCGCAGGATACCCCAATGTCTTATTACCTCAATATTCCGTAGGAGTCTCCATCCTGGGGAGCTGCAGCAGCTGTATATCAGAGGGATCATCCTTATTCTCATTTGCAAATGGAAACATGAGAAGCAATAGAATGAAACTGAAAGGGAGACGATACAGATTAGATATTAGAAAAAACTTGTTGACAGTGAGGGTGATCAATGAGTGGAACAGGCTGCCACAAGAGGTGGTGGTGAGTTCTTCTTCAATGAAAGTCTGCAAACAAAGGCTGGACAGACATGTTTCTGAGATGGTTTAGTGAATCCTGCATTGAGCAGGGGGTTGGACACGAGGACCCTGGAGGTCCCTTCAAACTCTAACATTGTATGATTCTATATCCTCAAACTCTACTAGTGTTGCGTCCCACACAACCACATCAAATAAGCATTATTGCTTTACTCACCACATTGTTGTCTGGATAACACCCTATGGTGCTGATTTGTCCCCACAGCCTTTGTTTGAACACTGTCATATCTAAAAAAAGACCCCAAATTAGTTTTGTGGACAGCTGGAAAAACATACAGTTTGTTCATGAAAGATAGGTCACTTTACCATGCTGCTAAACTGGATAGGTCAATAATTTTATATCTGTGGGGGATTGACACTCTTGAACCCAACCAATCAGTTGTTAGCAGCTCCTGCAAGAAACAGAAGGAAGTGGTCTATAAAGCCTGAACAGCAGAGCTCTGTACACTTGTAGGTGCCATTTACTGTCCCTGGATTTCAGTTAAGCTCTGTACACTTGTAGTTGCCATTTCCAGGCTCTGGTTTTCTGCTTAGCTCTGTACACTTGTAGGTGCCATTTCTGGGCCCTGGCTTTCAGCTTAGCTCTGTACACTTGTAGATGCCATTTCGGGCCCTAGCTTTCAGCTTAGCTCTGTACATTTGTAGTTGCCATTTCTGGGCCCTGATTTTCAGCTTAGCTCTGTACACTTGTAGTTGCCTTTTTCAGGCCCTGGTTTTCAGCTTATCTCTGTATACTTGTAGTTGCCATTTCCGGGCCCTGGTTTTCAGCTTAGCTCTGTACACTTGTAGGTGACATTTCCCTGGTTTTCAGCTTAGCTCTGTACTCTTGTTGGTGACATTTCCGGGCCCTGGTTTTCAGCTTAACTCTGTACACTTGTAGTTGCCATTTCTGGGCCCTGGTTTTCAGCTTAGCTCTGTACACTTGTAGTTGCCATTTCTGGGCCCTGGTTTTCAGCTTAGCTCTGTACATTTGTAGTTGCCATTTCTGGGCCCTGGTTTTCAGCTTAACTCTGTACACTTGTAAGTGCCATTTCCAGAATCTGGTTTTCAGCTTAGCTCTGTACACTTGTAGGTGACATTTCCGGGCCCTGGTTTTCAGCTTAGCTCTGTACACTTGTAGATGCTATTTCTGGGCCCTGGTTTTCAGCTTAGCTCTGTACACTTGTAGTTGCCATTTCTGGGCCCTGGTTTAGATTAGCTCTGCACACTTGTAGTTGCCATTTCCGGGGCTCTGGCTTTCAGCTTAGCTCTGTGCACTTGTTGGTGCCATTTGCAGGCTCTGGTTTTCAGCTTAGCTCTGTACACTTGTAGTTGCCATTTCCGGGGCTCTGTTTTTCAGCTTAGCTCTGTACACTTGTTGGTGTCATTTGCGGGCTCTGGTTTTCAGCTTAGATCTGTACACTTGTAGTTGCCATTTCTGGGCCCTGGTTTTCAGCTTAGCTCTGTACACTTGTAGTTGCCATTTCTGGGGCTCTGGTTTTCAGCTTAGCTCTGTACACTTGTAGTTGCCATTTCTGGGCTCTGGTTTTCAGCTTAGTTCTGTACACTTGTAGTTGCCATTTCTGGGCTCTGGTTTTCAGCTTAGCTCTGTATACTTGTAGGTGCCATTTCCTGGCTCTGGTTTTCAGCTTAGCTCTGTACACTTGTAGTTGCCAGTTCTGAGCCGTGGATTTCTGCTTCTAAATTGAAATATAAAGAGAACAAGCTACAATACTTGGAAACAGCCAGTACACATAGCACGAGATGTGATGTACCACTCTGTACACGTGGCACCTATGCTGCAAGACCTGCTGAACTGATCAGTGTGGTGTCAGACGCTCATAATCTGCTACTGAGTTATGTAAGGCATGAGAATTCAGAATGATGCCAGCTGAATCTCTGAATGATCTGAATTGGCTGGCATTCTTAGGTCTTGCACATGACTCCTTCTCATGTAAGCTTGGTCTTGCTTTCTACTTCTTATTTCCTACAGCAATTGCATGATCTGCCTCTATGAAAGGTCCAGCACTGATGACATCTTTATCAGCCTGTATGAGTCTGAATACTTTTAATTCTAAGGCTCCATCCAACCTTGCAAAAACCATCCAATTTCCATAAATTATCATTACTTGAGCTTAACTAGAGTCAGCAGTAGTGTGTTTGCTCCATTTGTATTTTAATTTCTAACTATTAATATCCATAAAGCAGAGTAATATGGAAAGTCTTGGAATATGTCATCACACTAGCTCCGCTCTTGTCTGCATGCTTTGCATATTGCTGACACATGTAAATACCTGCACCTTAATGGCGCTCTTTAGATCTAATGAGATACATTATGAATCATTTGACATCAACCTCTTCTGTACGCCGTACATACTTTACAGATTGCAGCAAAATGACAAATGATTTCTAGAGAGCTGTCTGTAGTGGAATATGCTCCCATGAGATCCTGAGTGACCATCACAAATCTGAGGATGTCAAGAGATTGGACGGTGCCAGGAATAACATTGATTGAAAAGAAACCCCATAGAACTGCCACCCGCTCCTATAATTCACCGTCGGCTTTATTTGCAGTGTATTTATAAAAGCTTTCGATGTGCTTTGTCTGGAGGAAGCGAAACCTCAATTCCCACTGGTAAAAACGATTACTTTTTGGAAGTTTGTCGCTGAAACATCACATAGATACATAAAGTGACTCATGCCTTTGGGAATTAATTAAGTAAATGGAAAAGCTACACTGTTTCCACATTTGCATACCCCCTTATGTATGTGTCTGATACAAGCCACTACGAATAAATACAACTAAAACTAGTCATTTTGCAAACTAGAAATGAACATATAGAAATTTCTAAACTTACCAGTGTACTTTACATGTCTCCTGAAACCAGAAATGTGAAAGCATCCTGTAACTAAATAAAGAGACCCTTTACTTTCATTATTATGAGACCTACAAGTTTAGGGGTACTGTTTTCTGTGCATACCATTTTCCCATGAAAAATGCCTGACCTCCTTCCTCTTGGAAAAGAACTAATAAGCAGCATCCTTACTTCTCAGTCTTTTACTTTTCCCTGTAGCAGAGCTAATTTGTATACTTATTCCTTAGGCAGTAATGCTTAGCCGAAACGTCCTCTGAGGAATAAGTTAATTTGCATCCTTATAACTCAAGTTCTTACTTTTTCCTGGGGAAGAGTTACAGGTAATTTGTGTACTTTTCCTCCTGGGAGCATTGCCTGGTCTAAATGTCCACTGGGAAAATAACTAATTTGCATCCTTATTCCTCAAGCACTTACTTATTCCCGGAAAAGAGTTCATTTACATGCTTATTTTCCATTAAGCACCGCCTGGCCAAAAAGTCCTCCCGGAAAAGAGCTAATTTGCATTCATATTTCCTAGCAAGCATTACCTGACCTAAACGGCCTATTGGAGAAGAGCTAATTTGCATCTTTGTTTCCCTGAGAATTTTGCCAAGCCTTGCTAAGGAGAACTAATTTGCATATTAATAGCAATACTTTTATCATTACATAGACAACTGTGCACCTATGACCCTGCCCACTCAACAGTGCCACACACAGTGCACCCATTACACTGACAGCCAATGGGTCCTGTGTGAATCACAGTGACAATATACAGTGGGTACAGAAAGTATTCAGACCCCTTTAAATTTTTTACTCTTTGTTTTATTGTGGCCATTTGGTAAATTCAAAACATTTTTTTTCTCATTAATGCATACTCTGCACCCCATCTTGACTGAAAAAAAAACAGAAATGTAGACATTTTTGCAAATTTATTGAAAAAGTAAAACTGAAATATCACATGGTCATAAGTATTCAGACACTTTGCTCAGACACTCATATTTAAGTCACATGCTGTCAATTTCCTTGTGATCCTCATTGAGATGGTGCTACTCCTTCATTAGAGTCCAGCTGTGTTTAATTAAACTGATAGGACTTGATTTGCAAAGGCACACACCTGTCTATATAAGACCTCACAGCTCACAGTGCATGTCAGACCAAATAAGAATCATGAGGTCAAAGGAACTGGCCAAGGAGCTCAGAGACAGAATTGTGACAAGGCACAGATCTGGCCAAGGTTACAAAAGAATTTCTGCAATACTCAAGGTTTCTAAGAGCACAGGCCTCCACAATCCTTAAATGGAAGAAGTTTGGGACCATCAGAAGTCTTCCTAGACCTGGCCGTCCAGCCAAACTGAGCAATAGTGGGAGAAGAGCCTTGGTGAGAGAGGTAAAGAAGAACCCCAAGATGGCTGAGCTTCACAGATGCAGTAGTGAGATGGGACAAAGTTCCACAAAGTCAACTATCACTGCAGCCCTCCACCTGTTGGGCCTTTATGGCAGAGTGGCCAGACGGAAGCTCCTTCTCAGTGCCAGACATATGAAAGCCAGCAAAGAGTTTGCTAAAAAACACATGAAGGATTCCCAGACTATGAGAAATAAGATTTTCTGGTCTGATGAGATGAAGATAGAAATTTTTGGTGATAATTTTAAGCGGTATGTGTGGAGAAGACCAGGCACTGCTCATCACCTGCCCAATACAATCCCAACAGTGAAACATGGTGGTGGCAGCATCAAGTTATGGGGGTGTTTTTCAGCTGCAGGGACAGGACGACTGGTTGCAATTGAAGGAAACATGAATGCGGCCAAGTACAGAGATATTCTGGATTAAAATCTCTTCCAGAGTGCTCTGGACCTCAGACTTGGCCGAAGGTTCACCTTCCAACAAGACAATGACCCTAAGCACACAGCTAACAGAACAAAGGAGTGGCTTCAGAACAACTCTGTGATTATTCTTGACTGGCCCAGCCAGAGCCCTGACCTAAACCCAATTGAGCATCTCTAGAGAGACCTGAAAATGGCTGTTCACCAACATTCACCATCCAACCTGACGGAACTGGAGAGGATCTGCAAGAAAGAATGGCAGAGGATCCCCAAATCCAGATGTGAAAAACTTGTTGCATCATTCCCAAGAAGACTCATGGCTGTATTAGCTTGAAAGGGTGCTTCTAGTCAATACTGAGCAAAGGGTCTGAATACTTATGACCATGTGATATTTCAGTTCTTTTTTAATAAAATTGCAAAAATTTCTACATTTCTGTTTTTTTTCAGTCAAGATGGGGTGCAGAGTGTACATTAATGAGAAAAAAAGAAATTTTTGGAATTTACCAAATGGCTGCAATGAAACAAAGAGTGAAAAATTTAAAAGGATCTAAATACTTTCCGTACCCACTGTAACAGAACTAGCCCACATGTATACTATAGATGCAGCACCAGACAACATCACAGTACCGGCGTGCTTTGAATGTGGTGTAGCGCACCTATGTTACTTGCCGAATAACACCGATTTTAAGTAGACGAGAGACATGAAGGCACGCTAGGTTATAAAAATATCATGCCTACCATAATTTGTAAAACACTCACCCCACTATGCTTCCATGCTGTACTATTTTGTATACAGGACAAGGAAGTACTCTCTTCTTCAAGGTAACACGACAGAAGTTTTCCACATTAAAAAGTGGTCCTCAAATGGTACCATTCAAGTAAAATAACAAAATCAGAAAGTATCCACATACCCCAGATCCAGTGCTGGTTCTTCACATCTGTTTCAGAAATGATGTCTTGTTTACAGTGATTATGTCATATCTACCATGCACAACACTGTTGCAGTCAATCACACAGCTCAGCGGTTTGTGCTTTTTACATCAGCCGCTGAGCTCTACGATTGGCTGCAGTGGTGATGTGTACGGTCAATGTGACGTCACCAGTGCAGTCAAAATGCAGATATAGGAATAATGATGGCTCTAGCCCTGGGAAAACATAACAAGGCAAGCAACATAAAAGATAATCTCTGATGACAGCAAATCCCCATGTAAATAGTGGATTTGCTGCTGACAGTCTGTAAACTGTATGAGAACTGATTGATCGTAATCACAAACATACAGTTAGGTCCATAAATATTTGGACAGAGACAACATTTATCTAATTTTGGTTCTAGACATTACCACAATGAATTTGAAACAAAACAAATCAGATGCAGTTGAAGTTCAGACTTTCAGCTTTCATTTGAGGGTATCCACATTAAAATTGGATGAAGGGTTTAGGAGTTTCAGCTCCTTAACATGTGCCACCCTGTTTTTAAAGGGACCAAAAGTAATTGGACAAATGACTCCAAGGCTATTTCATGGACAGGTGTGGGCAATCCCTTTATTATGTCATTCTCAATTAAGCAGATGAAAGGGCCGGAGTTGATTTGAGGTGTGGTGTTTGCATTTGGAAGGTTTTGCTGTGAAGGAAACATGTGGTCACAGGAGCTCTCCATGCAGGTGAAACAAGCCATCCTTAAGCTGCAAGAACAGAAAAAAACCCATCCAAGAAATTGCTACAACATTAGAAGTGGCAAAATCTACAATTTGGTACATCCTGAGAAAGAAAGAAAGCACTGGTGAACTCATCAATCCAAAAAGACCTGGGAGCCCACGGAAGACAACAGTGGTGGATGATCGCCGCATACTTTCTTTGGTGAAGAAGAACCCGTTCACAACATCAACTGAAGTCCAGAACACTCTCAGTGAAGTAGGTGTATCTGTCTCTAAGTCAACAGTAAAGAGAAGACTCTATGAAAGTAAATACAAAGGGTTCACATCTAGATGCAAACCATTCATCAATTCCAAAAATAGACAGGCCAGAGTTAAATTTGCTGAAAAACACCTCCAGAAGCCAGCTCAGTTCTGGAAAAGTATTCTATGGACAGATGAGACAAAGATCAACCTGTACCAGAATGATGGGAAGCCAAAAGTTTGGAGAAGAAAGGGAACGGCACATGATCCAAGGCACACCACATCCTCTGTAAAACATGGTGGAGGCAACGTGATGGCATGGCCATGCATGGCTTTCAATGGCACTGGGTCACTTGTGTTTATTGATGACATAACAGCAGACAAGAGTAGCCGGATGAATTCTGAAGTGTACCGGGATATACTTTCAGCCCAGATTCAGCCAAATGCTGCAAACTTGATTGGACGGCGCTTCATAGTACAGATGGATAATGACCCCAAGCATACAGCCAAAGCTACACAGGAGTTCATGAGTGCAAAAAAGTGGAACATTCTTCAATGGCCAAGTCAATCACCAGATCTTAACCCAATTGAGCATGCATTTCACTTGCTCAAATCCAGACTTAAGAGGGAAAGACCCACAAACAAGCAAGACCTGAAGGCTGCGGCTGTAAAGGCCTGGCAAAGCATTAAGAAGGAGGAAACCCAGCGTTTGGTGATGTCCATGGGTTCCAGACTTAAGGCAGTGATTGCCTCCAAAGGATTCACCACAAAATATTGAAAATAAAAATATTTTGTTTGGGTTATGTTTATTTGTCCAATTACTTTTGACCTCCTAAAATGTGGAGTGTTTGTAAAGAAATGTGTACAATTCCTACATTTTCTAACACATATTTTTGTTCAACCCTTCAAATTAAACGTTACAATCTGCACTTGAATTCTGTTGTAGAGGTTTCATTTCAAATCCAATGTGGTGGCATGCAGAGCCCAACTCGCGAAAATTGTGTCACTGTCCAAATATTTCTGGCCCTGACTGTATGTCCTCTTGCAATTTGGATTTGCCTTTGTAAAACGGCTTTAAAGGAGCGCTGATCAACTTGTCGTATCGTTGTTTGACTCTCAGGCTGCATTCACATGCATTGGTCATGCTGCGGCGCTAACTGCAGTATCCCTGTGCCACTGTGGTCTTTCCACTGCTTCCCTGCACAATCAATTAATCTTGAAAAGAAACAACTGTTTCACCCGGAAAACCGCACCGCCATTACGATTGGATCGTGGTCTTATAGATGAAGCTGCTATTTCATTACAAGATTAGGTGATTTTGCAAGAAAACAGTGGAAAGACTGCAGAGAGACAATGCTGCTGCAATTTTAAGCCACTGAGTGTGATCGCAGCCTTATAGACAAAATCCGTTTTAAAGCAGATGTGTCATCAAGATTTCACCCCTTAAACCATGTGCATATAGCTCTTTCAAAGACAAGTCCAGCAATACCTTTTCATGGCCAGTCTGTTTCTTTCTTACTGAGAAATCAGCGTTTGCATTTATATGCAAATGAGGCTTGGGGTAGGTCTGAAGCCTCTGTCACTCCAGCTCTATTCCCCACCCAGTGCTGCCTCCTTCTGTTTGACTGACAGCCACTATGTGATGTGACTTCGGGCAAAGGAACTGTCAGTCAAGCAGAAAGACCCAGCGCAGGGAGGGAAATAGAGCTGGATTGGCCATGGCTTCAGATCTACCATAGCTCTTCAGCGTCATTTGTTATCAATTCAAACGCTGATTTCTCAGTAACAGACTTGCCATGTAAATGTATTTATGGACTTGTCTTTGAAAGAGCTATATGCTCATATAAATAATTTGGGGTGAGGAGGGGGGCCATTTCATGCTGACAGATTCCCTAAGGGCCTGTGCACACGTTGCGGATTTGCCTGAGGATTTTTCCGAGCCGAATCCGCACTTCTTGGCAGAAAACGCATGTCCTTTTTTGACGCGGTTTTGACACGGTTTTGGTGCGGTTTTTCATGCTTTTTCTCATGCGTTTTTGTATGCGTTTTGAACAGCTAAATAAAGATATGTTGTTTAACAAAAAAAATATTTGTGATGTCATTTCTTGTCCAACCTCCTCTTTTACATTTGGCCAACCCACACTCCATTACACACACACAGATAGAGATAGATAAATAATAGATACCAGTAGTTAAGGGTATGCCACACTGAACAATATCGCTAACGGGATCGCTAAAAAACGTCACTATTTAGCGATCCCGTTAGCGATGTTGTTCAGTGCGGCAGCTGCCAGCGACGAGCTTCCTGCTGTGATCTCGCTCGTCGCTGGAATCGTTCCGGACCCTATTTTCTCGTCGGCGCTCCCGCTGGGTAAGTATATATCTCTAGTGTGGCACCTTTTCTTAGCGATTTAGCGGTACTTTTGTACCGCTAAAGTCGTTAAGAAGATCGCTAACGGCGATAGCGTCGTTAACTAATATCGCTAAATGTGGCCGCACTTAGCGATATAGAAACAATCCCGCTAGCGATCGCATTAGTATGCGTCGTTATCGTGATCGCTAGCGGGATTGTTTAGTGTGGCAGTACCCTAAGATAGATAGATAGATAGATAGATAGATAGATAGATAGATAGATAGATAGATAGATAGATAGATAAATAGATAGAAAATAGATAGATGGATAATAGATAGTTAGAAATATGTATATAGAAAGACAGATATATAGATAGACAGAAAGATATATAGGTAGATAGATAGATGATAGATAAAATGGTACATAAATAAAGACACACGCGTACACACACACAAAATCTTAATGCAATATAGTTAATAAAAAAAAATAGGAAAAAAATGCCGTGGGCTCCCGCGCAATTTTCTGCGCCAGAGGGGGAAAGCCGACAGCCGGGGCCAATATTTATAGCCTGGGAAGGGTTAATACCCATGTTCCCAGGCTATGAATATCAGCCTACAGCTAGCCTTCACTGGCTATTAAAATAGGGGGACCCCCCAAAAAAATGACATGGGGTCCTCCTATAATTTATAGCCAGAAAGGCTAGGCAGACAGCTGCGGGCTGATATTCATAGCCTAGGAAGGGGCCATGGATATTGGCGCCCCTCCTGGTTAAAAATATCAGCACCCAGCCGCCCTAGAATTGGCGCATCTCTATGATACGCCAATTCCGGCACTTAGCCCCTCTCTTCCCACTCCCCTGTAGCAGTGGGATATGGGGTAATAAGGGGTTAATATCTCCTTGCTATTGTAAGGTGATATTAAGCCCGGTTAATAATAGAGAGGTGTCAATAAGACGCCTATCCATTATTAATCTTATATTAATAAAGGGTTAAAAAAAACAACACACGCATAAGAATAAATTATTTTAATGAAATAAAACACAACACGGTTTTCATATATTTATTATATGCTCAGATCCAAGCGACGCCCTCGATCTCCTTTAATAAAACATAAAAAAATAAAACAACCGTATACTCCCTGTCCGACGCAGTCCAATTAATAACGATTGTCCCACGACGGTCTCCCCTATAGAACAGTGACATCAGGTGATGCCACTGCTCTGTAGGGCCTCCCAGTGATGCACTGACTGGAGACAATGGCTCCTGCAGTGCATCACTGAGGTTACCTGAGTTCATGAGTTCATTCTCTCACTTTATGGCAATGCTGCGTGGGAATTTTCTCTCACCCAGCATTGCCTTGAGAGAATGAACTGTAGTGACTTCATTCTCTCCCGGCAGCAGAGCGATACACAGATCGATGGCGTCGGGGAATAGGTGAGTATATTCTCTATGTTCTGTATGTCATGTGTATGTTATATGTTTTATGTAATGTATGTGTTGTATGTCATGTGTATGTTCTGTATGTTATGTGTATGTGTTTTTCTTTTTACATTCAGCACATTAGCCGGATGATGGGACTACTACTGTCCCATCATTGGCTAATGTGTCAGTCACTGTCACTGTAGCAGGCATAACCGGTTGGGACTTGTAGTCCCATCCGATGATGCCTGCATACGTGGAGACACACACACAGCCCCGCACACCGCCGCACATACACAGATCACGCACACAGCCCCACACACTGCCACACATTCACCGATCATGCACACAGGCCCGCACACCGCCGCACATACACCGATCACGCACACAGGCCCGCACACCGCCGCACATACACCAATCATGCAGACACCGGCACACAATCACCGCCCACACACATAGCGCCGCACACTATACACGCACCGCCCACACACATAGCGCCGCACACTATACATGCCCACGCATCGCCCACACACATAGTGCCGCACACTTTACATGCCCACGCACCGCCCACACACATAGCGGCGCACACTATACACGCCCACACTCCGTCCACACACAAAGCGCCGCACAATATACACGCCCACACTCCGACCACACACTTCCCTCCTCCCGAACTGCAGCGGTTTCACCCGCAGCAAAACCGCAGATCTTTTTTAGACCTGCAGTTTTGCTGCAGAAGTGCCCGGCTCAATGCAAGTCAATGGGCGCCGAACCGCTGCAGTTCCGCACAAAGAATTGACATGCTGCGGAAAATAAAGCGCTGCAAAATCGTGCGTTTTTTTCCGCAGCATGTGCACAGCAGACCTGCGGTTCCCATTGGATTACATTGCATGTGCACTGTGCTGCGGGTTGGATGCGTTTCTGCACGTTGAAAAAAGCAGTGGTAACGCATCTAAAAACGCAACGTGTGCACAGGGCCTAAGAGTTTAAAGGGGCTGTTCCAAATATTGAAAATTATCACCTCTCCACATACTAATTGATAACTACAGTACAGCGGGCTGTAGTCAGCCATATCTGGCAATCCCATAGACAAGGAAAGGAGTGATGGTGAGCATTTATGGTCAGCGCTCCTTTCTGGAAGGGCATTTTATAATTGAATTCTCAAGATTTTGGGAGTCCCAGCAGTCAAACCCCAAACAATCTGTAAGTTTTCACTTATGTGGATAAGTGATGGCTTTCAGTTTTGGAAATAACCCTTTAAACTTATAGTGAATCACTTCAAAGTCTTTCTTTATCTTTCCACCCTGCTGACAATCCATTGTCTTATGTCTATATTGAACCAGTTTGCTGGTCACAACCACTTTAGTTTTGGTCCTAATAGTAATTGTGCCCTGTACATATTTTGTTTCCATCTTCATTGTTTTATTCTCTTTATACAATTACATACACGTAACAATAGTAATAAACTGAACACATTTCGCTCTGGATATTTCTCCCCTTACAGACCATTCTATAAAATTCTATGAGTTTTAAAAATCTTCCAATATTTTAATTAACGTAGACTTTGGTATTGGTAATCATCAATGAATAAACTAGTTGGTTTTCAGTTTTTATTGGTCATTGTTTATATTACTGGATAGAAAGTCATATATTAATGCTTGCATTACCCTAAAAAAGAAGCAGAAAATTAAGTTCTGAGTGAAGTCAGCTTTACATTCCCAGTTTAATAGGTTTAAAGAACAGTTTTGTGGACCATTAATTAACTCCTTTGAAAAAAAAAAAGGTCAAACGGGGGGATAGGCCTTACAGTCCGTCTCCGGAAAGAGAATCATATTTAACTATAATGAAAAGCTTTTTTTTTATCTAAATCCTCGCAAAGTGGGAAAACAGGCGCAGCATTCTCCCGAGATAAAGCAATTATGCACACGAGCTAACCAATTAAATGTATGTAGAATAATGGCATTTAAAGCTACAGTAGAAGTGCAATTAATTACGTTCAGTAAAGAGAGGTTTTACCCAGGCTTCATTGTGCACCCAAGACCATTTGACAAAGTCATTTTCTCGAATAAAATGAAGGGACATTTAATTATACAGAATAAACTGGCTGGCGAGATAACAATTAACGAAGCTGCGTATTCCCCTCCCTCTTGTCTTTTTTATCATTGGATATCATGCAAGAAAACATTTAGCTTTAAAGTGAGGTCAAGTTCACCTGCAGCGTCAGCACTGCAATCAGAGCCGTACAAAATAATAATAATGATAATAATAAAAATAATAATCTTTATTTATACGGCGCCAACACATTCGGCAGCACTTTACAATTCAAAGGATATATGGACAAACAATATCAGATGTTACAGTGCAAGCCTAAATTCACACATCCATGTGACATGTCCTAGTGCTGTCCATTTTTTTCTCAGATGCACACTGACCCATGGAGTTTCATTGAGCCATCAGTTTAAGGCCACATTCACATGTTCAGTATTTGGTCAGTATTTTACATCAGTGTTTGTAAGCCAAAATCAGGAACGCGGGAACTCGAACATAATATTCAAGCACGCCGAAGACACTCGGATAGCACGATATTCGAGCACATTCGCCTATCACATGTTAAGAATTTGGTCCGTATTTTACTCATTTTACTCCGTGTGAATGTGGCCTTGTACTGTGATTCCACATGGCATCCGTATTTTTTTTTGAGGACCCATAGAGTTGAATGGACAAGTGTTATCCTACACACAGAAGGAGCTACGACGATGCGATATGATACGATACACTTTATTGATTCCGAGGGAAATTATGGTATCACAGCAGCGTTACAACAGCATTACAAACAAAACATTACAAACAGTATTACATAGAGTAGTTACTATACTCAAATCTTGCACATGACTAGCCACAATACGTAACAAACAAAGGTACACAAATCTCTGTTCATTTCCATTAGTGCGCCAGCCCTAGGTCGTAGCCATCTTTCACCCTTAGTGAATTGCTATACATCCCCATTGTAGTAGGCACAAACGATTTCCTGAATTTCTCCTTCTTGCACCTTAGTAGGATTAGACGGCTGCTGAATGTGCTCTTCTGATTCAAGAACACCTCGTATAGGGGGTGTGTAGTATTGTTCATTATAGCCCTGCACTTCTTTTTAATCCTATCCTCTACTACTTCCTCAAAAGAGTCAAGATGGAGGCCAACAGCTGCACTTGCCTTCTTGATAAGTTTGTTGAGCTTATTAGCGTCAGCTACTCGCACACTACTGCCCTAGCAAATGATAGCAAAAAAGATGGCGCTTGCTAGCGCACGCTGTAATTTTTTTCACATGCAGATTCGGTCAGTATAAAAAATCAGTAATCTGCACTCCCCCATTGAATAACATTGGTTTGTTTGCTGTCCCTTTTTACAGACAAAACTCAGAATAAAATTATAGTAGTGTCAATCTACCCCTTCAGTGAACAAAAAAGGGATGAGAAAAATACTGATGCTACTGAGAAAAATACTGGCACCTGAGAAAAAAAATTGGTTCGGGAAGAGGGAGAGGAACCAAGCTGGGACGCCAGTGTTACAATCTAAATTCTCTTTCATGTGATGTTTATCTATTTGTTATTTTCTCCAATTCTTAAAACATTGCTGGCAATTTTCAAATGATCTAACCGGACAACTTGATGAATTCCAATCACTGCAGAAATGCAGAAATCCTGGCAGCACTTGGGCATAAACAATTAGGACAGAAGTGCAGATACATACCGTAAATGGTCCAGTGAATGGAGCTACTTTGAAAACTATAGATTGGGGATACATATATATATATATATAATGTGAATTGTAAAATAAATACATTTTTATTGATTTTTTTTTACTAAAAGTAAGTTATTGGGCAGTAAATACTTTATTGTCAGAAGCCAAGAAAACAAACACTTATGTGTAATCAATATACCGGGCTTGTGAGTTATTGATTAACTGACGCCATTTTGGCAATTAGTATTATTGATTGAATCACAGTCAATGTGTATAGGGTTTAGCATATTCCAGGGTAATCTTAATTTACGTACCTGAAATGACAGGAAGTAGCTTGTTCCTAAAGAGAGGTCAAATGGTAGAAGATCAAAGGAAGAAAATTAGTATTTATGGCCTTGTTACATTAAAGATAAAAGATGTTAATATATAGGAACTGGAAACTCCATTTAAGGCCTCACTTACACAGCAGAACTGTAGTATGTGTGTACAGAGACTTTATTAAGTCACATGGAGCTCCCACTGTGCCATACTGCAGGTCTTGTGTTTGAAGAACTGCAATGAGACTTACGTTGCCATCACTGAAATCAATGGATAGCCACTGACTTTAGATGCTGAAAATCCTCCAAAGCAGAGAGCTGGACTTTACAGTAAGGCTAGAATTAGAGTTCCTCCTACTAGAAATTATGTCTATAGCAGACAAATAGTATAAAATATTAGAAAATATGGTGGCTAGGTAGATTATGTTCACATTTTTAGATTCCTACAAAAATTGGAGCACTGTGCCCCAAAAGTGCCAAGTCATATGAGAAACACAATCATGTAAATAATAATTTTAGAAAATTTATTGATTACTCACTCAGATAAAAGAGAATAAATGCAAAAATAGTGATATAATGGGTTCAATTGGTGAAGACAAGGCAAAAAACACCATCACTAATAGCTCATGTCACAATGTAAAAAAGCACAACATGCTGAGGGGCTCGCAAGCAAATACATGCAAGTTAAGTAGAGAGGTAGCAAAGTTGTAAGATGGTCCTTTTGTATATAAGGTTAATAAAGCTATGTATAGATAAGTGAGACTGAGTCCTCCAGCAAAACCATATATGGAATGTTGCTACCAAAACTCATTATATATATAAAGTGCTATTGACGGTGCTATTGCAAAGTGCTTACCCATGTGGGAAAAGATGATGGTGAACATGTTTCCTGCAGCCCTGATGCACGTTTGTCGTGGTAGGCTTCTTCGGGGAGCTGTGTGGGCTACCATGTATGTTGGCGCTGTAAAAGTTCCCTACCCAGGTGTATCAAATCGGAGCTGCACTCAAGGTAGAGCATGGGTGGCAGGACAGTGGCCCACGAGCATGTTACTTCCGGCTATCCAGGCCCCAGTGCAGGTCCAAAGAAAAAGTACCTTGTGGACCTTCGGTAGAAGGTAGAAAGTAGGAACTACTAGATTCTTAACCCATAGGACCTCAAAAATCTTTTTGGAGATAATGCCCTGTGTAAATGCCCTACTTACTTTATAGTCTATAAATCATGCCTGTTGTGGTGTTATCTGGCACTTGTGAGAGGCTGCACCGTGTGCCGGTTTTTATAGTTAGAGGAAGTATAGTTGACGTCACCACCGGATGTGCGTATGTGGAGGATCACTGGGGAAAAGTGCCCACGCGTGGGGAACAAGGTGCTCCGGAGATAGCCGAACATAGTGAGGGAACGAGGATATTAAAGAAAGAAGATGTACATGCGTAAATGAAAGAATCCGCACACTGACCGGCAGGCAAATGCATGATCAGACAGTGATAGGAAAGGGCATGAACTATGAAGGCACATTATGTAATGAAATGAGATTAAGATACAAGTTTGGATTGGATTATTTATCTGTTTGTCACTTGTTGGCCTGAGTTTTGAAATAAATTACTTTTTATATTCCTCATATCATACTAAATCATTTTTTCTAAGTGCAGAAGGTTTTTCTGCTTATCTATTATTACTATTTTCCTTCAGAGCACTGTATTTACTTAGTTGTACAAGCCCTTACACTTATTTTTTTATAATTTACATGCAATAAAAAGAAAAAAGATCTTCATCAAAATGGCGGCGGTTTACTGAGCACAATCCAGCTGACAGGTTCGCTTTAAAAGGACTGTGTGCAATGCTTAATTCCTCCTGAGGTGGCGCTGCAGGATTGAATACTTAGAAAATAGAAAACATTCCTTATCAGCTCACCACTTATGTGTTAGAGATAAGTATCCTAAACTTCCAGGGTAGATAGTGTGTAGTCTGAGTGTGATGCATGGAGTTTGCACTGCTCTGGCTTCCAGGTCAAATAGCTTTCAATGGTCTAATTAATAGAGGATTTTTTCCAGCACCAAAGGAAAGTAGTTAAAACTTAAGGGTATGCCACACTAAACAATATCGCTAACGGATCGCTAAAAAACGTCACTATTTAGCGATCCTGTTAGCGATGTTGTTCAGTGCGGCAGCTTCCAGCGACGAGCTTCCTGCTGTGATCTCGCTCGTCGCTGGAATCGTTCCGGACCCTATTTTCTCGTCGGCGCTCCCGCTGGGTAAGTATCTAATCGCTGTGTGGCACCTTTTCTTAGCGATTTAGCGGTACTTTTGTACCGCTAAAGTCGTTAAGAAGATCGCTAACGGCGATAGCGTCGTTAACTATATCGCTAAATGTGGCCGCATTTAGCGATATAGAAACAATCCCGCTAGCGATCGCATTAGTATGCGTCGTTATCGTGATCGCTAGCGGGATTGTTTAGTGTGGCAGTACCTTAAGCCTTTGATAATATAGGATTAAAAAAATTGGCAGAATGTGCACTTTTTAAAACAAAAGCCATAATGCTTATGCGTTTCCAGTAGAAAAAAAAACTATGATTAAGGGTTTTTCTATCTGAAATGCATAAGCATTATGTTTATTTAATATATGCACATTCTGCTGATTTTTTTTATCCTAGATGATTAAAGAAAATCTGTCACCCCCTGGGACATTTTTACCTATTAATTTTGGCATACAGGTAATAGAATGGTTAAAATAGTCCTACCTGTATGCCCCTATCTGCGATCTTCTTGTGCAGACATTGTCTTTTATTGGCTTATGGTAATGAGTAAAGAGAACTCGGCCTCCGTATATTGCTGGCCCCAGGATCCCACGCCTACGCCCTGCAATAGTGCAATTATATTTACCTTTTCCGCCCTGCTTTCGGCTTTTGTCTCCTTGTTCTTCTGTGCAGGTGCCAGCGAGTCATTTCTACTTCTTCAGCGCCTGCGAATCATTTCTGCATCTTCTGTGCAGGCGCCAGTGAGTCATTTCTACTACTGCCATGCGCTGACAAGTTATTTCTACTTCTTCTGGTCAGTCACCGGCGAGTCATTACTACTTCTTCTGCTCAGGCGCTGGTGAGTAATTTCTACTTTTTCTGGTCATGCACCAGTCAGTCATTTCTGTTTCTTCTGCGCAGGCGCTGATGAGTCATTTCTCCTTCTTCTGTTCAGGCGCCAGCGAGTTATTTCTACTTCTGCATAGGCGCTGGCAAGTCATTTCTATTTCTTCTGCTCAGGTGCGACGAGTCATTTCTCCTTCTTCTGCTCAAGCTCCAGAGAGTCATTTCTACTTCTGTGCAGGCACTGGCAAGTCATTTCTACTTCTTCAGCACCAGCGAATCATTTCTGCTTCTTCCGCGCAGGCACCGATGAATCATTTCTCCTTCTTCTGCTCAGGTGCCAGTGAGTCATTTCTACGTACTACTGCCAGGCGCTGACAAGTCATTTCTACTTCTTCTGGTCAGTCACTGGCGAGTCATTTCTTCTTCTTCTGCTCAGGCGCTGGTGAGTAATATCTACTTTTTCTGTTCATGCACAGGTGAGTCATTTCTGCTTCTTCTGCACAGGTGCTGGAGAGTAATTTCTACTTCTTCTGATCAGTCACCAGCGAGTCATTTCTTCTGCGCAGGTGCCGACGAGTCATTTCTTCTGCGCAGGTGCCGACGAGTCATTTCTGCTCAAGCTCCAGAGAGTCATTTCTACTTCTGCGCAGGTGCTGGCAAGTCATTTCTACTTCTTCTGTGCCGGTGAGTAATTTATTCTTCTTCTGCGCAGGCACCGGCGCGTCATTTCTGCTTCTTCTGCACAGACGTCGTCGATTAACTGCTACTTCAGTGAAGACGCTTGGAGATCAGCATATTAGCAAAAGTCCTTTCTATGAAGTAGGGACAGTCCTTAATAGAACACAGTATTTTTGGTGGCCAGAGATCCATTTACAGATGGAGTCATGCTTTATTTCTAGCATCATTTTCAGAATATAAAAACCTTCCCTGCGTACTTAGATGAATAAATTGTAGTTATCCTACAAGCTGCGGTTAGGAAGTAAATTGACTTTCTTTTCTTCTATAATTCATAAATAAATCATGATTGATTGCTTATTCAATAAAAGTTGACATCGGCTGCAGCCGACCTGGGAATAAATGAAATTAAGAAGGAATTTTAGACACGTCTAATTTACACCAGGAATTGACAAGAAGAGAAATAAGACAACGCATTTTAAATTGGAGATATTGTATTGTTTGTGTTGTATGAAAAATCTGAGGAAAGGAGAAGAGCAGAATCCCGGTGGTGTTCACAGGAGATTTAATTTACCGTCTCACTTGACCCGAGCTGTGTAAATTCCTACTGCATACAATAGCAATAAAAGTCAGGGAACACGTTGGAGGTGATTCTTTTCTGTTGACTATCCTTTTAGAGTTATATTTGTTTTTATTGGGTCACCTTGGGTCAGTCTGCTGTGTAAAGCGGAGGTGAAGAGGCCACTCGGGCTGTGTCGATCAGCCTTGCTAGCTTTGCTGCAGGTTCTTTTCGGTGACAGTTTGTATTTATTCCCACCACATTTAATCTGTTTTCGACACAGGTCTGTAGATTATAAAATGCCGATACCAAGTATTACAGGGCGGGAAAGCGCTTACATCTTACTGCTATTGGCTTAATCTTGAAGGTTCGATCACGGGGTAACCTGCTGAAATGAAGAAATATTACATGGGGCGCCATTTATGCTGACAGTTGTAAAAATTAATGTCTAGCCCAGTGACATTGGGGAGGTGTATATACTTTAATATAGGGACAGCTTAGACACACACCCTATTAGTGAATTAAAGGGGTGGTCCAGGTGTGGCATATTGATGACCCATAGCTAATCAACATCAGTGTGTTGGTTGTCTGACACTTGGCACCCCCACTGATCATCTGTTATCAACCATGACAGCACAGCTCCATACATATCCAAAATCACAGCAAAGGCTCACCACCACAGTATGGTGTGAACACAACCATAAACTGGAGAAAATGCTTCAATATCGACCAATATATCGACCATAAACCAGACCTATAAAAATCTTATATAAGTATGAACAGAACATTACAATAAAAGGGTAAATTCACATGTCCATGAAATCAAGTACAGACCACGCAAATCTCTGACAAGACTTGAAAATTTTTGTTCACAGACGCCTCCATCTAATCTCACTGAGCGAGAGCGAGTGTTCAAGGAAGAACAGGCAAAAATGTCACCTCTGGATGTGAAAGCTGGTAGAGACATACCCCAACAACACATGCAACAGTAATTGCAGAGAAAGGTGGTCCTACAAAGTATTGACTCATGATGGCTGAATATAAATGCATGTCACAATATTCAGATTTATATTTTTAAAATAGTTAGAAAACCCATGTATCATTTCCTTTACACTTCACAAATACTTGCTACTTTGTGTTGGTATACCACATAAAATCCCAATAAAATACATTTACGTTTGTGGATGTAATGTGAAAAAATTCAGGCTGTAAGTGGAGACATTTTAAACATGTTTTTAGTGTAAAGTACATAAGAGGTTAAATTTGGTCCAGCTGGATAAGGAGTTTTCTTTTGTTGAGAGAGATATGAGAAAGGTTGCAGGTAGAGATGAGGGAACCCAATCCTAAAAGTTCGGCTATCGTACCGGACATTTAGTGTACAAGTGCTTCTCACAAAATTATAATATCATCAAAAAGTTAATTTATTTCAGTTCTTCAATACAAAAAGTGAAACTCGTATATTGTATAGGCTCGTTACACACAGAGTGATCTATTTCAAGTGATTATTTCTGTTAATGTTGATGATTATGGCTTACAGCTAGTGATGAGCGAGTATGGTCGTTGCTTGAGTTTTCCTGAGCATGCTCGGGTGCCCTCCTAGTTTCTGTCGCCGCAGATGCATGATTTGCGGCTGCTAGACAGACTGAATACATGTGTGGAATGCCTGTTTGTTAGGGAATCCCCACATGTATTCAGGCTGTCTAGCAGCCGCAAATCATGCAGCTGCGTTGACACAAATTAAATCTCCGAGCACGTCAAAATACTCGGAGGACACCAGAGCATGCTTGGGAAAACCCGAGCAACGAGTATACTCGCTCATCACTACTTACAGCCAATGAACACCCAAAAGTCATTATCTCAGTAAATCAGAATACTTTATAACATCAGCTTGAAAAATTATTTTCAAATCCGAAATGTCCTACTGAAATGTATGTTTAATAAATGCCAACAATACTTGGTCAGGGCCCCTTTCACTGCATCAATGCGGCGTGGCATGGAGGCGATCAGTCTGTGGCACTGCTGAGGTGTTATGGAAGCACACGTTGCTTTGATAGAAGCCTTCAGCTTGTCTGCATTGTTGGGTCTGGTGTCTCTCATCTTCCTCTTGACAATACCCCATAGATTCTCTATGGGATTAAGGTCAGGCGAGTTTGCTGGCCAATCAAGCACAGTGATACTGTTGTTTTTAAACCATGTATTGGTACTTTTGGCAGTGTGAACAGGTGTCAAGTCCTGCTGGAGAATGAAATTTCCACCTCCAAAAAGCTTGAGGGAAGCATGAAGTGCTCTATAATTTCTGGGTAGATGGCTGCGCTGACTTTGGTATTGATAAAACACAGGGGACCTACACAAGCAGATGACATGGCTCCCAAAACCATCAGTGACTGTGGAAACTTCACACTAGATCTCAAGCAGCTTGGATTGTGGACTCTTCACTCTTCCTCCAGACTCTGGGACCTTGATTTCCAAATGAAATGCAAGATTTACTTTCATCTGAAAACAAAACCTTGGACCACTGAGCAACAGTCCAGTTCTTTTTCTCCTTGGCCCAGGTAAGACACTTCTGGCATTGTCTATTGATCATCATGAGTGGCTTGACACAAGGAATGCGACACTTGTAGCCGATGTCCTGGATACGTCTGTGTGTGGTGGCTCTTGAAGCAATGACTCCAGCAGCAGTCCACTGCTTGTGAATATCCCCCAAATTTTTGAATGTCCTTTTCTTAAAATTCTTTCAAGGCTGCGGTTATCCCGGTTGCTTGTGCATCTTTTTCGACCACACTTTTTCCTTCCACTCAACTTCCCATTAATGTGCTTGGATACAGCACTCTGTGAACAGAAAGCTTCTTTAGCAATGACCTTTTGTGGCTTACCCTCCTTGTGGAGTGTGTCAATGACTGCCTTCTGGGCATCTGTCAAGTCAGCAGTCTTCCCCATGATTGTGGAGCCTACTGAAACAGACTAAGGGAACTTTTTAAATGCTTAGGAAGCCTTTGCAGGTGTTTTTGTTAATTATTCTAGTTTACAGAGATAATGACTTTGGGTTATCATTGGCTGTAAGCCATAATCATCAACATTACCAGAAATAAACACTTGAAATAGATCACTCTGTGTGTAATGACTATATATAATATATGAGTTTCACTTTCTATATTAAATAACTGAAAGAAATTAACTTATTGATGATATTCTAATTTAGTGAGAAGCACTTGTATATAGATAGATTTTATAGCTTACATACATGCCCATCTTTGTCTCTCCATACATATCACTCTGTCCATTTCCGTCTGGATGAGAATCAATTTCAGTGATAGCTTTATAAGCGAGTAGGAAATCTCTATAGCACTACAGGTGGGTTCTGCCATGGTCTGGGTTTACAGACTCAATTACCGTCTCCTGTTTTTTGCTGTAATTTAATGAATGGAGATAGGATGACATATGAATAAAACATGCATGCTCTTAATCAATTATATAATATATTGTTACATTATATTATTAGACGAGACATGAGCTTGCAGTAGATTAATTTAATTCAACATGAAGTTGTAGCAACAATAATTGTCATCCTGCCTTACCTCCATTGTATGTTGTCACTGTGCGGCTCTATTCGCACCATGTTTGATGCACAGATCAACTATAGGTAACACAGGCTGTGCATTGTAAAAAGTTATACCACTTCCCTGTAGACTTTCTATCTCAATTCCACATGGCCTTCAAGATCTCTTCTTGCAGTCATTCAATACAATGATGACTTTCAAGGAATAAAAGACTCCTAGTCGGTGCACGGCTCTTTACTTACCTGTGTGGAAATCACATCATGGACATTAGAAGGACACATAGAAGATGGCTATTGTAGCTCAGCAAGCAGAGATCTTGGAAAAAGTGAAAAAGTGATACAAGAATTATATAGGTATACTGTTCATTATACAATTTAGGACCTTCAAATGAGGAAACTGTCTTTGTAGGTTCACATGTGCTTTGAATGCTGCAAAAAAATGCGCAGCAAATTTTGAATAAGCCATAGTGAAATTTGACCTAAATACTGTAGATTTTGGTGTAGATTACTTTCTCCTTTGTTTCCTGCAAAAAAAATACAAATCAGCATCTAAAATAAATAATAAAAAATATATACTTACCTGTCACCCTCATATTGAGCATAGAAGCATGGTTTCAGTATAAATTGTAAATGAAAAAAGAGCTAACTTTCTATTTTGACCCCTATGTTCTACTAACCCCTGCTGTTTACAGGTGATTGAAGTAGGTTATCTTATGGAGAGCAGACATGGAGGCTGTACACAGAGGAAACAATGGGCTGTGTGGGTGATACTTTTCTCCCCCGCGTAAATAAGTCTTCTTATTTTCAAAGAACTAGGGTTCTTTCTGATGCATGACAATGCTAGACCTCATGTGGCTGGAGTGTGTCAGCAGTTCCTTCATGATGCAGGCATTGATGCTATTGACTAGTCTGCCCATTCCCCAGACCTGAATCCAATCGAGCACATCTGGGACATCATGTCTCATTTCATCCACCAACACCAAGTTGAACCACAGACTGTCCAGAAGTTGACTAATGCTTTCAACCAGGTCTGGAAGGAGATGCATCAGGTAAACATCCACTGTCTCATTAGGAGTATGCCCAGGCATTGTAGGGAGGGCATACAGGCACATTGAGGCCACACACATTACTGAGCATCAATTCCTTGTCTTGAGGCATTTCCACAGAAGTTGGATCAGCCTATAATTTGATTTTCCACTTTGACTTTGAGTATAATTCCAAATCTAGACCTCTATGGGATATTAATTGTGATTTACATTGATTATTTCTATATTGTATTGTTCTCAATGCATTCCACTTTGTAATGAAAAAAGATTTGCAACAGGAATATTTCATTCAGTGATATCTAGGATGTGGTATTTTAGTGTTCACTATATTTTTTTGAGCAGTGTATATTTATATGAACGTTATATAAAATCAGAGCAGTAGGTTGATTTCTGTGTGAAAAATATCCACTGGGTGTGGGTGAAATGTATTTGTGGAGCCCAGCTGCGCTCAGATCCACATATCCTAGAAGAGTGCATGAAGGATTCGTCCACTAGAGGTCTCACTACATACACACACCTTCACCCGTCCTCAGTCCACCAGAGGGAGCCCTGATTGGGATATAAAAGGGGGGTGAAGGCAGGAAGTCAGTTAGTTAGTCTGCAGAGCAGAGTGAGTCTGCAGGGCAGAGTGAAGTGAAGCTGAGCCTGCAGAGGAGTTCTGTTCAGTCTAGCTGAGGAGTCTAGCAAATCAGGCTAGAGAGCTAGGAGCGTGCCGACGCTCTGGAGAGCGGCAGAAGAGGCAGCCCACCAACTGCCAGTGTGTATAACCTTGTGAGGGCCCAAGTAGGCTGGAGGCAAGAGGAGAGTAGCAAAGGGGCAGGGGAGCCTTACCAGCTCATCCCAGCAAGTATAAACCGGACGCTGGGTCCGAGCCTACAGGGACCTCCACGACCCAGTAGGAGACAACCGGAATTCCTGGAGGACTACAGGTCCCAGGAGCACCACAGAGCTGATAGGTAACAGGGCCAGGGGACACGGAGATACGATAAGCAGGGAAAGTGTACTCCAGGAGAAGGCCCTACCACAAGGTCAGCCGGTGCAGGACAGAGACTAAGTTAGGCCCAGCTACAGGCAGGCCAGAAACTCATTACAGAAAGGCAAGGAACAGGAGGCCTTATACCTGCTCAGTGGGAGAATCTGGATGTGCACCCTTCACCCTACAGTGCTGGAGATGTACCTGCACCATCTCCAGTAAAGGTACCAAAGTGACTTGTGTGTGTGTCCACCTTCTTATTCCTACTCTGCCGGATTCCCTCCGTCCTGCATCCCTACACTTACGCTGCCCTGACGGCCTGCTCCACCTGTGGGGAGCGATACCACCCTAGCTGCCATAACACCGGCCTCAGTAGACTGCTGCAGCGCTGGTGATCCTCACCAGGTACCACAGGTGGGGTCACGATCTACTGACATTCTCCCCTGTAAATATTCCCCTTTTTGAAGGTGAGCATCCAGGGCCACGGACAGAGCCGTGGCCGCCGTGATATTCCCCATTGAGACCAAATGGCTCGGGTCCGAGTTCCCCAACAGTCCCAGGGCGGCTCATATTCACATATCAACTACTGTTTTACCTAGACAGAATATCACCAGCAACCTGTGAAACATGTGCCATCTGAAGTGTATCCCATGCATAAATGAACCCCGAACTAAATGCCTGTGTCTGTCAGAGTGGGCGCTGTAGTTAAAGGGAACATCACTTGCCATAAACATGACTTTTTTTTCCTGTAAATGCCACTTTTCCCCTGAAGCCGGTGTTGTTTTTCTTTTGTTCCTGTGCCTCCGTATTCCTGAGATATGGCTACTTTTTCCCTTTACAAAAATCTAGTCTTAGAATCATAGAATCATAGAATGGTAGAGTTGGAAGGGACCTCCTGGGTCATCTGGTGCAACCCCCTGCTCAAAGCAGGATTCACTAAATCATCCCTGACAGATGTCTGTCCAGCCTCTGTTTGAAGACTTCCATTGAAAGAGAACTCACCACCTCTCGAGGCAGCCTGTTCCACTCATTGATCACCCTAACTGTTAAAAAGTTTTTTCTAATATCTAATCTGTGTCTCCTCCCATTCAGTTTCATCCCATTGCTTCTAGTCTTTCCTTGTGCAAATGAGAATAAAGATGATTCTTCTACAATGTGACAGTCCTTGAGATATTTGTAGACAGCTATTCAGTCTCCTCTCAGTCTTCTTTTTTGCAAGCTAAACATTCCCAAATCCTGCAACCGTTCCTCATAGGACATGGTTTGCAGACCAGTCACCATTCTGGTGGCTCTTCTCTGAACTTGCTCCAGTTGTCTTGTTAGCCAAGGGGCTGTGGTTATCGACTCTTCTTTGTAGGCATCTTCTTAAGGAATACGCCCCCTTGGTTATCAAGACTAAATTTATATTCAGGGAAGAGAAGGACATTTCTCAGGAACAAAGAGGAGCAGGAACTAAAGAAAAACATTGCCGGATTCAGGAGAACAGGAGCGTTTAGACCTTGCAAAACACAAAAAAACCACATACTTTTGGTAAGTGACATGTCCTGTATTAGTTAGCAGGTTAGTGTAGGGGATGATAAATGGGGGTTCACAAGGTTGTCTGTAAGTCATAATTACGATACGATACACTTTATTGATCCCGAGGGTAATTGGGCATATACAAGTGCCATAGCCAAAAATGTTCCTAAAACCATGCAAGCGTAGTGCACAAGCCGTCCATTTCTGGCTTTACAAAACCATTGAAACAAATTCATGCACGCATTTTGCAATCACCGGACTCCGTCCATACATTACACACAATACAGGCCATTTATCCGCTTGCTGTCCCACAATATTTTCATTTCTACCTAATTGCTTGCATTTTATCTGCGTTTGCAAAATAAATATGCAGAGTCGAAACAAATTATAGACGTGAGGAAGGGACACGGCGCGCTGCACTGGCAATCATTATGTTATTTTCTTCTGCCTAGAAGTCACAGAGCAAAATTAAATCTGATGAAAGGAAAGGCACGATTCCTGGAAAAACTAAACCAGGAGTGTATGAGCAGACGCACGCTGATTTATGATAAAACCCAACTGTAGAGTATAATTAGTACAAAATAGAGTTTTCCTAGAAAGATGGTAATTACATGTAGTAGTAAATACTATAGTCTGTGCCTCGTTTATGTTACACCCTCATAAAGCGCATGCACATGTATGATTGGGTCCATTTATTATCTATCATCTCTCTATTTATTAAAATGTGCAAAGGAAAATAATGTAATATAGGCACAATGGACGACTTGTCACAAAACAATACCACAGCAAAAGAAAAAAAGATTCTGGCAATGTCAAGAATTGTAAAGAAATGTTATAATGTATATAGGCAGCGTAGTTACATTGTTATTTGCCGCTTCAATGATGACAATAGCTTGTTTTCTGATGATCACTTCCCTTTGAACACACAATCTCAATATATGCCAGAGTGATATGGTGTGGACTATCTGAGATTACACTGCTGTCCTGTAAGATAAGGGCTTTTAATTGTAGCTTGATCTTACCACTTCACTAGTTTTCTTACCCTGTCTCTTATTGGTTGAAAAGTGTGCCCATCTCTTTCTATCATACTCAAACACACAGCTGTTTAAAATGTGCAACTACTGAGAACAGAGGTGTATCTAGGCTTTCTGGCACCCGGGGCAAGAATTCGGTTTGGCGCCCCCCCCAAGCACACATGCGATTTGCACACTTAGTCATGTACCGACGAGCTGCTCTCCCTAATGCTCTCAATGTTCAGTGAAAAACTGAGAGAAGCAGGAAGAGAAGCTCGCTGTCACAGGACCATAAGTATGAGAGTCACATTTGAGTGAAGTGTCCATGTCATGACTACTGGAACCTGCAGAGCTGAATCCTGACATTGTAGCTTCTGAATTCTCACAACAAATTCACTGCACACTTTTAGGGTTCTCCCTTACCGGCGGCAAGAGTGCACTGTTATGTCAGCACAAGCATGTGATTTATATACTTCTGGCCACATTCTGACTAGATGTGCTCGGCCTCGCTCTGTTCATTTTCATTGAGTGTGTCCAGACATGTCTAGTCAGCATATGACCACATGTATGTAAGTCACCGGCACGAGAGAATCCTAACAGCGTTCAGTGAGCACTGTGAGAATTCAGAAGTCTGCAGTCACATAGAATGACTGCAGACTCAGCACAAACCTGGACAACCCCTTTAATGTTCCCAACATAAATAAAAACATGAGAATTAGTCAGTATCACAAATAATATTTACACCCAGGTACCCTATAGATGACGTCATCTCTGGAGTCATTCTCCTTCTTCTTGGCCAGACCCCATGATGAGTTTTCTCATCCACAGCCGTCTCTGCAGACCTCCATCTTCTCCGGTCTTCTGCACCAACTCTCCACACGATGCCCTTAAAAATAGAAGAGTCATTGTAACGCTCCTGAATAAAAATATCTGCAATATACTGTCGCCTCATACTATTCCCCTCCCTCCACATACTGTCTCCTCTCACATCCTCCCTGTTCACCATTCTGTCTCCTCATATATTTACCCCCTCACTCTCTATACTGTCTGATCACATACATTTTTCCATCGCTACTCATACTGTGTCCACATACATTCAACAGTTCGCTCCCCATACTGTCTGCACTGTTATGAATGTTTTAGAAATGAATTCTGAGCAGAAGCTCCCTCTGGTGGTTACAAACAGTACTGAACCATTCAATGGGGATTGGCAATCAGGAATTACAGACTGGCTGGATATAAGGGAGGTTTCCCCCCATCATGGTTGCCGGTGATCAATTGTTCTTGTCTCAACGTTGTTTCCTGGTTCACTTGGAAGCTTGCTGAGTCTTGCCTCTTCTCCTGCTCTCAGAAAAGATATTTTCTGTTTTTTGATTTTGTGCTTGCCATTTGCATTTTTCTCTGCATTTCTGTGAGGTTGGCCAGGTTCCCCTCCCCGGGGGGCTTGGGCTCCTCTCGGTTCCTCTGGAGCCACTGTTGTTTGTTCATTTGCCTTTTCCAGTTTTTTCTGTGGCTGCGGCTTAGTTTTGTTACACCAGAGAACTAATTTAGGTGGTAGAGGTCGTGTGATCTCAGGTGTTTTTGCAATTAGTAGCGTTGTTTTTTTTTAGGGTTTTTTGGAATTGCAGTAAGTATCCTTCCTATCCTTTTCTGTCTAGGCAGATTGGGCCCCAGCGTTTGCTCATACTATTTTCTGTCTGTGTCTGTATTTCCTCTTGTCTAACCGCCATTACATGTTTGGGGGCTTCCTATGTTCTTTGGGGATCTGCTCCGGGGCAGATAGCTTTCCTCTTTCTATCTTTAGGTGTAGTTAGCCTCTCAGGCTGTGACGAGGCGTCTAGGACCAACGTAGGAACGCTCCACGGCTGCCTTTAGTTGTGGTGGTTAGTCAGGGTACTGCAATCCAGTAGATTCCAACCTCTCTGGTGTATTGCCGTTTTTGCCTGCTCTCCTCAGCTACCAAAACATAACAGTATCACCGGCCCAAACTGAAAATTATATGGTACTCACAGAAGGGAAACATAGTGTGGAGAGAAAAAAGTTGTCAGAGTTGTCAGAGATTTTTTTTTTTTTCCTGCATTTTTTCCCTCTTTTTCTCTGGGTGCTGAGGAGGATTTTTTTTTCTCTCAATGGAGTTTGCACAGTTGTCTGGCCATGTGGATCAGCTTGCCACTGAAGTTCGGAGTATTGCTACCTATCTTGCAGGGTTGCCGGTTGTGGAACCTAGGATCCCCATGCCAGTTTTGTTTTGGGGGGATCGAGCTAAATTTTTGAATTTCAAAAATAACTGTAAGTTGTTTTTTGCCTTAAAACCTAAGTCCTCAGGGAGCGCAGCACAGCAGGTTCAAATTGTCATCTGTCTCCTGAGCGGCGATCCTCAGGATTGGGCTTTTTCCCTGACACCTGGGGACCCTGTTTTGAGTAATGTTGATGCATTTTTTCTGGCTCTGGGGTTATTGTACGATGAACCTAATGTCACTGATCAAGCTGAAAAAACCTTGTTGGCATTAAATCAGGGGCTTGAGGACGCTGAGTTGTACTGTCAGAAATTCCGAAAGTGGGCAGTTCTGACCAAATGGAATGATGATGCTTTGGCAGCCCTTTTTCGGAAGGGTCTGTCAGAGAATGTAAAAGATGTTATGGTGGGTTTCCCTGCTCCCTCTGGTCTCAATGATTCTATGTCATTGGAGATTCAAATTGACAGACGTTTGCGTGAGCGTAGAGGTATGCGTGGAATGGTGTTGCCTTGTGAACCAGCTTCTGAACCCTTGCAGTGTGATAGAGTGGCTTCTGGGGCACAGCGTCATGAGTTTCGAAAACGCAATGGGTTATGTTTCTACTGTGGTGATGCCTCTCATGCTATTTCAGTCTGCCCTAAGCGGGGAAGACGTTTTGCACGCTCAGTTGTCTTGGGTAGTGTTCAGACTAAATTTCTGTTGACTGTTACCCCGATTTGCTCCCTGTCCACATTTTCTGCTCAGGCTTTTGTTGATTCGGGAGCAGCTATTAACCTGATGAATTTTGATTTTGCTAAACGTTGTGGGTTTCCTTTGATACCCCTACGGAAGTCTATTCCCCTACTGGGGATTGATTCTACCCCTTTGGCTGAGAATAAACCCCAGTTCTCTACTCAGGTGATAATGAGCGTTGAACCTGATCATCAGGAGAGTTGCAAATTTTTGGTGCTGTATAATCTGCATGACATTATTGTACTAGGTTTCCCTTGGTTGCAGTCTCATAATCCTGTTTTGGATTGGAAATCTGTGTCTGTAACCAGTTGGGGCTGCCAATGTGTTAATGCCAACACTCCTGTTTTTTCTGCCTCTCCCCAGGCTCAGGATGATCCTGACTTTTTGACTGATTTTTCTGAAGTGTTTAGCGAAAGTAAATCTGCATCCTTGCCCCCCCATAGGAGCTATGACTGCGCTATTGAATTAGTGCCTGGTAGTAAATTCCCTAAAGGTCGCCTTTTTAACTTGTCTGTACCTGAACATGATGCTATGCGGTCTTATATCAAGGAGTCATTGGAGAAGGGTCATATCAGACCATCCTCTTCACCCTTGGGTGCTGGTTTTTTCTTTGTGGCCAAAAAGGATGGTTCATTAAGGCCGTGTATTGATTATCGTCTCTTGAACAATATCACTGTTAAATATCAATATCCGTTAACCTTGATTTCTGACCTGTTTTCCAGGGTGAAAAGTGCTACTTGGTTTACCAAGCTTGACCTCAGGGGGGCGTATAACCTTATTCGCATTAAGCACGGGGATGAATGGAAGACGGCATTTAACACCCCTGAAGGGCATTTTGAGTACCTTGTGATGCCCTTTGGGCTCACTAATGCTCCTTCTGTCTTCCAGTCCTTCATGAATGACATTTTCAGGGATTTTGTGGATAAATTTCTGATTGTTTATTTGGATGATATCTTGATTTTTTCCAATGACTGGGACTCCATGTGAAACATGTTTGGACTGTGTTCCAGATTTTGAGAGAGAATGCTCTGTATGTGAAGGGATCAAAGTGTCTTTTTGGCGTACAGGGGATCTCATTTCTGGGATTCATTTTGTCTCCATCTGTTATTGAAATGGACCCGGTCAAGGTTCAGGCCATCTGTGATTGGGTCCAACCTACTTCATTAAAGACTCTTCAGAGATTCTTGGGTTTTGCCAATTTTTATCGTAAATTTATTGGTAATTTCTCTGTTATTGTTAAACCATTGACTGATTTGACCAAAAAGGGTTCTGATGTGGTGAATTGGCCTCCTGAGGCAGTCTCTGCGTTTCAGGAACTTAAACAGAAATTCACTTCTGCTCCTGTTCTACGGCAGCCTGATGTTTCTCTGCCATTTCAGGTGGAGGTTGATGCCTCTGAAATTGGGGCAGGTGCCGTTTTGTCCCAAAGAGATCCTGAGACCTCTAAAAGTAACCCTTGTGCTTTTTTCTCTCGAAAATTTTCTCCAACTGAACGTAATTATGACATGGGTAATCGGGAGTTATTGGCCATGAAGTGGGCTTTTGAAGAGTGGAGACATTGGCTGGAGGGAGCCAAACATCAGGTGGTGGTCCTCATGGACCATAAGAATCTGGTTTATCTCAAATCAGCCAAGCGACTTAATCCTAGACAGGCCAGGTGGGCCTTGTTTTTCACACGTTTTAATTTTGTGGTTTCCTTTCTTCCTGGCACTAAGAATGTTAAGGCGGATGCCCTCTCGAGGAGTTTCCTTGCGGACTCTCCTGAGTTATCTGATCCTGCTGTTATTTTGAAAGAGGGTGTAGTTCTTTCCGCCATCTCACCCAATTTGAGACTGGCTCTGGAGGGGTGTCAGGAGGATAAACCAGAGCGCTGCCCTGTTGGGAAATTGTTTGTCCCAGACCAGTGGAAGAAGAGTGTGATGTCTGAGATTCATTGTTCCGCGTTGGCCGGTCATCCCGGAATTTTTGGTACCAGAGACTTGGTGAATCGGTCCTTTTGGTGGCCTACTTTGTCTTGTGACGTCAGGGAATTTGTGCAGTCCT
The DNA here is from genome assembly GCA_033576555.1 of Oophaga sylvatica. NCBI lineage: Eukaryota > Metazoa > Chordata > Amphibia > Anura > Dendrobatidae > Oophaga > Oophaga sylvatica. The sequence continues at coordinate 610,548,902 of JARQOD010000002.1, forward strand.
GTGGGACTTGCTCTCGCTCCAAGCCTTGCTCTCGCTCTAGTGGTTTGTTGATGCCATTGCCTGTGCCAAGAGACCATGGACCCATATCTCTATGGATTTTATTTCCGACCTCCCTGTTTCTCAGAGAATGACCGTTATCTGGGTGATTTGTGATAGGTTTTCCAAGATGATACATCTTGTGCCATTACCTAAGTTGCCTTCCTCCTCCGAATTGGTGCCTTTGTTCCTTCAGCACGTGGTTCGGTTACACGGCATTCCTGAGAACATTGTGTCTGACAGAGGAGTCCAGTTTGTTTCCAGATTTTGGAGGACTTTTTGTTCTAAACTTGGTGTTCAATTGTCTTTCTCCTCTGCTTTTCATCCTCAGACCAATGGACAAACTGAGAGAACAAACCTGACATTGGAGACTTATCTGAGATGCTTTGTGTCTGCTGATCAAGATGACTGGGTCTCTTTTTTGCCTTTGGCTGAGTTTGCTCTTAATAATAGGGCAAGCTCTGCCACTTTGATGTCTCCATTTTTCTGCAATTTTGGGTTTCACCTTCGATTTTCTTCGGGACAGACGGAGGCTTCTGTCTGTCCGGGTGTTGACTCTGTTGTGGAGCGTATGCAGCAGATTTAGGACCAGGTAGTGGAGAGGTTGTCCCTCTCTCAGGAGAAGGCCCAGCGGTTTGCCAACCGGCATAGGACTGATGGTCCTCGGTTTAAAGTGGGGGACTTGGTCTGGTTGTCCTCAAGAAATATCCCTATGAGAGTTGCATCTCCTAAGTTTAAGCCTAGGTTCATTGGACCTTATAAGATCATGGAGATTCTTAATCCTGTTTCCTTTCGTTTACTTCTTCCAGGGACATTTAAGATCCATAACGTGTTCCACAAGTCCTTATTGAAGAGGTTTGTCGAGCCAGTGGTTCCTATGGCTGCGCCCCCTGACCCTGTTTTGGTTGAGGGCAATCTGGAGTATGTGGTTGAGAAAATATTGGATTCTTGTTTTTCTAGACGGAAACTCCAGTATTTGGTTAAGTGGAGAGTTTATGGTCAGGAGGACAATTCTTGGGTGTTTGCTTCGGACATCCATGCTAGGAGACTGATCCGTGCGTATCACAGAGCTCATCCTGACCGACCCGGTTGCACAAATGAGGGTTCGGTGACCCCTCCTCAAGGGGGGGTACTATTATGAATGTTTTAGAAATGAATTCTGAGCAGAAGCTCCCTCTGGTGGTTACAAACAGTACTGAACCATTCAATGAGGATTGGCAATCAGGAATTACAGACTGGCTGGATATAAGGGAGATTTCCCCCCATCATGGTTGCCGGTGATCAATTGTTCTTGTCTCAACGTTGTTTCCTGGTTCACTTGGAAGCTTGCTGAGTCTTGCCTCTTCTCCTGCTCTCAGATAAGATATTTTCTGTTTTTTGATTTTGTGCTTGCCATTTGCATTTTTCTCTGCATTTCTGTGAGGTTGGCCAGGTTCCCCTCCCGGGGGGCTTGGGCTCCTCTCGGTTCCTCTGGAGCCACTGTTGTTTGTTCATTTGCCTTTTCCAGTTTTTTCTGTGGCTGCGGCTTAGTTTTGTTACACCAGAGAACTAATTTAGGTGGTAGAGGTCGTGTGATCTCAGGTGTTTTTGCAATTAGTAGCGTTGTTTTTTTTTAGGGTATTTTGGAATTGCAGTAAGTATCCTTCCTATCCTTTTCTGTCTAGGCAGATTGGGCCCCAGCGTTTGCTCATACTATTTTCTGTCTGTGTCTGTATTTCCTCTTGTCTAACCGCCATTACATGTTTGGGGGCTTCCTATGTTCTTTGGGGATCTGCTCCGGGGCAGATAGCTTTCCTCTTTCTATCTTTAGGTGTAGTTAGCCTCTCAGGCTGTGACGAGGCGTCTAGGACCAACGTAGGAACGCTCCACGGCTGCCTTTAGTTGTGGTGGTTAGTCAGGGTACTGCAATCCAGTAGATTCCAACCTCTCTGGTGTATTGCCGTTTTTGCCTGCTCTCCTCAGCTACCAAAACATAACACTGCACCCATCCCACCACTCACCATACTGTGTCTGCACCCATCCCCCATACTGTTTCCTCATACATGCCCTCATACACACATACTCTTCATTGTGTCCTCAAATCTCCCCACACATTAAATCCCCCATCCCCACTCCAAATCTCCCCACACACATTAAATCCCCCCATCCCCATGCCAAATCCCCCACACACATTAAATCCCCCATCCCCACTCCAAATCCCCCACATACATTAAACCCCAATCCCCACTCCAAATCCCCCCACATACATTAAATCCCCATCCCTACTCCAAATCCCCCACACACATTAAATCCCCCGTCCTCATGCCAAATCCCCCACACACATTATGTACCCCCATCCCCATGCCAAATCCTCCCACACATAAAGTATCCCCCATCCCCACTCCAAATCCCACCGCACATAAAGTATCCCGCATCCGCATCCCCACTCCAAATCCACCCACACATAAAGTATCCCCATCCCCACTCCAAATCCCCCCACATATAAAGTATCCCCATCCCCACTCCAAATCCCCCACACATAAAGTATCCCCATCCCCACTCTAAATCCCCCCCACAACACATTATGTTCTCCCATCCCCACTCCAAATCCCCCACACATCATGTCCCACCTCCCTCCCTTAATCTTCGGTGGTTTCTTCAGCCCAACAGTGAAGCACACTTACCACCAGTGTCCCCCCTTCTGGGCGCCGCCGGTCTAGTGATGTCAGCAGCATGATCACATGACCTGATCACGCTGCTGGCATCGCTCTGACCCGGTGGTCAGAGCTTCAATTGTACTGGCTTGACAGCCAGCACAGAGAACGGCCGACTCCCAGGCCCGGGGCGGCAGAATGCAGCCGCCGGGGGAGACACTGCAGACCGCCGCATTAGGCGGCCCGACTGTGCCCCCCTGCCGGCTGTGCCCAGTGCACGTGCCCCGACTGCCACCCCCTGGATACGCAACTGAATGAGAAGTGCGGTAGAAGCTTTTTACCTGAGATCACAATTGTAACTTGATCTCATCATTTCACTGGTTTTCTTACCCTGTCTCTGGTTGAAAAGTATGCAGATCTCTTCTATCATCCTCAGACACACCGCTGCTTTTAATGTGTTACTACTGAGAAGTGCGTTAGAAATCGTTACCTTTTTATATCTTTGTGGAAATCTAATAATGTTTCCTGATTGAAGTCTTTCTGGTTCCAGTAATGAAAGTCTATGTGTTTAGTACTTCAAGATTTAAATCAGTTATCTTCTCACATAACTCACCTGACATACCTGATCCCCCGATAAGATGTTGAAAAATTAA
>JARQOD010000002.1:610552323-610695379 GCA_033576555.1 Oophaga sylvatica
AGCACATCGGGACTCATGTCTCATTTCATCCACCAACACCAAGTTGAACCACAAGTCCAGAAGTTACTAATCTTTCAACCAGGCTGGAAGGAGATGCATCAGTAACATCCACTTCTCATAGGAGATGCCCCGCATTGTAGGGAGGGCATACAGGCACATTGAGGCCACACACATACTGAGCAAATTCCTTTCTTGGGCTTTCCACAAAGTTGGATCAGCCTATAATTTGATTTTCCACTTTGACTTTGAGTATAATTCCAAACAAGACCTCATGGGTTTAATTGGATTTACTTGATTTTTCTATATTGTTTTTTTCCCCAAAAGCATTCCCCTTGTAATAAAAAAAAGATTTCAACAGGAATATTTCATTCATGATATCTAGGATGTGTATTTTAGGTCACATATTTTTTTGAGCATGTAATTTTAAACGTTATAAAAAAATCGAGCAGTAGGTTGATTTCTGTGTGAAAAATTCCACGGGTTGGGAAAAGTATTTGTGGAGCCCAGCTGCCTCAATCCCATACCAGAAAGTGCATGAAGGATTCTCCACAAGGTCTCACTCATCCACCCTTCACCCGTCCTCGTCCACCAAGGGAGCCCTATTGGATATAAAAGGGGGTGAAGGCGGAAGTCATTTAGTTTTCTGCAAGCAGAGTGAGTCCGCAGGGCAGAGTGAAGTGAAGCTAGCCTGCGAGGATTCTGTTCATCTAGCTGAGGATCTGCAAATCACTAAGAGCAGGAGCGGCCACGCTCTGGAGAGCGGCAAAAGGGAGGCAGCCCACCAACTCCATGTGTAATAACCTTGTGAGGGCCCAAGTAGGCTGGAGGCAAGAGGAGGTAGAAAAGGGGGCAGGGGAGCCTTCCCACCCTCCCCAGCAATATAAACCGGACGCTGGGTCCGGCCACAGGGACCTCCACGACCCAGAAGGAGACAACCGGAATTCCGGAGGACTACAGGTCCCAGAGCCCACAAGCTATAGGTAACAGGGCCAGGGACACGGAGATACATAAGCAGGGAAAGTGTACTCCAGGAGAAAAGCCCACCACAAGTCACCGGTTGCAGGACGAGACTAAGTAGCCCCACAGGCAGGCCAAAACTCATTCAAAAGGCAAGGAACAGGGGCCTTAATACCCCAGTGGGAGAATCTGGATGTGCACCCTTCACCCTACGGCTGGAGATGTACCTGCCCATCTCCAAAAAAGTCCAAATGACTTGTGTGTGTTTCCACCTTCTTATTCCACTCTGCCGGTTCCCCCCCTCATCCCTCACTTAGCGCCCGACGCCTCTCCACCTGTGGGGAGCGATACCACCCTACGCCTAACACCGCCTCATAGACGCGCAGCGCTGGTGATCCTCACCAGGTACCCACAGGTGGGGTCACGTCTACTGACATTCTCCCCGAAATAATTCCCCTTTTTGAAGTGAGCATCCAGGCCACGGACAGAGCCGTGCCCGCCGTATATTCCCCATTGAGACAAAAGGCCGGGTCCAGTTCCCCAACATCCCGGGGCGGCTCATATTCACATATCAACACTGTTTTACCAACAGAATATCACCCAGCAACCTGTGAAACATGTCCACCCTGAAGTGAACCCATGCATAAATGAACCCCGAACAAATGCCGTGTCTGTCAGAGTGGGCGCTGAAGTTAAAGGGAACACCTTCCCCATAAAATGACTTTTTTTCCTGTAAATGCCATTTTTTCCCCTGAAGCCGGTGTTTTTTTTTCTTTTGTTCCGTGCCTCCGTATTCCTGAGGAATGGTACTTTTTCCTTTAAAAAAATCAGTCTTAAATCATAGAACATAAATGGTAGAGTTGAAGGGACCTCCTGGTCACTGGTCAAACCCCCTGCTCAAAGCAGGATTCACTAAATATCCCTGACAGATTCTGTCCAGCCTCTGTTTGAAGACTTCCTTGAAAGAGAACTCACCACCTCCGAGGCACCTTTTCCACTCATTGATCACCCTAACTGTTAAAAAGTTTTTCAATATCTAATCTTTCTCCCCTTCAGTTTCACCCATTCTTTATCTTTCCTTTGCAAAGAAATAAAGATGTTTTTTCTACAATGGACAGTCCTGAATATTTGTAGAAAAGCTATTCAGTCCCTCCATCTTCTTTTTGCAACTAACATTTTCCCCAAAACCTGAACCGTTCCTCAAGGACATGGTTTTCAGACCATCACCATTCGGGGCTCTTCCCTGAACTTGCCCATTGCTTGTTACCAAGGGCTGTGGTTACGACTCTTCTTTGTAGGCATCTTTCTTAAGGAATACGCCCCCTTGGTTCAAGACAAATTTATATTCAGGAAAAAGAAGGACATTTCTCAGGAACAAGAGGAGCAGGAACAAAAAAAAAACATTGCCGGATTCAGAGAACAGGACGTTTAGACCTTGCAAAAAACAAAAAAACCACATACTTTTGGTAATGACATGCCTGTATTAGTTAGCAGTTAGTGTAGGGAAGAAAATGGGGTTCACAAGGTTGCTGAAGCAATAATTACATACGATCACTTTATTGATCCCGAGGGGTAATTGGGCATATACAAGTGCCATACCAAAAATGTTCCTAAAACCATCAAGCTAGTGCACAAGCCGTCCTTTCTGGGCTTTAAAAACCTTGAAACAATTCATGCCCATTTTGCAATCACCGGACTCCGTCCAACATTACACACAATACGGCCATTTATCCGCTTGCTGTCCCACATATTTTTATTTCTACCTAATTCTTCATTTTACTCGTTTGCAAAATAAAACAGGCGAAACAAATTATAGACGGAGGAAGGGACACGGCGCCTGCCTGGCAATCCATTATGTTATTTTCTTCTGCCAGAAGTCCAGACAAAATTAAAAAACTGATGAAAGGAAAAGGCAACGATTCCTGGAAAAAAATAAACCAGGAGGTATGACAACCACCTGATTTTAAAAACCCAACGTAGAGTAAAATTATACAAAAAAGTTTTCCTAGAAAAGGTAATTACATTATTAGTAAATACTATATCTTGCCTCGTTTATGTTACAAACCCTCTAAAGCGCAAGCACATTAGATTGGTCCATTTATTATCTATCATCTCTCTATTTATTAAAATGTGCAAAGGAAAAATAATGAATATAGGCACAATGGACGACTTTCACAAAACAATACCACAGCAAAAGAAAAAAAATTCTGGCAATGTCAAGAATGTAAAAAAAATGTTATAAGTAATACACGAGTTACAATTGTTATTTGCCGCTTCAATGATGACAAAGCGTTTTCTGATGACACTTCCCTTTGAACACACAAACTCAATATATGCCAATGAATGGTGTACTATCTGAATTAAAACTGCGCCTGTAAATAAGGGCTTTTAATTTGTGCTTGATCTACCACTTCACTTTTTCTTTTCCCTGTCCTTTTTGGTTGAAAAGTTTGGCCCATCCTTTCTATCATACCAAACACACAGCGTTTAAAAAATTCAACTACTGAGAACAGAGGTGTTACTAGCTTTCTGGCACCCGGGGCAAGAATTCGGTTTGGGGCCCCCCCCCCAAACAACATGCGATTTGCACACTAGTCAGAACCGACGCGCTCTCCCCTAATGCTCTCAATTTCAGTAAAAACTGAGAGAAGCAGGAAAGAACTCGCTGTCACAGGACCATAAGTTAATCAATTTGAGTGAAGGTCCTTCATGACTACTGGAACCTGCAAGCGAATCCTGACATTGTAGCTTCTGATTCCTCCAACAAATTCACTGCAACTTTTGGGGTTCCCCCTTACCGCGCAAAGGCACGTTATGCAGCACAAGCAGTGATTTATATACTTTCTGGCCACATTCTGACTAGATGTCTCGGCTCGCCTGTTCATTTTCATGAGTGTTCCAACATTCTACACAATGACCACATGTAGTAAGTCACCGGCCACGAGAAACCTAACCGTTCTGAGCACGTGAGAATTCAGAATCTGCATCCAATAGAATGACTGCAGACTCACACAAACCTGGACAAACCCCTTTAATGCCCAACATAAATAAAAAACATAAATTAGTCTACCAAATAATATTTACACCCAGGTACCCATAATAGTCATTCTGAGTCATTCTCCTCTTTTTGGCCAGACCCCCTGATGATTTTCTCACCACAGCCCCCTGCAGACCCCATCTTCTCCCGGTTCTTCTGCACCAACCCCCACACATCCCTTAAAAAAAAAGTCAGTAACGCCCTAAAAAAATACTGCAATAACTGTCGCCTCATACTATTCCCCTCCCCCCCATACGTCTCCTCTACACCCCCTTTCACCATCGTCTCCTCATTAATTTACCCCCTCATCTCTATACGTCTGATCACTACATTTTTCCATCCACCAACTGTGTCCACAAACTTCAACATTCGCTCCCCATACTGTCCTCACGTTATGATGTTTTTAGAAATGAATTCTGAGCAAAGCCCCTCGGGGTTTTACAAACAGTACGAACCATTCAATGGGGATTGGCAATCAGGAATTCAGAAGCTGGATATAAGGGAGGTTCCCCCCCATCAGGTTGCCGGATCAATTGTTCTTGTCTCAACTTTTTTTCCTGGTTCACTTGGAAGCTTGCTGAGTCTGCCCTTCTCCTTCTCTCAAAAAGATATTTTTCTGTTTTTTGATTTTGTGCTTGCCATTTGATTTTTCTCTGCATTTCTGTGAGGTTGGCCAGGTTCCCCCCCCGGGGTGGGCTTTCCTCCGGTTCCTCTGGACCACTGTTGTTTGTTCTTTGCCTTTTCCAGTTTTTCTGTGGCTGCGGCTTAGTTTTGTTACACCAAGAACAAAATTTTGGTGGAAGGCTGGATCTCAGGGGGGGGTTTGCAATTATAACGTTGTTTTTTTTAGGGGTTTTTTGGAAGCGTAAGTATCCTTCCTATCCTTTTCTGTCCTAGCAGATTGGGCCCCAGCGTTTCTCATACTATTTTCTGTCGTGTCGTATTTCCTTTGTCTAACCGCCATTACAGTTTGGGGCTTCCTAGTTCTTTGGGATCGCTCCGGGGCAGAACTTTCCCTTTCTATCTTTAGGTGTAGTTAGCCTCTCAGGCTTGGGCGAGGCGTCAGGACCAACGAGGAACCTCCCACGCGCCTTTATTGTGGGGTTAGTCAGGGTACGCAACCATAGATTCCAACCTCTCTGGTGTATTGGCCGTTTTTGCCTGCTCTCCTCAGCACCAAACAAACATTCACCGCCCAAACGAAAATTATATGGTACTCACAGAAGGAAACAATGTGGAGAGAAAAAAGTTGTCAGAGTTGTCAGAGATTTTTTTTTTTTTCCTGCTTTTTCCCTCTTTTCCTGGGTGCTGAGGAGGATTTTTTTTTTCTCTCAATGGAGTTTGCAAGTTGTCTGGCCATGTGGACGCTTGCCACTGAAGTTCGGAGTATTGCTACCTATCTTGCAGGGTGCCGGTTGTGGAACCAAGGACCCCATGCCATTTTGTTTTGGGGGACGAGCTAAAATTTGAATTTCAAAAAAACGTAAAGTTTTTTTTGCCTTAAAACCTAAGTCCTCAGGGAGGCGCCACAGCAGGTTCAAAATGTCTCTGTCTCCTGACGGCGATCCCAGGATTGGCTTTTTCCCTACAACCCGGGACCCTTTTTTGAGTAATGTTGATGCATTTTTTTTGGCTCTGGGGTTATTGTACGAGAACTAATCCGGATCAAGCAAAAAACCTTTGCATTAAACAGGGCTTGGGACGCTGATTGTACTGTCAGAAATTCCGAAAGTGGGCGTTCTGACCAAATGGAATGAGAGCTTTGGCAGCCCTTTTCGGAAGGGTCTGTCAAGAATGTAAAAGATTATGGTGGGTTTCCCTGCTCCCCGCTCAATGAATTCTAGTCATTGGAGATTCAAATTGACGACGTTTGCGTGAGCGTAAGGTATGCGTGGAATGGTTTGCCTTGTGAACCACTTCTGAACCCTTGCAGTGTGAAGAGTGGCTTCTGGGGACACGTCATGATTTCGAAAACGCAATGGGTATGTTCTATGTGGTGAATTGCCCCATGCTATTTCAGTCGCCCTAAGCGGGGGGAAGACGTTTTGCACCTCATTGTCTTGGTAGGTTCAACAAATTTTGTTGCTTTACCCCGATTTGCTCCCTGCCACTTTTCGCTCAGGCTTTTTTTGATTCGGGAGGCAGTATTACCTGATAATTTTTGATTTTGCTAAACGTTGTGGGTTTCCTTTAACCCCTACAATCTATTCCCCCCTGGGGATGATTCTACCCCTTTGGCTAGAATAACCCCAGTTCTCTACTCGGATAATGAGCGTTGAACCTGACATCAGGAGGTTGCAAATTTTTGGTGCTGTATAACTGCCATGACATTATTGACTATTTTCCCTTGGTTGCATCCATAATCCTGTTTTGGATTGGAAATCTGTGCGTAACCATTGGGGGGCTGCCAATGTGTTAATGCCAACACTCCTGTTTTTTCTCCTCTCCCCAGGCCAGGTGATCCGACTTTTTTGATGAATTTTTCTGAATGTTTTACGAAAGAAAATCTGCACCTTCCCCCCTAGGGCTATGACTGCCTATTGAATTAGTCCTGGTAGAAATTTTCCCTAAAGGTCCCTTTTTAACTGTCTGTACCTAACATGATGCTATCGGCTTATATCAAGGAGTCTTGGAGAAGGGTCCTATCAACCATCCCTTCACCCTTGGGTGCGGTTTTTTCTTTGTGGCCAAAAAGGATGGTTCATAAAGGCGTGATTGATTATCGCTCTTAACTATCACTGTTAAATATCAATATCCGTAACCTTGATTTCTGACCTTTTTCCAGGTAAAAGTGCACTTGGTTTTACCAAGTTGACCTCAGGGGGGGGTATAACCTTATTCGCATTAAGCCGGGAAATGGAAGACGGCTTTAACACCCCGAAGGGCATTTGATACCTTGTGTGCCCTTGGGCCACTAATCTCCTTCGTCTTCCATCCCTTCATGAATTACATTTCAGGATTTGTGGAAAATTTTCGATTGTTTATTTGGAGAATCTTGATTTTTTCCAAACGGGACTCCTCATGTGAAACATGTTTGGACTGTGTTCCAGATTTGAGAGAGAATGCCTGTAGTGAAGGGATCAAAGTGTCTTTTGGCGTACAGGGATCTCATTTCTGGGATTCATTTTGTCTCCATCTGTTATTGAAATGGACCCGGTTAAGTTGGGGGCCCATTGTGATTGGGGTCCCAACCTACTTCTTAAGACTCTTCAAATTCTTGGGTTTTCCAATTTTTATCGAAATTTATTGGTAATTTTCTCGTTTTGTTAAACCATTGACTATTTACCAAAAAGGGTTCTGATTGTGAATTGGCCTCCTGAGCATCTCTCTTTCGAACTTAAACAAAATTCACTTCTCCCTGTTAACACGGCAGCCGATGTTTCTCTCCTTTCAGGTGAGGTTGATGCCTCGAAATTGGGGCAGTGCCTTTTGTCCCAAAGAATCCCGAACCTCTAAAAGTAACCCTGTGCTTTTTTCTCTCGAAAATTTTCCCAACCGAACGTAATTATGACAGGGGGAATCGGAGTTATGGCCATGAAGTGGGCTTTTGAAGATGGAGACTTGGGCTGGAGGAGCCAAACACAGGTGGTGGCCCTCATGGACCATAAAATCTGGTTTTATCTCAAAACAGCCAGCGACTAATCCTAGACGGCCAGGTGGGCCTTTTTTTCAACACGTTTTTAAATTTTTGTGGTTTCCTTCTTCCCCGGCACTAAAATTTAAGGCGGATGCCCTCTCAGGAGTTTCCTTGCGGATCTCCTGAGTTATTGATCCTGCGTTATTTTTAAAGAGGGTATTCTTTCCGCCACTCACCCAATTTAGACTGGCTCTGGAGGGTGTCAGGAGGTAAACAACGCTGCCCTGTTGGGAATTGTTTGTCCCAGACCATGAAAAGGTTGATGTCTGAGATTCATTGTTCCGCGTTGGGGGCCGGTCATCCCGAATTTTTGGACCAGAGACTTGGTGAATCGGTCCTTTTGGTGGCCTACTTTGTCTTGTGACTCAGGGAATTTGTCAGTCCTGTGGGGTTGCCCCTCGCTCCAAGCCTTGCTCCGCTCTAGTGGTTTGTTGATGCCATTGCCTGTGCCCAAGAGACCTGGCCCATATCTCTATGGATTTTTATTCCGACCTCCCTGTTTCCAAGAAACCGTTATCTGGGTGATTTGGATAGGTTTTCCAAGTGATACTCTTGGTGCCATTACCTAAGTTGCCTTCCTCCTCCGAATTGGTGCCTTTGTTCTTTTACACGTTGTTCGGTTTACACGGCATTCCGAGAACATTGTGTCTGACAGAGGAGTCCAGTTTGTTTCCAGTTTTGGAGGACTTTTTGTTCTAAACTGGTTCAATTGTCTTTCTCCTCTGCTTTTCATTCCTCAGACCAATGGACCAACTGAAGAACAAACCTACATTTGAGACTTACTAGATCTTTTGTGTCTGCTGATCAAGATACGGGTCTCTTTTTTGCCTTGGCTAGTTTGCTCTTAATAATAGGCAACTCCCACTTTGAGTCCCATTTTTCTGCAATTTTGGGTTTCCTTCGATTTTCTTCGGGACGACGGAGGCTTCGCGCCGGGTTGACCTTTGTGGACGATGCAGCAGATTTTTGGACCAGGTATGGAGAGGTTGTCCCTTTTTCAGGAAAGGCCCGCGTTTGGCCAACCGCTAGGACTGATGGTCCTCGGTTTAAAGTGGGGGACTTGGCGGTTGTCCTCAAGGAAATATCCTAAGAGTTGCACTCCTAAGTTTAAGCCAGGTTCATTGGCCTTATAAGATCATGGAGATTTCTTAATCCTGTTTCTTTTTGTTTACTTTCTTCCAGGACATTTAAATCCATAACGGTTCCACAATCCTTAGAAGAGGTTTTCGAGCCAGTGTTCCTAAGGCTGCCCCCCTGACCCTTTTTTGGTTGAGGGCAATCTGAGTAGTGGTTAGAAAATATTGGATTCTTGTTTTTCGACGAAACCCAGTATTTGTTTAATGGAGAGTTTATGGCAGGGACAAATTCTTGGGTGTTTGCTTCGGACCCATGCTAGAACTGACCGTGCGTATCCCCAGAAGCCACCTGACCGCCCGGTTGCACAAATGAGGGTTCGGTACCCCTCCTCAAGGGGGGTACTATTAAGAATGTTTTAAAAAAGAATTCTGAGCAAAGCTCCCTCTGGGGTTACAAACAGTACTGAACCAACAAGAGGATTGGCAATCAATTTACAGACTGGCGGATTAAGGGAGATTTCCCCCCATCAGGTTGCCGGGTCAATTGTTCTTGTCTCAACTTGTTTTCCTGGTTCACAGGAAGCTTGCTGGTCTTTGCCTCTTCTCCCCTCCGATAAGAATTTTTCGTTTTTGTTTTGGCTTGCCATTTCATTTTTCTCTGCATTTTCTGTGAGGTGGCCAGGTTCCCCTCCCCGGGGGGGCTTGGGCCCTCTCGGTTCCTCGGCCACTGTTTTTGTTCATTTGCCTTTTCCAGTTTTTTCTGTGGTGCGGCTTTTTTGGTTACAACCAAGAACTAATTTAGGTGGTAGAGGTCGTGTGACTCAGGTGTTTTTTGCAATTAGAGCGTTTTTTTTTTTTAGGGATTTTGGAATTGCATAAGTTCCTCCTATCCTTTTTTTTTTTTTTTTTTGTCTAGGCGATTGGGCCCCACTTTTGCTCATACTTTTTCTTCTTGTCTGTATTTCCTCTTTCAACCCCATTACAAGTTTGGGGCTTCCTATTTCTTTGGGATCTGCTCCGGGGCAAAGCTTTCCTCTTTCATCTTTAGGTGTAGTTACCTCCAGCTGTACAGGCGTCTAGGACCAACGTAGGAACGCCCACGGCTGCCTTTATTTTGGTGGTTATTTAGGGTACTGCAATCCGTAGATTTCCAACCTCTCGGGTATTGGCCTTTTTGCCGCTCTCCTCAGCTACCAAAACAAACACGCACCCATCCACCACTCACCATACTTTCTGCACCCATCCCCCATACTGTTTCCTCATACATGCCCTCCATACACACATACTCTTCATTGTTCCTCAAATCTCCCCCACATTAAACCCCCATCCCCCTCCAAATCTCCCCACACACATTAAATCCCCCCATCCCCATGCCAAACCCCCACACACTTAAATCCCCCATCCCCACCCAAAAACCCCCCACAACATTAAACCCCAATCCCACCCAAACCCCCCACATACATTAAATCCCCACCCCTCCAAATCCCCCCACACATTAAATCCCCCGCCTCATGCCAAACCCCCACACACATTATGTACCCCCCTCCCCCATCCAAATCCTCCCACACATAAAGTAAACCCCCCCTCCCCACCCAAATCCCACCGCACATAAAGATCCCGCATCCGCATCCCCACCCCAAATCCACCCACACATAAATAACCCCATCCCCACCCAAATCCCCCCACATATAAAGTACCCATCCCCACTCCAAATCCCCCCACATAAAGATCCCCCTCCCCACCTAAATCCCCCCCACAACACATTATGTTTCCCATCCCCACCCAAATCCCCCCACACATCATTCCCCCCCCCCTCCCTTAATCTCTGGTTTCTTAGCCCAACAGTGAACACACTTACCACCATGCCCCCCTTCGGGGGCCGCCGTCTAGTGATTCAGCACATGATCACATGACCGACACCTGCTTGGCATGCTCTGACCCGGGTCAGCTTCAATTGTCTGGCTTGACAGCCACAAGAGAACGCCGACTCCCGGCCCGGGCGGCAGAATGCGCCGCCGGGGAGACACTGCACCCGCCCATTAGCCCCGACGTGCCCCCCGCCCTGGCCCAGTGCACGTGCCCCACCCACCCCCTGGATACGCAACTGAATAGAAGTGCGGTAGAAGCTTTTTTCCTAGATCACAAATTGAACTTGACTCACATTTCACGGTTTTTCTTACCCTGTTCCCGTTAAAAAATGCAGATCTCTTCTTCATCCTCAACCACCGGCTTTTAATTTTACTACGGAATGGTTAGAAATGTTTACCTTTTATACTTTGTGGAAATCTAATAAGTTTCCTGATGAAGTCTTTCTGGTTCCATAAGAAATCTATGTTTTAACTCAAGATTTAAATCAGTTATCTCTCACAAATCACCTACATACCTGATCCCCCATAAGATTGAAAAATTAATAATTCTTGTGTAATCCCAAGCGCTGGTACCGGAGGATAATCAGGCATGAGGGGTTTGAAATGGCATAGGCCAATTTATACCCCAGAGTTAAATTGCCTGGCCATAAAAACCTGGGGATATAATCAAGCCTAAGTGTAAACCCTGATAATCTGGACTTAGATCCTATGGCCGTTTCAAAACCCTTTATACCTCCCAGCTCTGAGTATAACGATATCTTATTCCACAATAACAACATTTTCTTATTGGAACACAATCTACTTTTCCACGTCTTGACACCCCCTATCTATTTTTTTTATAGTGGCCTAACAATAATTTTTGAGTATGAATGAAGCGGAAAACTTGGGAAGCCCCCAGGCAAACATAGAAAACATCAAACTTTAATGGTGAACAAATTAAATCCAAGAACCCAAGCAACAGTATAAAGTTTTGAGCCAGATTAACGGAGTCATAATATGCCCATGTCTATGAGGTGTGATGTTTGCATCAGTGCCGATAAGCGGACAGAATATGTTTAAGGTCTCATTCATACATCAGTATTTGATCAGTGTTTGTATATCAAAGCCCAGAGTGGAACTTACAGAGAAAAACTATCATAGAAATATGACAACTGTTTTGAGTCTTGCAGGCATAGAAATACTGATCAAAAATACTGATGAGGCCTAAAGTATAGTCTATGCAGGCAGGCTTGGACTGGTGCATCGGGGACAGGTAAATTCCCTGTAGGCCACACACTTACATGATACTACACTTTGCAGAAGCAACATCTACTTACTCACTAAACAGTTAATCATACAGCAGTAATTATAGCTAAAAAACAATGTTTTTTTTTTATTCATTAAACAAACTACTCAATTTGTTATTACATAGAAGCCAAAACTAAGTACTTTGTGTACTGGTCTCAGCTCAGTTTTGCAAGTAACCAAACAGTGGGCCCCCCCAGAATCAATCTTAATGATGGGCTTTTGGTATCCCAGATTGACACTGCATATAGGAGTACAAAACATTTCATCAATAAACTTATAGATTCACCAAATCATTTTTTTTCCGAGAACGCATCAACTTTAAAGCAAACATGTCTAAAAAGTCCTATCGGTGCCTGGAGACTAAAGTGGAGGTGACACTTTATAATCCTTCTGATGATAAATATTGACTCAGTAAAGTGAGATAATACTGAAAATCCCGCCGCAATGGAAAACAATCCGATAGTCACTTATTCATAAACATTGTAACTTATCCTTGTCGTAAAAATGTAAAATTATTTAGTTTTGTCTTCATTCGCTTTTATTACGTACAATATGTTGAGTCTTCTGGGAAATTGATTTTTATGAGATTGTAAGTACGACAATATAAACAATGAGTTTAATGCACATTTTTTTTCTGAAAATACAAACAATAAACACATGCCATAAATTATCCCTCTTAAAAATGTCTCATTAGATGGTGAAAAATCAGTGACGAAAATGAATTCTTCATTTTCCATTAAAACAAACAAGTGATGGCTCATTTTGATACTGCTGGAAATTAAAAAGATTTTTTTTTTTTTGTAAGTTATCCAAGACATTGTGAAGATGGATAGAGAGAGCATGGAGCTGAACTAGGAAGCTACGAGCCACAAGTACTATACAGAACATTATGGAGGCTGTGCACGTTGGGTTAACACGGTAATACGTTTGATGTCACGCTTCCAAGCATTACAGGCATGCTCACCACTGATAGTACACCTCTGGACTCTGCTGCATTAATTGTGCTACCTGACCTACTCAGTTCTGCTGCATTGTTGGACTCTGCTGCATTATTTTTACCCACCTGACTTACTCAGTTCTGCTGTATTGATTGTGCTGCCTGAGCTACTTATCTTTACCGCATTTCTGGACATATTCTGCAGGTGTCATTGGTGATGGAGGAAACGTCACGCCCAGAAGCTCTGGGCAGTGCAGGCTCTGTCCAGCTACCTAAATTAGGGTCGCTGGCACCTGTAGTACTGTTCAATTTGGAAGCTTGGGTGTGTGTGCGCTGTCCAGCTGAGTGATCAGCTCCCTGCTTCAACCAATTGGACAGCACCACACTCTATTAACCTTTTCACCCCTTTGACATTTTCTATTTTTGCGATTCTGTTTTTTGCTCCCCTTCTTCCCACGGCCATAACTTTTTTATTTTTCTGTCAATATGGCCTTGTGAGACCTTGGTTTTACTATATAGTGTGCTGGAAAATGGAAAAAAAAATCAAATTTCGATGAAATTGCAAAAAAGTGCAATTCCCCAATTGTTTTTTTTTGTTTTAACCATGTTCACCAAATGCTAAAACTGACCTGCCATTATGATTTTCAATGTCATTACGAGATGCCAAATATGTATAGGTTATTTTTTGTTTAACCCCTTCACCCCCGAGGGTGGTTTGCACGTTAATGACCGGGCCAATTTTTACAATTCTGACCACTGTCTCTTTATGAGGTTATAACTCTGGAACGCTTCAACTGATCTTCGCGATTCGGAGATTGTTTTCTCGTGACATATTGTACTTCATGTTAGTGGTAAAATTTCTTCATTATAACTTGCGTTTAATTTTGAAAAAAAAATGGATATATGGTGAAAATTTTGAAAATGTTGCAATTTTCAAACTGAATTTTTTATTCCCTTAAAACAGAGAAATATGTCACGCAAAAATAGTTAATATATAACATTTCCCACACGTCTACTTTACATCAGCACAATTTTGGAACCAAAATTTTTTTTGTTAGGAAATTATAAGGGTTAAAAGTTGACCAGCGATTTCTCATTTTTTACAAAATTTACAAAACCATTTTTTTAGGGACCACCTCACATTTGAAGTCACTTTGAGGGGTCTATATGGCAGAAAATACCCAAAAGTGACACCATTCTTAACTGCACCCCTCAAGGTACTCAAAACCACATTCAAGAAGTTTATTAACCCTTCAGGTGCTTCACAGGAGCTGAAGCAACGTGGAAAAAAAAATGAACATTTAACTTTTCAGTCACAAAAATGATCTTTTACAAACATTGTTTTTATTTCACAAGGGTAAAAGTAGAAAATGAACAAATAAAGTTGTTGTGCAATTTCTCCTGAGTACGCCAATACCCCATATGTGGGGGGAACCACTGTTTGGGAGCACGGCAGAGCTCATAAGGGAAGGAGCGCCGTTTGAATTTTTCAAACCAAAATTGGCTGGAATTGAGATTGGACGCTATGTCGCGTTTGGAGAGCCCCTGTGTGCCTAAACAGTGGAAATCCCCCATAAGTGACACTATTTTGGAAACTAGACCCCCTAAGGAACTTATCTAGATCTGTTCTTAGCACTTTGAACCCCCAAGTGATTCACAAAAAGTTTATAATGCCTGGATATGAAAAAAAATTCCACAAAAATGATTTTTAGTCCCCAATTTTGATTTTTCCCAGGGAAATTGGACCCCAAAAGTTGTTGTCCAATTTGTCCTGAGTACGCTGATACCCCATATGTGGGGGGAAGCTATTTGGGCGCACGGCATGGCTTGGAAAGGAAGTAATAAAGTTTTGGAATGCAGACTTTGATGGAGTCATGCTCCATTTGCAGAGCCCCGGATGTGCCTAAACAGTGGAAACCCCCCACAAATGACACCATTTTGGAAACTAGACCCCCTAAAGAACTTATCTAGATATGTGGTGAGCACTTTGAACCCCCAAGTGCTTCACACAAGTTTATAATGCCCGGGCATGAAAATAAAATATCCTATTTTTTTCACACAAAAATGATCTTTTAGTCACCAATTTTTTATTTCCCAAGGTTAACAGAAGAAATTGGACCCACAAAAGTTGTTGTCCAATTTTTCCTGAGTACACTGATATCCCATATGTGGGCGGTACCACTGTTTGGGTGCAGGGCAGAGCTCGGAATGAAAGGAGCGCCATTTGACTTTTTCCAACCAAAATTGGCTGGAATTGAGATTGGACGCCATGTCACATTTGGAGAGACCCTGATGTGCCTAAACAGTGGAAACCCCCCACAAGTGACCACATTTTAGAAACTAGACAACCTAAGGAACTTATCTAGATCTGTGGTGAGAAATTTGAACCCCCAAGTGCTTCACACAAGTTTATAACGTAGAGCCGTAAAATTAAAAAATCATATTTTTTCCAAAAAAATTATCTTTTCACCCCAATTTTTATTTTCCCAAGGTAACAAGACCCCAAAGGTTATTGTCCAATTTGTCCTGAGTACGCTGATACCCCATATGTGGGGGTAAACCACTGTTTGGGCTGGCATGGCAAGCTCAGAAGGGAAGGACGTTTTGGATTGCAAACTTTGATGGAATGTTCTGCTGGCGTCATGTTGCGTTTGGAGAGCCACTGATGTACCTAAGCATGGAAACCCCCCACAAGTGACCCTATTTTGGAAACTATACCACCCAAGGAACTTATCTAGATATGTGGGGAGAACTTTGAACCCCCAAGTGCTTCACAGTAGTTTATAACGTAGAGCCATAAAAATAAAAAATCATAATTTTTTTCCACAAAAATGATATTTTTGCCCCCAATTTTTTATTTTCCCAAGGATAACAGAAGAAATTGGACCTCAAGAGTTATTGTGCAATTTGTCCTCGGTACGCTGATACCCCATATGTGGGGGTAAACTATTGTTTGGGCGCATGGCAGAGCTCAGAAGAGGAGAACCGTTTGACTTTTTCAACGCAGAATTGGCTGGAATTGAGATCAGACGCCATGTCACATTTGGAGAGCCCCTGATGTGCCTAAACAATGGAAACCCCCCAATTCTAACTCCAACCCTAACCCCAACACACCCCTAAGCCTAGTCCCAACCATAGCCATAACCCTAACCACTAACCTAACCTAACACACCTCTAACCGTCATCCCTAACCCTGATTCTAACTTTAGCCCCAATCCTAACCCTAACTTTAGCCCCAACCCTAACCCTAATCCTAACGCTAATGGGAAAATGGAAATAAACACATTTTTTAAATTTTATTATGTTTCCCTAACTAAGGGGGATAAAGGGGGGTTTGATTTACTATTTATAGCGGGTTTTTATGTTTGGCAGCTGTCACGCTAAAAGACGCTTTTTATTGCAAAAAGTAGTTTTTGCAACACCACATTTTGAGAACTATAATTTTTGCATATTTTGGCCCACAGAGTCATATGAGGTCTTATTTTTTGCGGTACGAGTTGACGTTTTTATTGGTACCATGTTTGGGCATGTGACCTTTATTGATCGCTTTTTATTACGATTTTTAGGAGGTTAGAATAAACAAAAATCAGCAATTCATTAATTCCTTTTGGGGGCGTGCTTATACCGTTCCGTGTGTGGTAAAATTGATAAAGTAGTTTTATTCTTCGGGTTAGTACGATTACAGCGATACCTCATTTATATCATTTTTTTATGTTTTGGCGCTTTTATACAATAAAAACAATTTTATATAAAAAATAATTATTTTTGCATCGCTTTATTCTGCGAGCTATAACTTTTTTAATTCTTCGCTGATGATGCTGTATCACAGCTTGTTTTTTGCGGGACAAGATGACGTTTTCAGCGGTACCAAGATTATTTATATCCGTCTTTTTGATTTCTTGTTATTCCACTTTTTGTTTGGCGGTATGATGATAAAGCATTTTTTGCTTTGTTTTTTTTTTAAGGGGTTCACTAAAGGGGTTAACTAGTGGGACAGTTTTATAGGGCGGGTCGTTACGGACGCGACAATACTAAATATATGTACTTTTATTGTTTTTTCATTTTTTTATTTACATAAAGAAATTAATTTATTGGGGAATATTTTTTTTTATTTATTTAGGGATTTTTTAAATTTTTTTACACTTGTTATTTTTATTTTTTTTACATTTTTACTTTGTCCCAGGGTGGGACATCACTGTATAATGATGACCAGCGATCTGACAGGCACTGCAGGAGGCTTTCTCAGGCACTGACAAGCCACCTCCCTGCTGGACTCGGAAGGACCCCCGTCGCCATCTTGGATCCGGGGTCCTGCAGGGAGGAGGCCCTCGGAACATCGTGCTGCTCTGAGGGTCTCAGGGAAGCACGCAGTGAGCCCCCTCGCTGCTCGATGGTTCCCTGTGCTGCCGAAACACTGCGATCAAGTTTGATCGCAGTGTGCCGGGGGTTAATGTGCCGGGAGCAGTCAGTGACCGCTCCTGGCACATAGTGCTGGATGTCAGCTGTGATAATCAGCTGACTCCTGGCCGCAATCAGACGCGCTCCCCCAGGGAGCACGTCTGATCGCATGTGAAGTACTATCCCGTCCATGGTCATGCGGGCCCAGGTACCATGGACAGGATAGTATGTCCGATGTCAGAAAGGGGTTAAGTGGTGAAAAAAAAATACAAAATTTGTAAAAAAAAAATAAAACAAAAATAAATTGCTTCATTTTCCGAGACCCGTAGCATTTCCATTTTTCATGACCCTGGGGCTGGGTGAGGGCTTATTTTTTAATTGTTTTATTTTGAATAGGGAGAATGGGGGCGATATACACTTTTATATTTATATTTTTTACTTTTTACCTGCTTCATTAGTCTCCATGGGGACTAGAAGCTGTAATCATCCGATCGCTTGTGCTAGAGAGTGGGGCTGCAGCCCTGCTTTGTGAAGCAGAAATGCTCACTTGCTATGAGAGCCGACTGCTAGATGGCGCTTATAGCAATCCAGCCATGACAACCACAGGGGTCTCCTGCAGATTACAGGATGTCATGCCAACCTATCGGCAGCCTGCAGTCTGGTGACACGGGTGCGATGGGCGAGATGAGTGATGCGCGATCTTATTAAATACCGCTGTCAAAGATTGACAGCAGCATTTAACATGTTAACAGTCGTGGTTGGATCGCAATTCCACCTGCAGCTGTTAGGCTAAGTGCACACGTTCAGGATTATTAGCGTTTTTTTTTTGCGTTTTTCGCTGCAAAAAAACACTTAAAAAACGCATGAATTCAGCATCCTATTATTTAGAATGAACTCTGCTATTATTGTGCACATGGTGCGTTTTTTTCCGCGAAAAAAAACGCATCGCGGAAAAAAAGCAGCATGTTCATTAATTTCATGGAAAACTAGCGTTTTCCCGCTATGTTATTGAGCTAGAATGTTCAGGAAAAATTTGCGGTAAAAACGTGCAAAATCCACGCAAAAAAATGCATCAAAAACTGCAAGAAAAATGCATGCGTTTCTACCGCTGAAAGAGTCCGTTTTTGCTCAGGAATTTTCTGCAAACATTCCTGAACGTGTGCACTTAGCCTTAGAGGTACGTCAACTCTTCAAATCAGATGACATGTGCTGGAAAAGATGTGGGCTCAGCGCCTGCTGTTTCTCCGCTCCCCTTTTGTTTATTAGGCTATGGTCACACTATCAGTATTTTACATCAGTATTTGTAAGCCAAAAGCAGAAGTGGGTCAAAAATGCAGAAATGGTGCATGTATTTCTGTTATACTTTTTCTCTGATTGTTCTTCACCTAGTTTTGGCTTACAAATACTGATGTAAAATACTGATAGTGTGACTGTAGCCTTAGTTTCTTGTTCTGTCTTCAGCCCATTTACTGACAACTCTTCTGTTTTTTTATTGTGTACGTTGCCTGCTCAACTGGTTCTGACCCAGAAACCTGACCACTTCTGCCAACTTACAACACTGGCCAGCAGCCTATTCTGTGGTCCCAGCCCAATGCCCCCTTTTTCATTCCTGATCTGTATACAGGTGCTAAAGGTTGAATGCCAGGGCAACCCCTGGGATCTGGTCAACGGAGTAGCTAGCGCTAAGCCTGTCCATGGTAGCCATTTTTTAGAGCTTCCAAGTGACCACTCATGTGGTGGAATTGCATAGGGGATACAGGCTCAATCTCTTGCATGTGTTGTTAGTGACATCCCACAAGAGGAGGACGAATCAGTTAGGAGGACATCATTTTATTGGAGCCCTGCATCTGATTAATGAAACCTCGTAAGACCCAGCAGTAAATTTCGCTGTTCTTTTTAAGCCTTACATCTTACCAGGCATTTAGTTGTAGTGGCTACCTGATTTTCTAAGTTTTTCTCAGCCTAAGGTTAAGCTCAAACATTACATATTTGCTGCTGATTTTCTGTGTAGATTTGCATGCAAAAAATCTGCAGACTCTTTCAAATAATGTTATACTGTATACACCCTTGCTGAAAATTTCTAATAAAAAATTAATCTGCAGTTCAGTTTAAAATGCGCAGCATGCCAATGCAAAGGATGAAATCTGCAACAAATCCACAGTAAAATGTCATATAGTGTATATGGATGTTGCTGCAGATTTCACTGCAGATTAGCATGCTGGAAGGTTGTGGGAGTGACAGGAGCACAGCCCTAGCTACAAGGCAAAGCACCGACAGATAATGTTAGGGGAAAAGCTTCAACAGGAATCACTCTAAAAATGATAAGAGCTGCAAAGACTGATGAGTCAGAGACACCGTTGCCAGCATGCTTGGACTGGCCCACAGGAGAATCCTCCGCTGTGCATGAGTGGGCCATCACCCTCTTATATGAGCAGTACTTGCCACAATATACTTGAATCACTATGTACAGACAAAGTCGGCATCTTATTCATTAACGATCTACCCAGTTCATTGTTATATAACTTTGTGATTGTGGCTAATGTCACATTTGCATGTCCCTGGAGGCTCAAAAGGAGAAAGAAAGAAAAGAGCGAGTGGAGAAAGAAGAGATTCTGTCTACAGGTGATGACCATACCTGGGAATCTACAAGGCCAACAAGAATTTATGGTAATATTAGTCTTAAAACATTTATGCAACTGGTCACAAAGGAGTTTGAAGTTGCATATCACTTGCAGTGATTTTTTGGTGATGAGGACATCATTTTCAACTCTCACCTCGGGACCAAAAAATTCATTTTTTTGTGATGGTTGAGTTATGGTCATGGTAGGTTGTAGATTGTCATATTACCCCAATCACAATCATTAAATACAGTCTCATAATTCAACACAACAATCTTCATGCCACGCTATCATAATACATTACACCTCTTCAGTAGCGTAGCTACTGGGGGGCAGAGGGGGTGGTCGCCACAGTCCCAGTGCTCTGAGGGGTCCACCCGGAGCTACACTATTGTAACTGTATAAGCGTGCACAGTGCACCTATACGGTTACACTCTGTGGCAGGGCAGGGAGACTCAATCTCCTTGCACTGCCACCCAGCCGCTATGGTGTCCTTGAGCAGGAAGGGGGGGCCTGGTGTCTGCCACTCATCACTACAAGTTCAACTGTATTGGCTGGATACCGATACAGTTGAAATCAGTGACACACTCCCTCTCCCATCATTTCCCCTCTGCATTTGACATCAATGATGCAGACACTGACAGCGGGCACAATGACGTCAGTACATGTTGACCCCTGTATAAAGGCCTATTGGGAGTACAATATACTATATGGAGGCCTATGGGAAGTGCCTTATACTATATGGAGGCCTATGGGAAGTGCATTATACTATATAGAGAACTATGGGGAGTGCATTATACTATATAGAGGTCTATGGGGAGTGAATTATACTATATGGAGGCCTATGGGGAGTGCATTATACTATATAGAGGCATATGCAGAGTGCATTATACTATAAGGAGACCTATGGAAAGTGCATTTTACAATATGGAGCCCTAAGGGGTGTGCATTATACTGTATAGAGGCCTTTGAGTAGTGCATTACACTATATAGAGGCCTATGAGGAGTGCATTATGCTATATGGGGACCTATGGGGAGTGCATTATACTATATAGAGGTTTATGAGGAGTGCAGTATACTATATGGAGGATTATGGGGTGCATTATATTATGTGGAGCCTATTTAAGAGGCAAGCATACAGTGAGGGGGCCAGCACACAGTATGGGAGCTAATGTGGGGTCTTTGTATAATGTGGAGACCATCATACACTGTTGGAGCCATCAAAAAGTTTGGGGACTACTAAGGGTTCAGTATACTGTGTGGGGTACTGTGTTACTGGTTGATAGAGAACAAAATGTGGGCACTGTTTTCTAAGTCACAGGGCTTTAATATTATTTAAGATACACATTACCTCACAGTAGATGCAGTAATAGGGACACTTACAGCAGCAGCGGCTCACTATTGGGGTATCAGCAGGATGAGGAGTTTGTGCTGGTTGGGCATAGATGGGAACGGTGCTGGAAATGTGAGAAGTCAGATGTGTCTTTGTTGTAATCTCCGCAGACAAGTCCTGGCTGGAGAATTTGTCATGTCGGTCTGGGCCAGATGGGAAAAGTGAACGACTCCATCAGAAAGAACATCATCTGTAAGTCACTATCTGTAACTGTAAAGAAATCTAATACATGTTCTGCAGGACTGGTGCCACTATATGGTCCCTATGTGACAATGATATCAGTGTTGGTGTTTGCATAGAGAGTTTTATCAGTAACAGTGCCGTTATAGGTTGAGGTTCTCCTACATCCATTAATAGGGTGCGCCGCCATAGTGGTAATCTTTTGTACTGGTTAGGGGCCCACTCAGAAGTTTGGCCCCCCTGAACCAAACCCCTAGCTGCGCCTCTACCCGTCTTCTTGAATATCAGTTGGCGCTCTTGTATCCTCCAGTATGATGTATCCCCCAAGCCTCACCTGTAAGTGTTTGGACTAATTGAAGAGTCTTGTTTACATCTACAGCAGTAAATTACTCTGCGGAGGAGCCCACAAGACACATATTATGATTTCTAAAAGCCGAGCGGAAGCCTTTGTTTAATGTAATGTATGAGAGCGCCGGAGCGTGGAGCACAAATGAATCCTTTATCTTGAATAATTTGAGGGGATAAGTCAAGTGACTGGAAGCATATGCTCTCATCTTAAAGCTGTCAGATCACATTTATCTCAAAACACAAAGTAACACAACAAAAGCAAGAGATCAGTGAGAATGTGATTCGCTTGAAATGAGCGAGGTTTTAGCCAAGTGTGAAGATAAGAATCTGTATCACGAAACTTGCTTCTTCCTAATTGCTATTGTTTCGCTGTATCTGAGCCTCAAGCTCATTGCAGAAACACAACAGGAAAAGGGAAGGTTCTAACAGCCCTGATGCATCATGAAATGTAGGTGCTTTTTTTAGGGATTTTGTGATTTTTTTTCCTTTCAAGTTAGAATAGGGACAGGCAATACCAGGATTTTATGTCCCAGATTGCTAAAGGTTCGACTTATATAAGGGCAGACTTTCGATAATTGTATGCATGCTATGTGTTGTGTTAAAAAAAAAAATCACTTCCAGGTACCTTTGATTATACATTACTTTTGTAAGGCTTTAAAGAGAATCTGTCAGTAGGATCAACTTCTTAGCCATCTATAGGAGCATGTGTGTCATAGGAAGCTGAATAAAGTGATACCTTGATATCTGTGATCTGATGTCTTATCCTAGAGAAATCGATATTTTTCTTAATATGTAAGTGAGCTGTTAATATCTATGGGCCGGATATAGATCTCCCTGAGAATCTGCCTCCAGAGATTATTATAAATGAATCTGCCTCCAGAGATTATTA
Source organism: Oophaga sylvatica (assembly GCA_033576555.1). Classification (NCBI taxonomy): domain Eukaryota; kingdom Metazoa; phylum Chordata; class Amphibia; order Anura; family Dendrobatidae; genus Oophaga; species Oophaga sylvatica. Next base: position 610,574,949 of record JARQOD010000002.1, read on the forward strand.
TAAATGAATGGGGACATTATCAAGGTGAGAGATACAGATCAGGAGAGCAGACTGTCGGTCATTACATGTCTCACACTGGTAATGTAGGATCGCAGATATCAATGTATCATTTTATTCAATTTTCTATGATCTACAGTACATGCTCATATGGACAAAGTAGGAAGGTTTGATCTTACTGACAGATGTCCTGCAAAGCTGTAATTTTAGACATCTTGAAAATTATGTTTCTTAAAATAATTTCAAAGTGCAGACCAATAAGTGTTTTAATTCTGTCTACCTTGTTGTCATTTGTCAAGTGTAATCCATTGTCATTGTTGTCATTTGTTAAAGGGAACCTGACAGCAGTTTTGGCCGATATAAGTTATGGCGTCACCTTTCAGGGCTTATACCCAGCATTCTATAATGCTGTATACAAGCCCCCACACCGATCTGGAAGAGCTGAAAAATAACTTTTATTATACTCACCTGCAAGGCGGTCCGGTCCGATGGGTGTCGCTGGTCTTGGTCCGGCTCTTCCTATCTTCTTATGATCGCCTCTCTCCTGCTTGTTTCTTGTAGATGAAGTGAGAACACACAGGCTCCCTGGCATCGTGCTTCTGCATCACAGAATGCTGTTTATAAGCCCTGAAAGGTGATGGCCGTATCTTATATTGGCCAAACCTGGTGACAGATTCCCTTTAATGCTGTATTGTGTTCACTTCTTCCTATAATGCTCCATGTTGTAGATAATGGTTTCATTGTGTCCTAAGTAGCACAATTCAAGCTCCCAGTGTCTGAATGCTTATAATTTTGCTGAAAGTGGAAAATCTGATTGCTGCCTATCCCTTTAGGGCGGCAGACAAGGCACTGAATAATATCAGTAGCAATGCATTCTTTGAAGTGAGGGAAACAAAGTTCCAGCTCCTATAGTGCTGGCAGAATGCTGATGAAGAAGAATTGCCTATTCTAAAATAAGTGGTTGGCAAGTTACTGAACATGAGAATTGTGATCATTCCTAGACATATGGGTAGCAAAATCAGTTTTTACATGGTCAACGAAACAATGGTTTTATACAAATTATTATGCGACATAACAGGTACATTTTGATGACTTTCTTGGTGTATGTAAACTGTAAAGAGTCTTCATACTAAAGATAATTCACTGTCTCATGTATGTACCTGGCAGTGTCATGGGCATACAGGGTCAGAGACACTCCAGTAAAGGATTCTATGTTGGACCCACACTTTGAAACAAAAATGGACTAGATTACAACAGGGCCCCAGAAGTCCCGCAGAAGACAATGCGATTATGAGCTGACTTTGGCGCTAATCACAAGGGTTTATTCGATGATCATAAATGACCTATTTGATTTTATAGATCAGGTTCTGTGGTTTCTTTTGCAGCTGAACCTTTTAATACTCTAGGACAAAAAAATGTTGAATAATGAAAAAAAAGTGGTAAATATCTAGGTAATAGCATCATTTATTGATCGATGAGAGTCTGGCTGCTGTCGTCACTGCTTTCTTGCTGCTTCCATCCTTTGGCATGCGGTACCGGAGAGAATAAGACACAAGACAGGTAGTATGCGTCAACAGACTCTAACTTTATTACAAAGCATAGGGTTTATATACACACCCTGGAGGCAGAAAAAGGATTTACCATATATGGTCCGATCATACAATTTAGCTGTGCAAACAAAAACTGGTTTCTGTTCCCGTGACGCCTATGTTTGTGGTTGAAACATTTTATCTGATTTTACCCGATGACTTAGCAAGGACACGTTAGTTCCTATTGATACAAGGAAGGAACATTCAGTTGTTATTTTGACCCAAGGTAACCGTCAGATTTATATAGCATAGATGGGGTCTTTGGACTTGAGGGACCTTATTTTCTGCTATAACACTACTAAGACCCCCACTGATACCCAAAATGAGGGTCACCATCTCCTTCATTGATTTCCCCTACAATTACATTCCTCATTGCTTTGCAGGGAACTGCAATCATAGCCCTATTAATCTTGAATTCCCAGAGGGTCTCATTTTTGGTGCCGCAGATGACTATTTTTGTGTTCCCCGCCTACCATTACTACAAGGAGCAAGTTGTTGGGAAAAGTAGAAGAAACTGGAAAATAAGGTTTCACTTCTCTGAATTTACTTTTTAAAGAAATGTCATTTAATGTTTTTCTGTTTATTAAAAACGAATGCACTCATCTCTTATAATTACTTCCTGTCACAATTTCTAAAATTTATTTTGAGTTTTGTGTAATATAGTAATGTGCATTTTAAATCCTAAATGTAAACTGTGAAACCCCCCCCAGCTTTTATCATCATATTTTGTGGTCCTGCTGATAAATTTATCAATATATTTTTATAGCAGTCGAAGCTCTAATTCTTCTACCAAGATAAAAATCTTCTTCATAGACAGAAGCGTAAATGATAAAAATCTGATCTGCATTTTTTTTTTTATTGAGTTCAATATATAACATCAAGCAGTAATTTCCTCCTAGTGGTTGTAATGGGGATAAATCTCAGTTTGCTAGCTCCTTCCAATAAAGGTGATCTGCCAGGATCTTTCATCAAATTTTTCACGTTGAACTGGACACATGATGTAATAGTGGTTGCCTGCAGAGCAGAATAAAACATTTTCTATTTTGAAATTTCATCTCTCTGTTGCAAACATATTAGCAATTAAATATTTGGCATCTAATGAGTTAACTTTAGTTAAGTCCAAGTGGGTGTTTTCAGATAGTTTTCACTGGGGGTGTGTACTCTTTCTTCCTTTTATGATGCTGACCAATCATAACATGGCAACAACATAGAAGTGCTGAAGAACCTGTGATGATGTCATCACAAAACAAAAATGTGGAAATATTAACTTCAGTTAATAGGTCTTTGTTGCTGTGCTGTGTAATATATGGCTAGTGCTTATTTATGCTGCACACTGTGGCTGGAATGACCTGTGGACTCAAGTCATGTGGTCCAGATGACATCAACATCAGATCGCACCACATTTTAAAAAAGACATTGAAAAACTGGAGCAAGTTCACAGAAGAGCTGCCAGGATGGTGAGCGGACTGCAAAGTATGTCCTACGAGGAACGGTTAAAGGATCTGTGCATGTTTAGGGCCAAGAGGAGACCTAATAGCTGTCTCAAAATATTTGAAGGGATGTCACAGTGTAGAGGGATCATCCTTATTCTCATTTGCACATGGAAACATATGAAGCAATGGGATGAAACTGAAAGGGAGAAGATACAGGTTAGATATTAGAAAAACTTTTTGACAGTGAGGGTGATCAATGAGTGGAACAGACTGCCGCGAGGGGTGATGAGTTCTCCTTCAATGGAAATCTTCAAACAGAAGCTGGACAGACAACTGTCTGGGATGATTTAGTGAATTCTGCATTGAACAGGGGGTTGGACACAATGATCCTGGAGGTCCCTTCAAACTCTACCATTCTATGATGGTACCATTCTACCATTCTATCACGGGTCCTTCTACTCTTCTATGTTTACAAAAAGAACTTTAGCTGGAACTGGCATGTTGTGTCAAATATAGTGGGAAGCCTGCATCACAACAAAATTAAAGACCTGCAGTACTCACCAATTAGTGTGCTACTCTGGGCTTAGTTATGGAAAAGGAAGTCTCAGAGCAAGACATTACAAGGTCCTTGTGCTCTGTCCTGAACTAAAAGGGGCTAGCTTAACACCTAAATTATAAAGATGTAAAGCCACTGCAGGGGAGATCAGAGAAGCCTAGTCCTACGGGCTTGTAAGAGAGACCACTGCAGAGGAAAGATGTATATCTTCGTACCGTGTTAGCCACTGCAGAGGAGACAGAAATGGCTACCGTGTGAGTGTTCATCAGATAAGGCAGGGCCGGCTCCAGGTTTTTATGGGCCCCGGGCGAAAGAGCCTCAGTGGGCCCCTTTAACACAGATCACGATTCATGATGCACAGATACGGCAGAGAAATATAGGTACAGTACAATGCCAAATACTTCACTTCTTCCATTACATGAGTGATATCTATTGTAAATTGTACAATAGCTCAAAAACCGCCAAATCCTCACAGCGCACAGTACAGACCGGACAGTACAGTCCTCCATACAATATTATGGGCACCACAGTCTCCCCCTCATCACCCATATAATACCCCATGCAGGATGTCACCCCCCATATAATGCTCCATACAGAATACTGGACCCAAAATAATGCTCCATACAGAATACTGGACCCAATATAATGCTCCATACAGGATACTGGTCCCCATATAATGCTCCATACAGGATACTGGTCCCCATGTAATGCTCCATACAGGATACTGGTCCCCATATAATGCTCCATACAAAATATGGAGCTCTCCTCTGCGCTGTACTGCGTTCTGCACTGTTACGGCTCAGGAAAGGGCGCTGTGGAAAGACTCCCCATTATCATCATGATTACCTCCCCATCATCATCATTGCCTCCTTATCATCATCATTGCCTGCCCATCATCATCATCTCCTCCCCATCATCATCTTCTCCCCATCATCAATGCCTGCCCATTATCATCAATGCCTGCCCATTATCATCATCTTCTCCCCATCATCAATGCCTGCCCATTATCATCAACTTCTCCCCATCATCAATGCCTGTCCATTATCATCAATGCCTCCCCATTATCAGCAATGCCTGCCCATCATCACACACAGACAGCACTACAGCACAAGCACTCTCTCACATACACACACACACACACACACACACACACAAAACACCGCACTACATACACACACAGAGACACAGAGACACGTTACCTGTTCAGCGTCCGTGCTCTCTGCCACAGCCGGCCGCTGAATGATGACGTCATTCAGCGGCGCTGCTGTGAGAGGAAGCGCCGGCGCCCCCTGGAGCCCGGAGCTGCGGCAGCGGAGGCACGGGAAATGTAAGTATTGTGCCAGCTGCTGCCGGGGCCCTGAGCAAGCGGGGGGGGGGGCCCAGTGGCGGCGCTGACACCGCTCTCCCCGCTAACGGGCGCGGGGGTGCCAGACGGCGAGTGGGCCCCCCCGCCTGCTCAGGGCCCTGGCACTTGCCCGGGTGTGCCGGGTGCTGACGCCGGCCCTGAGATAAGGCATGTATTACCGCTAGAGTTGATGCAAATTGATTCTCAATCAGAAATGTGTGGCTGCTGGATGAGAGAACTGAGAATCACCTCTCACTTGACGACAATCGTGCCTCTTCTTTAGATTAGTTGGCCTGGCAACATGGGCATCATACCAAAACGATGCTATCATGCCAGGCCAGATAATCAAAAGAAGGATATTAAAAAGGAGTGCACCACTCCACTTGTGCCCAACGGCAGCTGGATATAAATAGTTTGAACAGATCTGCATTGTGCATCTCTGGTCAATATGTGGCAGCCACTGCTGGGTACTGCAGAACAGCTCCTGTTCTTTTAAATATGAACTGCCCTGCAGGACCCAGCAGCGGCCACTACACTTTGAATGGAGCAGTGAAGCGCAGCTTTGCTCAAAATGTTTACATGTCATAGCTCATAAAGCAAAAACAGTTGATGGATGGGGGTGTTGGGTGTTTGGCGCCCATCCAGGGGCAGACTTATCATTGGTCCAACTTGAGCAGCTGCACAAAGGCTCAAGATGTAAGGGGGCATCTTCCACCTACAAAAGCAGAAATCAGCTTCTGTCAGACAGAACTGTGTGACTGCAAAATGGTCCATATCCTGTTTCACACAGGGGCCCTTTTCTCTCTGTGTCCACCAGAATCCCCACCAACCTCATATTGATGATTCATCCTATGTTGTTGTTGACCAGTCTATCCCCTTAAATTGTCTGCAATACAGATAACACACGATTTATAAAATAGACTCATAACCAAATGGAAATCCACATTTTACATTAACCCTCTGCATGCCTGAATGTTCATCTCATATCCTGTCCTATAGCCATACACCAAGGCTGTGCCCTCATCTCTCCAGGTTTTATCTCATTATTGCTTTGCTGACTAAGTATAAGAATTTCTTGCTGATGTAGCATTGTCATATATGTAATTCTCCGGTATGAGAATGATTAAGTATAACTGCATTAAATGACAGAACTCTCCATCACAGCTCCAGACAGGTGAGAAAATGACTTTGCACGTATCGGATAGGCATTGTGAGACAGGAACCGTGTGATGCAGATAGTAGGGATAATCAGAAAGGGCCACACTGCACCAGAAATGGCACAGGGCACTGAAGATTTTTTTGGAATCATGTAATCTACATGTAGCCATGGAGTGAATTGCCTGTTCTTGTCCATGATGCTAGTGGGTACTGTTTGCTTCCTGTCCAGTAGCCACTTCCGGACATAATGTCGGCCATTGAGTCAGTGTAACTCCCGGCGTCTTGCATTTGTCACAATGGAAACTTCTGATAAAGTAGCTCTCCATTTTGCCTCCTAGTGAGGATCCACATCTATATTGACCATACGCAGCCTGTGTACAGGTGAATGGGGATTACAGACATCATGCAAATGCTGCGTGAAATGAATTTTCCTGCAGAAATATGACGCATCCTTACAGGACCTCATTGGGTTTTCCTTTCACGCCATGAATTTCATGAATTTTTTCTTCCATCGGTCTCTTTCTCTTTTGTGTGCTTTTCATTTTTTTAATCACAATTACCTTTTTATTACAGAAAATATTATGGGAAAATGCATGAAAAATACATCATACCTAGTGCCTCTTGGCCAACAAAAAGGCAAAATTTCTAAAAATATACAAATGCAACAACCAAAGGAAAGCATGCTCATGCATTTCATATTTCCTGATTGAAGTCAAACTAACATCTGACTGCAGTATTTTTTGCCCCCCGAAATATGAAAAACTAATATAAAAAATATAAAAAATATGACAACAGGCAAAACCACTCTCAAAAAAGTGTATTTCAGAAAATGGCCTATTGTTTAAAGCAGGTTTTCATGTTAATTTTCATTTTGTGTTTATTTATTGAAAAAAAAAAAACATTAGCAGTAGTGAATATGAATAATTCTATCATTTATAAGCGTGGCTGTACCAATTTGCGACCACCGCTACATTTCTGATGCGTATGACTTAAAAACTAATGGGGCAATAAAGGAACAACTGACTGTTTATATCATTTGTAATGTTCAGTGCAGGAGTAAAACCACAGTTGTCTGCAGTCGTTGCCATCCATTTATCCATCGCTACTTCTGAAATGATGGTGATTGATATGAACAATTCTGCTTTTTTAAGTACCGGTGACTATATGTACATGAGCAGGATGTGCATTATTTATCATCCCTTTGTTTATTAGAGTTAATGTGGCTTTACTTTTTATTTTTGCTGAGGTCTGGTGTTCTTCAACCATCGATAACAGCATATTGGCATTTGTAGTGCATAGAAATATAGTGCCTTATCTGGCAGCAAGCAGCTTTCTTATGGATTAATGGGGGAAGAGGCTAATTTAATAGTCTGAGATATATTCCTTTTTGAGACTATATGGTGTGGAATCTTAAAATTGTAAAGTTTGTAATATGTTTTCATATTTATTATTTTGCAAATTGAAGTATCTACCGTCATGAGAAAAACTAAATGCACCCTCTCACCCTCTTTAGTTTTACGTATCAAGACATAATAAAACAAAGATAGCTGGCCCTTAGAAGGTCTTAAAGTTAGGTAATTAGTCGAGTATGGTCCATTGTATTCCGAGTTTGTTTTTGTTTTATTTCTGCCCGTGTCGAAGGAAAGTAACCGTCCGTTTTTGTAGTGTCCTAGCTTGATTGCTCCCCCCACTCAGTGCATTGCGAGAAGCAGCATTGACTACACGTGCCACAGTGAGATGCACGCAACTAATAGTGTAGGAACTTTAGCGCGGCTAACTGAAGATTAAGATCCCACCACAGCATTTCAATTGGGTTCATGGCCAGATTATGAATGGAGCATTGCAAGGTGCTGGTTCATTTTTCTTCAGCCATTTTGATGTAGATTTTCTGATGTGCTTGGTATCATTGACGCAATACCCAGTTCTGACGAAGCTGTAGCTTTTGGATGACCTTACATTTGATGCTTGAATACTTTCATACACCTAGGAGTTCATAGATGACTCAAAGACTGCAAGGTACTCAGATCCTATGGGTGCAGAATACCTGAAATCATCACCCTCCACCAACCTCCACCACCATGTTTGATAGTGTGTATGAGGCTTTTGTGCTGATATGCTGTGTTTGTTTTTCCCCAAACATGGAGCAAGGCATTCCAGATGTTTTGTGATTTGTTTAGATGCAACTTTGCAAACTTTTGCCATGCTACTATGTTCAGTGTATAAAGAAAAGTTTTTATTCTTGCATTTTCTATAAATAAGCCAAAAGCTATACTTCTTTACACTTTTCCAATTAAACATTGATGAATTTACAGATTTAACATGCTAATTGAGGCCTTTAGTGTCATGTGTGCATTACCACGAAGATCGTCGCGGTTGCACATGTTGACTTCTCACAGCTGAGTTGCTGTTTCTTTGTGTTTGGCAGCTAGGGAGTTAATTCTGTCTGTGCTCGGTGCTGGGACTGGGTGCAGTTTCTCCCGGCTGCAATTGATTATTTGTTGATTGGTTTCCTTTAAATTCCTGGTTGTCTGCTTTGGGAGTTGCCAGTGAAATCCTTCATGCAAACCACAGATAGGAATGAATCTGTATAGACTTTAGTTGAGAGCTCCTTAGCTGTTTTAAGCTCAACTTGCTTATAGTTTATTTCCCAGACCATTTATGTTCCTTCGGTGTTTGAGTGTGTATGCAAGTGAGTGCTATCCTGTCTGTCTTATATGTCTAATCTGTGTATTTAGCTGAGATCAGCCCATATCCCTTTGGTGGTAATCAGGATCCTTCTTAGGACTGATTACAGGGTTCAGGGTCTGACAGGAGACAGGGTTAGGCTGGAGACTTGGACCTCTGAACCATTATCAGTACCTCCAAGGTAAGGGATTAGTTAGGACCCCAGTGCAGGGTCAGGTTAGACCCCGATCCTCCTCTTTCCAGTTACAGCTCATCAAGTCCTCAAGATTAACCCTGAGTTCAACAATATCGTTTCTGCAGAGATTGTGTCAAGTAAATCTATTTTATACTTACATTCTGATGTTGCTAAACTATATGTTGTATAGAGTGTGGTTCCTGTATAAATAGTTTACTGACATTGTATTCATATCATTAGACAGCGTGACATTTTCACTGGCCATAAAAAATTATCTCTAGTTACCATGGATCCAGTAGCCCAGCTGGCTCTGCAGTTGCAGGGATTATCCATGGAGCTGACGGACATTAAGTCCAAAGTCTTGTCTCCCCTGGAGCAAACCAGAGTTGAACCTAAAGTAGCTCTTCCAGATAGGTTCACTGGTGGGCGGGACAAATTTTTTACCTTCCGGGAGACATGTAAATTGTATTTTCGGCTTCGGCCGCGATCATCAGGGAGTGATGAGCAGAGAGTGGGAATTGTTATCTCACTTCTTCAAGGGGACCTCCAATCCTGGGCATTTTCCCTTCCTCCGGGATCCCCGGCTCTACAGTCTGTAGATCAATTTTTTACTGCTCTGGGATTGGTATATGATGACCCAGATCGGGTCTCTCTTGCTGAGACCAAATTACGTAAATTACAGCAGGGAGATCGTCCGGCGGAGGAATTTGCTTCTGAGTTTCATAGATGGGCCACGGATACTCAGTGGAATGACCCAGCTCTTAGGAGCCAGTTTTGTCATGGGCTTTCTGACAAATTAAAAGACGTTTTGGCTCAGTATGAGTCTCCTTCTCTGGAGGCTGCCATGGCCCTAGCTATCCGTACTGATAGACGGCTTCGGGAGAGGGGTGAGGTAACTCCACTCCCTGTTGTTTCTCCACCTACTACTAAAGTCCCTTATGTTGAGGTTCCCCTTGTCTGTTCGGATGAGCCTATGCAGTTGGGACATCTTTTCGTAGTAGGGGATTGGCGGCACGCCGCAGGACTAGAAGGTGTTTTTTCTGCGGGAAAGAGGGACATTTTGTTGGAGATTGTCCATCCCGTGTCTTGTTAAGTAAAAAGTCGCCGGAAAACTGCTAATCCCAGGTTGTGTAGTGGACGACAACCTGGGAGTATGTATTTCGTCCGCCGGTTCTTCTCAGTTCCTTGTACCAGTGGAGGTGGTGGTTGGTACTAGAGTGAAGAGATTGTCTGTTCTTCTGGATAGTGGTTCTGGGGCTAATCTGGTTGATGCTCAGTTTGCTCAGGCTCAAGGTATGCATCTGAGTGTATTGGTCAAACCGATCCCTATTTTCTCCATTGACGCCAGGCCTCTCGGCCAAGGTAGCTTTGTTCATGAGGTTCATAACATTGACCTTCGGATAGGGGCAATACATAGGGAACGATTATCTTGTTATGTGTTGGAGGGTCTACCTACTCCCATTGTGTTGGGACTTCCTTGGCTGGTTAAACATAACCCTGTGATTAATTGGCAGTCCAGAGAGATAAGCCAATGGGGTGAGTTTTGCAAAAGCAACTGCATGAACACAGTCATCAGTGCGGTCGTGCCTAGTACATTGCCTCCTTTTTTGGAGGATTTTGGGGATGTTTTCTCTGAGGAGGGGTGTCGGGAGTTGCCTCCTCATCGCGTGTATGACTGCTCTATTAATCTACTTCCTGATGCTAAGTTGCCTAAAGCTAGGTTGTATAATCTTTCTGGTCCTGAAAGACAGGCTATGAAAGATTATATTTCTGAAAGTCTGGCCAAAGGGCATATTAGACCTTCATCTTCCCCTGTGGCCGCGGGGTTCTTCTTTGTGAAGAAAAAAGATGGAGGCCTACGCCCTTGCTTGGATTTCCGCGAACTTAATCGGATTACTGTTCGAGATCCGTATCCACTTCCTCTTATTCCTGATCTCTTCAATCAAATTGTTGGCGCCAAATGGTTCTCTAAATTGGATCTCAGGGGGGCATATAATCTGATTAGGATAAAAGAGGGGGATGAGTGGAAAACGGCGTTTAACACGCCGGAGGGACATTATGAAAACCTGGTCATGCCTTTTGGTCTGACTACTGCTCCAGCAGTATTCCAACATTTTGTTAAAGACATTTTTCGTCACCTTGTGGGGGTGTTTGTGGTCGTATATTTGGATGACATTTTAATTTACTCGCCAGATCTTGTGTCTCACCAGGAGCATGTGAGACAGGTGTTGCAGATCTTGCGAGACAATAAACTATACGCCAAACTGGAGAAGTGTGTTTTTGCCGTACAGGAACTTCGGTTTTTGGGTTTTTTGGTGTCAGCCTCCGGTTTCCGGATGGACCCTGAAAAGGTGAGAGCAGTGCTTGAATGGGATCAGCCAGGGGATCTTAAGGCTCTGCAGCGTTTTTTGGGGTTTGCTAATTACTACCGGAAATTTATTTGTAATTTCTCGTCTGTCGTCAAACCTCTCACTGACATGACGAGAAAAGGGACAGATTTTTCTAAGTGGTCGGACAAAGCTTGCCAAGCCTTTTCCTCTTTAAAAAGATGTTTTGCTTCGGCACCCGTTCTCATCCAACCAGATATATCTCAGCCGTTCATTGTGGAGGTGGACGCGTCTGACGTAGGAGTGGGTGCTATATTGTCCCAGGGTCCGTCCCCTGGTAAATGGCATCCGTGCGCTTTCTTTTCTAAGAAATTGTCGTCCGCCGAAAGGAATTATGATATCGGCAATAGGGAACTTTTGGCCATTAAATTGGCTTTTGAAGAATGGCGTCACTTTTTGGAGGGGGCAGTCCACCCGGTCACCGTTATTACTGATCACAAGAACCTGCTGTATTTAGAATCCGCTAAGCGTCTGAATTCCAGACAAGCTCGATGGTCGTTGTTTTTTACCAGGTTTAATTTTGTCGTCACTTATCGTCCGGGGTCTAAGAATGTAAAGGCTGATGCCTTGTCTCGCAGTTTCCCAGGGGCCGGGAAAACGGACGACCCGATTCCTATCCTTCAGGAGGGGGTGGTAGTGTCGGCTGTATGTTCTGAGCTTGAGGAGGAGGTGTTAGAGGCTCAGGGGGACGCCCCTGCAGGACCTCCAGGGAGACTGTTTGTCCCGAATCAGTTGAGACAAAAGGTTATTGAGGCACATCATAATTCTGCTTTAGCAGGACATCCAGGGAGTAAGGCTACTTTAGATCTCCTTTCCCGCCGATTTTGGTGGCCTAACGCTAATAAAGATGTTATAACTTTTGTCGCGTCCTGTGGGGTTTGTGCTCGCTCTAAAACTCCTCATACCCGTCCGTCTGGGACCCTTTTACCCTTGAAACTTCCGGAGCGTCCATGGACTCATTTATCTATGGACTTCATTACGGACCTTCCTCCGTCGTCTGGGAATACTGTCATACTGGTGGTTGTTGACAGGTTCAGTAAGATGGCACATTTCGTTGCTCTTCCTGCACTCCCTAATGCTAAAACTCTGGCGCAGGTGTTCATTAGGGAGATCGTGAGACTTCATGGGTTGCCTTCTGATGTGGTGTCAGATAGGGGGTCTCAGTTTGTGTCCAAATTTTGGAGGGCATTTTGTTTACGTCGGGGGATGCAATTGTCGTTTTCCTCGGCTTTTCATCCACAGACCAATGGTCAGACAGAGCGTCTGAATCAGAGTTTAGAGACATATCTCCGGTGTTTTGTATCGGAGAACCAGGAGGACTGGTCTTCTTTCTTGCCTCTGGCAGAGTTCGCTCTTAACAACAGGCGGAGCGAGTCCACTGGTAAGTCCCCGTTTTTTGGGGCATATGGTTTTCACCCCCAGTTTTGTACTTTCAATGGGGTGGGTCCTTCTGGGGTTCCTGAGGAGGAGCGTTTCTCGTCGTCACTTGCTTCTGTGTGGCGAGGTGTATTGAATAATTTGAGTACTATGGGGAACCGTTACAAACGTATGGCTGATAGGAGGAGAGTTTCTGGTCCAGATCTGAATGTGAACGATCTGGTATGGTTGTCTACCAGGAATATAAAACTTAAAGTGCCCTCCTGGAAACTGGGTCCCAGATTCATCGGGCCGTACAGGATCAGTTCCATAATTAATCCTGTGGCATTTCGTCTGGAACTCCCTTCTACGTTTAAAATTCATAATGTGTTCCACAAGTCATTACTTAAAAGGTATGTGGCACCAGTCATACCGTCACCTCTACCTCCTCCTCCAGTGTTGGTCAATGGTAATTTGGAATTTCAAGTATCAAAAATCATTGACTCTCGTCTGAATCGCCGTTCCCTTCAGTACTTGGTGCATTGGAAGGGGTATGGTCCAGAGGAGAGGACGTGGGTCCCTGCGTCTGATGTTAACGCAGATCGTTTGGTTCGGACCTTCCACAGAACTCACCCAGGCAGGCCTGGCCCTGAGGGTCCGGAGGCCCCTCATAGAAGGGGGGGTACTGTCATGTGTGCATTACCACGAAGATCGTCGCGGTTGCACATGTTGACTTCTCACAGCTGAGTTGCTGTTTCTTTGTGTTTGGCAGCTAGGGAGTTAATTCTGTCTGTGCTCGGTGCTGGGACTGGGTGCAGTTTCTCCCGCTGCAATTGATTATTTGTTGATTGGTTTCCTTTAAATTCCTGGTTGTCTGCTTTGGGAGTTGCCAGTGAAATCCTTCATGCAAACCACAGATAGGAATGAATCTGTATAGACTTTAGTTGTGAGCTCCTTAGCTGTTTTTAAGCTCAACTTGCTTATAGTTTATTTCCCAGACCATTTATGTTCCTTCGGTGTTTGAGTGTGTATGCAAGTGAGTGCTATCCTGTCTGTCTTATATGTCTAATCTGTGTATTTAGCTGAGATCAGCCCATATCCCTTTGGTGGTAATCAGGATCCTTCTTAGGACTGATTACAGGGTTCAGGGTCTGACAGGAGACAGGGTTAGGCTGGAGACTTGGACCTCTGAACCATTATCAGTACCTCCAAGGTAAGGGATTAGTTAGGACCCTAGTGCAGGGTCAGGTTAGACCCCGGTCCTCCTCTTTCCAGTTACAGCTCATCAAGTCCTCAAGATTAACCCTGAGTTCAACAATATAGTTTCTGCAGAGATTGTGTCAGGTAAATCTATTTTATACTTACATTCTGATGTTGCTAAACTATATGTTGTATAGAGTGTGGTTCCTGTATAAATAGTTTACTGACATTGTATTCATATCATTAGACAGCGTGACATTTAGTGTCTGAGCTGAAACTCTTGGGTTTTTCTTCAGTGAATAATCTTTCCTATTGCATAATGATGGACGATAAATTGCTTGGAAATTTCCTTATAACCTTTCAGAGATTAATGGGCAGAAACAAGTGCTTCTGTAAGATCATTGGTCTGCTTCAGACCAGCAGATTGCCAAGACCAGCACCTCACTGTTTCTTACCTTCTTAATTCCTATCAATGCAATAAGGGAGTAGTTAATTTTTCAGACACTCTTTCTGAATGTTAGCCTAATTTTTGTTAACTAAATAATCACATATTATAATTTGTCATGTGTTGCTCATCTGAACTTGTATTTACTAGATTTTTTGCTATGTATAAATAAGATCACAGAATTCAAATAAGTTGAACTTAGTTTTTATGTTGTATTTTTTAATATGCTATGCAACACTTACAGATCTACAAAAAACATTTAGGCTGCCATAATTTTTTTTCATACATTATGAGAAATTCCATTACCTTTACCCTCTCGAAGGATAACACAGTCAATCCTTCAATGTCCCATATGCTTTTTGATATATAAAGTATTTTTACAGTAATATGGACACTTTTATACATATATATTAGGATTTCGGGCTACTTAAAATTTTTGGTAAATACGTTTTCTTAACTTTTTTTTCTGAGCTCCTCTCTATTGATTTATGACCACATAAAGGTTCATCTTAACTTTAATGTGGTCGGTAGTCATAAATCAACACAGAGGAGTTCAGAAAATAACAGATAAAAGGATAGATAATGAGCCTAATGATGAATTAACTCATTCTGCAGTCAGCAATGTGCAGGGAATAAAAAGCAGTAAAATCCAAATTCAGAATTGCAAAAGTGATTGTTTGCACAAAATACATGTATTTAAGAAAAAAAATTGACCCTTAAGGTGTCCATATCCTTTAATTTAATAGGAGTATCAAAGACTACAATAATGCCCTATTTTTCAGAGGACATACTGTAGGAGTCGTGAATATTGCCCAAACTTAGACAATCTGTAACAATTCTCCATTTTGTAATACAGTAGTTCATACTTTATGACACTTTTTTAGTTTATACCTACAGTCGTAGCCTAAGTCGGAAGTTTCATCTGATTTGTCAGCAGTCATAATAACGTAACATGCAGTGATGCTCTTGATGTCAAAATTACAAAACTCATGGGAGACCCCGGAGATCTGATGTATACTGATGGAGTCCATTGCAACTCAGATCCAACCATGTGTTGTGCATTCCATTAGAAATAGAAGTCAGTCTTTAGATGAACAAACCCACATCTACATATAAATTACTGCCATAAATAGTAGAACACTATATAGCACCTCCATAATATGCCAAACAAAAAAAGTTTCATTCCTGAAAAACATCTGAGTAGCCACATAGAACCTTTATATATTCTTGCCGGCTCTAAGCAGAAGAGTAAAAAATAAAGCAGAAATTTTCTTCTCTGTCTCCGTATTCCCTCCATGATTACTTTTTATGATTATAGAAACAAGTAGTTTATGGGTGGAATCAAACTTCTGAAACTTAAGATTCTCCAGTACTATTAATTTTGCTGGTTAAGCTCTGACATTTCATATATTCGGGCACAGCTCATTCAACAATGATAATAAAATGTCACCAGAGAAATAGAGCCGGGAACTTCACTGTAAATATAAAGTTATCTCGTCCTCACATCATAACAGATGCTTCATAGTCACTGATGGCCAAAGTCAAGGAAGGAAATGTCTCTATAAAATCAGTATATCATGTAAGTCTGGTTGACTGATAGTAAAGCCATAAAGTGAACAAGAAACAAGATTGCTTTTGTTTTAATAAGCATAAAATGAACATTTCTTTCATCATGGGTTGAAGACCATTTTGAAGTACAACCAGTACGGCGGCCTATGTTGATCAAAATCCAACTGGAAGGATCTTATGATTTTCTTAGAGATACTTCTGGCAAGACTATGTTGATGTAATCTGAGCAAATGACCTTCGATATAGCAGTGCCCAAAAGCAAAAATAATGACAATTTAATAAAAAAATTATGTAAAAAATATTGTTCATAGTTAAGTTTTATTTTTGACTTAGTCAATATATAATTGTATTTTTTTAACAACAGTATGCCAAAATTAGCTGTAAGGGCAAAAGACAAAGTTAGGTTGGAATTTGCCATACTACTTGTTTTTTTTATGAGGTAAGCACTTTATAGGTCAACCTACTGGCATCTAGTGTACCTTGTGGAAAAAAGAGACAGTTATTTGATAAAAGAAGAATTACAGTTACATAGGTCAACAAAAGACTTAGGTACATCAAGTTTAATCTTTCTTGATTAATTATACATTATCTAGATTTAGTTTAATAATAATATAATATTTATAGGTGTTGAAATAATAATCAGACATCATGGAATGATAAAGTGACTTCACTCTTCTTATTACAAACCCACACTAGTTATAAAAACACGCATCAATTAAGGCCCCATACACATTAGATAGCTGTTCGCTGAAAAATGCTTTGAATGATTGTTCAGCCATCAGCCATTTCAGCTGACTCTCTCATACCGAGCAAGCACTCCTGTGTTCTCTACGAGAAAGTCATCGGCTGACACATCGGCCAGTGGCTTATCTCTAGTAGGACACTGCGATCGGCAGCCAAAATAAAAAATGCCTGATCGAGATCTCCTCTGATCATCAGTTGGTGTCTCCATATACATTAGATTGTTGGCCAAACCCATTGCCCACATTAGTTTAATGCGTATTGGGGCTTTCGATTGTTGTCTTTTACAAATAGTGCAACCTCCCTACAAAAGACTATTTAAGAACACCAACCCTTATCTAGACTAAATTTCCATTGACAGATTGTTCCACCCTATGCTATGTGTAATGGTAATCTCCTTTTAGAAGACCACTGCCTAAAAGACTTCCAATGCAATTTAGGGCAGTTGTCGCCAGAATTTTTATTGGTGTATTTATCTGTTTTAACTTTACCACTTCTTCTCAGGTCATCCCTTCTTATGAAGGCGAGCGAGGGCTCACACTGTCACTATGTATGTGGCACAGTTGGTGAGTGTTATGTGTCTGAAACCCTGGCACATTATAGACAATTATGGGTTCTCGCTGGGTGTTAGTGTTGTGAGGGACTTGTGCCCATGCAGGCCACCAGTAGCCAATGGTGTTGGCTGGCCAGGACCACTAGTTCAACAGATTAATAAAGGAGACTTCAATTCAAACATGGGAATTTTACTGAACTTGATGAGGGTCATGCAGAAAGAATAGTGAGTACACAGTCTTAAGCACATTTAATTCACATCAAGAAGCCTTTTCACAGACATCGTTACCTTCCACTGTAGTTTACTCCAGGGCCGGTATAGCAAGCAAATGAAGTGTCATCAAACAGGATGTAGTAAAAAAAAAATTAAGCAGTTAGGTAACGCAATGAGGGAATGATAGGGATTTTTTAATTAAAGTATATCAGAAAAAGAATAAAGTATGACATTAAATCGATAAAGATTTAGGTAGAAAATAAATTTTAGTTTTGAACCACCCGTTTAAATCTCCATAAGTTTGTGTGAGTAAGCCCAAACAATTAGAGATTTGTTGAAAACAAAAACAACAGATCAGGGCACTAAAAGTGAGCCCTCACCCAGTCCCAGATCCCGAAAAATGAAACCGTTGCTGGTCTCAGAAAATGGCAACAAAAGCAATTTTTTTTCATACCAATTTCTGATTTTTTTCACCACTTAGAGAAAAAAAAACCTGTACATGTTTGGTATCTGTGTACTCATACTGACCTGGATAATCATATTGCCAGGTCAGTTACCATATGATGAACATGGTAAATGAAAAACACAAACCCACTTTGTTTGCAATTTCACCGCACTTGGAATTTTTTTTCCCGTTTTCTATTACATTATGGGGTAAAATCAATGGTGTCAAAAGCACAACTCATCCCACAAAAAACAAGCCATCATACAGCTATATTGGCAGAAAAATGTAAAAGCGAAAAAAGGAGCAGGTCTTTAACTACTCCAACCTCTTGAACTTCAGTGCCACAGTTCAGTTTTACAGTCATTCTGGCAATGAGGTAGTCCTTGGTATCTCTATGAATACAGCGGACGCTCACGAGTTTTCTGAGGATGAACTGGTAGGGGAGTGGAACTCTTACCAGGGTCACCAAACTCCTCAAGTACAAAAATCTGGAAACCCCATTTATTGTCACGGGACATGTCTGTTACCAGGCTGATAGTCCACAATGTAGGCTGGATAAGCATAATATGAACAGCACCTCCCTATGCTGCAGTTCTTCTGTTCTGTGGACATAGGACAACTGACGGCTATGTGCCTAGGACTGTGACATCGCCAACAAATTAAGTCCATACCAGCGGCCTTTGCAACCTCTCAGTGACCCCTTGAAACCTCGGACTTCCCCCATTTGTTGCTCTATTGCCCTTTTTGTGAGAGTCAAGCTCCTTCTGGGTACCCCGATATGTGGATGCAACAATGCCCCATTTTCCTTAAGGAATTCTTAACAACCTGGTTGTTGTGAATGCTCTGGATCTGACCTATGAGTTTGGCCTCCCCCTGGTGGCTGCTGATAGTAATGAAGCTGCTTTGGCTAACAGAGATCTATTAGCTGGGGGCAATGATTGGCAATCAGGTCTCACTGACTGGGGAGATATAAGTAAGCAGCTGTTATGTTTCGGTAGCTGAGGAGAGCAGGCAAAAAGGCAATACACCAGAGCAGTTGGAATCTATGAGATTGCAGTACCCTGACTAACCACCACAACTAGAGGCAGCCGTGGAGCGTTCCTACGTTGGTCCTAGATGCCTCGTCACAGCCTGAGAAACTAACTACACCTAAAACAGAAACAGGAAAGCTATCTGCCCCGGAGCAGAACCCCAAAGATAATAGAAAGCCCCCAAACATGTAATGGCAGTTAGACAAGAGGAAATACTGACACAGAAAGAAAATAGTATGAGCAAACGCTGGGGCCCAAACTATCTAAATAGAAAAGGATAGGAAGGGTACTTACTGCAATCCCAGAAAACCCTGAAAAGCACCAACTCTACTAATTTCAAAATCACCTGAGATCACACGACCTCTACCACCTAAATTAGTTCTCTGGTGTAACAAAATCAAAACAGCAGCCACTGAAAAAACTGGAAAAAGCAAAAGAACAAAACTCAGTGGCTGAACTAAACTGAGAGGGCAGAAGCCCCCGGAGGGGACCCTGAAGGCCCCCAAAGAAGTGCAGTACAAAATGCAAAAATATAGCACAAACACAAAAGAAGCAAAAGTCTTATCTGTAAGCAGGAGATGCAGACACGACACAGCAGGCTACAAGGGAAACTGGAATGAAGGATTCAGACCAGAACAATTGATCACCGGCAACCCTGATGGGAAAATGACTCCCTTATATAAGACCAGTCAGTAACACCTGATTCCCAGTCCTCACAATCTTCACTAGCACCGCTTGTAACCACCAGAGGGAGCCTCTGCTCAGAACTCATCTCAAACCCATTCACAACAGTACCCCCCCTTGAGGAGGGGTCACCGAACCCTCATTTGAGCAACCAGGTCGGTCAGGATGAGTTCTATGATACGCACGGATAAGTCTCCTAGCATGGATGTCCGAAGCAAACACCCAAGAATTGTCTTCCTGACCATAACCTCTCCATTTAACCAAATACTGGAGTTTCCGTCTAGAAAAACGAGAATCCAATATTTTCTCAACCACATACTCCAGATTGCCCTCAACCAAAACAGGGTCAGGAGGCACAGCAGCAGGAACCACTGGCTCAACAAACCTCTTCAACAAGGACTTGTGGAACACGTTATGGATCTTAAATGTCCCTGGAAGAAGCAAACGAAAAGAAACAGGATTATAATCTCCATGATCTTATAAGGTCCAATGAACCTAGGCTTAAATTTAGGAGATGCTACTCTCATAGGAATATTCTTTGAGGATAACCAGACCAAGTCCCCCACTTTAAACCGAGGACCATCAGTCCTATGCCGGTTAGCAAACCGCTGGGCCTTCTCCTGAGAGAGGGACAACCTCTCTACTACCTGGTCCCAAATCTGTTGCATACGCTCCACAACAGAGTCAACACCTGGACAGACAGAAGCCTCCGTCTGTCCTGAAGAAAATCGAGGGTGAAACCCAGAATTACAGAAAAACGGAGACATCAAAGTGGCAGAGCTAGCCCTATTATTAAGAGCAAACTCAGCCAAAGGCAAAAAAGAGACCCAGTCATCCTGATCAGCAGACACAAAGCATCTTAGATAAGTCTCCAATGTCTGGTTTGTTCTCTCAGTTTGACCATTGGTCTGAGAATGAAATGCCGAGGAGAAAGACAATTGAACACCCAGTTTAGAACAAAAAGTCCTCCAAAATCTGGAAACAAACTGGACTCCTCTGTCAGACACAATGTTCTCAGGAATGCCGTGTAAACGAACCACGTGCTGAAGGAACAACGGCACCAATTCAGAGGAGGAAGGCAACTTAGGTAATGGCACAAGATGTATCATTTTGGAAAACCTATCACAAATTACCCAGATGGTGGTCATTCTCTGAGAAACAGGAAGATCGGAAATGAAATCCATAGAGATATGGGTCCATGGTCTCTTGGGCACAGGCAATGGCATCAACAAACCACTAGAGCGAGAGCAAGGCTTGGAGCGAGAGCAAGTCCCGCAGGACTGCACAAATTCCCTGACATCACGAGACAAGGTAGGCCACCAAAAGGACCGACTAACTAAGTCTCTGGTACCAAAAATTCCGGGATGCCCAGCCAATGCGGAACAATGAATCTCAGACATCACACTCTTTTTCCATTGGTCCGGGACAAACAATTTTCCAACAGGGCAGCGCTCGGGCCTATCCTCCTGACACCCCTCCAGAGCAAGTCTCAAATTGGGCGAGATGGCGGAAAGAACTACACCCTCTTTCAAAATAACAGAAGGATCAGATAACTCAGGAGAGTCCGCAAGGAAACTCCTCGAGAGGGCATCCGCCTTAACATTCTTAGTGCCAGGAAGAAAGGAAACCACAAAATTAAAACGTGTGAAAAACAAGGCCCACCTGGCCTGTCTAGGATTGAGTCGCTTGGCAGATTCCAGATAGACCAGATTCTTATGGTCCGTAAGGACCACCACCTGATGTTTGGCTCCCTCCAGCCAATGTCTCCACTCTTCAAAAGCCCACTTCATGGCCAACAACTCCCGATTACCCACGTCATAATTACGTTCAGTAGGAGAAAATTTTCGAGAGAAAAAGGCACAAGGGTTACTTTTAGATGTCTCTGGATCTTTTTGGGACAAAACGGCACCTGCCCCAATTTCAGAGGCATCAACCTCCACCTGAAATGGCAGAGAAACATCAGGCTGCCGTAGAACAGGAGCAGAAGTGAATCTCTGCTTAAGTTCCTGAAATGCAGAGACTGCCTCAGGAGGCCAATTCACCACATCAGAACCCTTTCTGGTCAAATCAGTTAATGGTTTAACAATAACCGAGAAATTACCAACAAATTTACGATAAAAATTGGCAAAACCCAAAAATCTCTGAAGAGCCTTTAATGAAGTAGGTTGGACCCAATCACAGATGGCCTGAACCTTGACCGGGTCCATTTCAATAACAGATGGGGACAAAATGAATCCCAGAAATGAGATCCTCTGTACGCCAAAAAGACACTTTGATCCCTTCACATACAGAGCATTCTCTCTCAAAATCTGGAATACAGTTCGAACATGTTTCACATGAGAGTCCCAGTCATTAGAAAAAATCAAGATATCATCCAAATAAACAATCAGAAATTTATCCACAAAATCCCTGAAAATGTCATTCATGAAGGACTGGAAGACGGAAGGAGCATTAGTGAGCCCAAAGGGCATCACTAGGTACTCAAAATGCCCTTCAGGGGTATTGAATGCCGTCTTCCATTCATCCCCGTGCTTAATGCGAATAAGGTTATACGCCCCCTGAGGTCAAGCTTGGTAAACCAAGTAGCGTTTTTCACCCTGGAAAACAGGTCAGAAATCAAGGGTAACGGGTATTGATATTTCACAGTAATATTGTTCAAGAGACGATAATCAATACACGGCCTTAATGAACCATCTTTTTTGGCCACAAAGAAAAAAACCGGCACCTAAGGGTGAAGAGGATGGTCTGATATGACCCTTCTCCAATGATTCCTTGATATAAGACCGCATAGCGTCATGTTCAGGTACAGACAAGTTAAAAAGGCGACCTTTAGGGAATTTACTACCCGGCACTAATTCAATAGCGCAGTCATAGCTCCTATGGGGAGGCAAGGATGCAGATTTACTTTCGCTAAACACATCAGAAAAATCAAACAAAAAGTCAGGAACATCCTGAGCCTGGGGGGAGGCAGAAAAAACAGGAGTGTTGGTATTAACACATTGGCAGCCCCAACTGGTTACAGACACAGATTTCCAATCCAAAACAGGATTATGAGACTGTAACCAAGGGAAACCCAGCACGATAATGTCATGCAGATTATATAGAACCAAAAATTTGCAGCACTCCTGGTGATCAGGTTCAACCCTCATTATCACCTGAGTAGAAAACTGGGGTTTATTCTCAGCCAAAGGGGTAGAATCGATCCCCAGTAGGGGAATAGACTTCTGTAGGGGTATCAAGGGAAACCCACAACGTTTAGCAAAATCATAATCCATCAGGTTAATAGCTGCTCCAGAATCAACGAAAGCCTGAGCAGAAAATGAGGACAGAGAGCATATTAGAGTGACAGTTAATAAAAACTTAGTCTGAACACTACCCAAGACAACTGAGCGTGCAAAACGTCTTCCCCGCTTAGGGCAGACTGAAATAGCATGAGAGGCATCACCACAGTAGAAACATAACCCATTGCGCTTTCGAAACTCATGACGCTGTGCCCCAGACACCACTCTATCACACTGCATGGGTTCAGAAGCTGGTTCACAAGGCAACACCATTCCACGCATACTTCTCCGCTCACGCAAACGTGTCAATTTGAATTGCTAATGACATAGAATCATTGAGACCAGAGGGGACAGGGAATCCCACCATAACATCCTTTACATTATCTGACAGACCCTTCCGGAAAAGGGCCGCCAAAGCGTCGTCATTCCATTTGGTCAGGACTGCCCACCTACGGAATCTCTGACAGTATAACTCAGCGTCATCAAGCCCCTGATTTAATGCCAACAAGGTTTTTTCAGCTTGATCAGTGACATTAGGCTCATCGTACAATAACCCCAAAGCCTGAAAAAACGCATCAACATCACTCAAAACAGGATCCCCAGGTATCAGGGAAAAAGCCCAATCCTGAGGATCGCCGCGCAGGAGAGAGATGATAATTTGAACCTGCTGCGCTGCGTTTCCTGAGGACTTAGATTTTAAGGCAAAAAACAATTTACAATTATTTTTGAAGTTCTGAAACTTAGCTCGATCCCCCAAAAACAAATCTGGCATGGGAATCCTAGGTTCCACAACAGGCAACCTAGCAAGATATGCAGCAATACTCTGAACCTCAGTGGCAAGCTGATCCACACGGCCAGACAACCGTGCAAACTCCATTGGGAGAAAAGATCCTCCCCAGCACCCAGAGATACAGAGGGAAAAAAAAAATGCAACAAACAGAAAAATATCTCTGACAACTCTGACAACCTTTTTTCTTTCACAATATTTTTCCCTTCTGTGAGTACCATACAATTTTCAATTTTTTAGGCCGGTGATACTGTTATGTTTTGGTAGCTGAGGAGAGCAGGCAAAAAGGCAATACACCAGAGCAGTTGGAATCTATGAGATTGCAGTACCCTGACTAACCACCACAACTAGAGGCAGCCGTGGAGCGTTCCTACGTTGGTCCTAGACGCCTCGTCACAGCCTGAGAAACTAACTACACCTAAAGACAGAAACAGGAAAGCTATCTGCCCCGGAGCAGAACCCCAAAGATAATAGAAAGCCCCCAAACATGTAATGGCGGTTAGACAAGAGGAAAAACTGACACAGAAAGAAAATAGTATGAGCAAACGCTGGGGCCCAAACTATCTAAATAGAAAAGGATAGGAAGGGTACTTACTGCAATCCCAGAAAACCCTGAAAAGCACCAACTCTACTAATTTCAAAATCACCTGAGATCACACGACCTCTACCACCTAAATTAGTTCTCTGGTGTAACAAAATCAAAACAGCAGCCACTGAAAAAACTGGAAAAAGCAAAAGAACAAAACTCAGTGGCTGAACTAAACTGAGAGGGCAGAAGCCCCCGGAGGGGACCCTGAAGGCCCCCAAAGAAGTGCAGTACAAAATGCAAAAATATAGCACAAACACAAAAGAAGCAAAAGTCTTATCTGTAAGCAGGAGATGCAGACACGACACAGCAGGCTACAAGGGAAACTGGAATGAAGGATTCAGACCAGAACAATTGATCACCGGCAACCCTGATGGGAAAATGACTCCCTTATATAAGACCAGTCAGTAACACCTGATTCCCAGTCCTCACAATCTTCACTAGCACCGCTTGTAACCACCAGAGGGAGCCTCTGCTCAGAACTCATCTCAAACCCATTCACAACAAGCAGCCTTCCCATGATCCTCGCTGGTGATTTGTTTCTTCTTGGTCCCATTTGGAGGTCAGCTGGCTTCCTGCTTTGTCCTACAACTTTCAGATGGGTTATCTGCTGCTTGTTTCTTTGGCATTTGTTTTGATTTTGTTTTCTGCCCTTCTGGTGTGAGGTCAGCCAGGTTCCCCGGCTGGGGCCTGCGCTGGACTCTGTTTCTCATTTGCTACTGTTTATTTGTTTTCAGTCCCTGTTATTTCAGTATCTGCTGTTTTGCTACCTGTTCACACCAGAGTTCTGATCTAGCGGGGAGAGATCATGTGGTCTCAGTATTTTTGTATTTCAGACATGTTGGAATTTTTCTTAGAGTTTTTGCTGGATTGCGGACAGTATTCTTTCCTGTCCTGTTCTATCTGGACAGTTTGGGCCCCAGCATTTGCTTACTCTATTTTCTGCCTGTTTTTGTATTTCATCTTGTCTCACCGCCAATATATGTTTGGAGGCTTCCTATTCCTTTGGGGCTCTATTCCTGGGCAGTTAGCCTTCCCCTTTCTCTCTTTGGGCTTAGTTAGCTCTCTGGCTGTGTCGAGGCATCTAGGGCACCGTAGGCACGTCGCACTGCTGCTTCTGGTTGTGCTGTCAGTTTAGGAGTCTGCAATCTGCTAGTTACCAACCTCTCTGGTGTCTGGTTGCCTGGTCTATTTTTGCTGCTGTCCTCCTCGGCTACCAAATCATAACACTGGTACCATTCCACTAGGCCTACTAGGTCATCCATATTCCAGGGGTCTTTCCTGGCAACCCAGGTCTTCACCGGCCTAGGAAGGTAGTGGATAAATCTTTCCATAACAGCCCGCTCAACCATCTAAGCTGGGATGAAGGAATTTGGTTGCAACCACTTCCAGGAAAAGCCTCTGCAAGGAGTTCCATCTGCCACATAAGCAACTCCTGGAGCTGCTACACCAACAGTTTGTTTCCTATTGTGTTAGCTGTTACTCTTGGGCTTGGTCCATGTGCTTGATTAGCTCCTCTATGCTGTCTGACTTTGCTTCCTCACTTACCGCTGACTTCACCCAAGATCTGCAGTTTATCCACAGCCATCACACATGCTTCCTGCAGTCTCCACCAACTGTGGTAGATCGTCTCATTCGGCTGCTCACAGAGATAGCCACAGGAACATTTTCTGTTTGAATCTTCTTCTGGTTTATTAAAACAAAATGTACTGCATAAACCAGTGCATAGTTAAGAAAAAGAAACATGGCCTTTCTGGCATAACAAAAAAATAACATATAGCACACTGTGTGTGGCTGTGGGGATCTGCCCACTTGGGGAAAACAGTAAGGTACAGCTCACTTTATCGCAAACACAGCTCCAGAGACACCAACCACTGAATGAATCAGAAGGTGGTCTATTTACCTTCTGGATCACACTCTGGGGTGAAGACATCTTGTTCTCCCGCCCACTCTTCACTATCCACAAAAACTCAGCCCTTAACATGGCCATTTAACCCCTCTTAGCACTTAGTGTGCTGGAGCATTCTTCCAGGTTCATATTACTAAAGCTAACATCCTCAGTGACTCTTATCACTCCTCCAGTATTTTACAAGTGACCTTGTCACTCTCTATATAAATACAGTGAAAATTAAAAAAAAGTTTTTCAAAATATATAAAAAAAAGTTTGAATCACCCCATTTTCCTCCAACGTGGTATTGCCAGGGCCGGCATTTAGTGTGTGTGTATGTATGGAGAATAATTGGATAATTGCCTAGGACCCCCATTCTTGAGAGGACCCATAGTATTACCTATGGAGACAAAATACAGTATGCCTGGGGCTATGGGAGCCATCATACTATATATGTATAATATATCTATACTACTCTGTACATACCTGGTTTCTGTTCGGAAGTGACGATCAGTCTTTTGTTATTTGTATGCATAGGCTTTCTGACTGAGCACTCCACCCATCTGGTGGTGTTAATCATAGCAGGATCCTATCTACCCACATAAATGCAGGCTTCAGCCTAGGAAAGGATTCACATTAGATAAACAGCTGAGGAGTTATTATACTGTATATAAGGAGTTGTGGAGTAATCATACTGTATATAAGGGACCTGTGGGTGCATTCTTACTATATATAAGGGAGCTGTGAGGGCAATCATAATATATATAAGTAGCTGTGTTGGACATCACACTGTACATTGGTAACTGTGGGGGCCATCATACTGTACATAGAGAGCTTTGAGGGCAATCATACTGTATAGGGAGCTGTGGGGCCATCATACTACAGTGGGTATGGAAAGTATTAAGACCACTTTAAATTTTTCACTCTTTGTTTCATTGCAGCCATTTGGTAAATTCAAAAAAGTTCATTTTTTTTCTCATTAATGTACACTCTGCACCCCATCTTGACTGAAAAACAACAGAAATGTAGAAATGTTTGCAAATTTATTCAGACCCTTTGCTCAGACACTCATATTTAAGTCACATGCTGTCCATTTTCTTGCGATCCTCCTTGAGATGGTTCTACTTCATTGGAGTCCAGCTGTGTTTAATTAAACTGATAGCACTTGATTTGTAAAGGCGCACACCTGTCTATATAAGACCTCTCAGCTCACAGTGCATGTCAGACCAAATGAGAATCATGAAGTCAAAAAAACTGGCCAAGGAGCTCAGAGACAGAATTGTGGCAAGGCACAGATCTGGCCAAGGTTAAAAAAGAATTTCTGCAGTACTCAAGGTCCTAAGAGCACAGTGACCTCCATAATCTTTAAATGGAAGAAGTTTGGGACCATCAGAAATCTTCCTAGACCTGGCCGTCCAGCCAAACTGAGCAATCGTGGGAGAAGAGCCTTGGTGAGAGAGGTAAAGAAGAACCCCAAGATCACTGAGGCTGAGCTCGACAGATGCAGTAGGGAGATGGAAGAAAGTCCCACAAAGTCAACTATCACTGCAGCCTTCCACCAGTCAGGCCTTTACGCAGAGTGGCCTGACGAAATTCTCTCCTCAGCGCAAGACATATGACAGCCTGCATAGAGTTTGCTAAAAAAACACATGAAGGACTCCCAGACTATGAGAAATAAGATTCTCTGGTCTGATGAGATGAAAATATAACTTTTTGGTGATAATTCTAAGCAGTGTGTGTGGAGAAAACCAAGCACTGCTCATCACCTGTCCAATACAATCTCAACTGTGAAACATGGTGGTGGCAGTATCATGCTATGGGGGTGTTTTTCAGCTGCAGGGACAGGATGACTGGTTGCAATTGTAGGAAATATGAATGTGGCCAAATACAGAGATATCCTGGTTGAAAACCTCTTTGAGAGTGCTCTGGACCTCAGAGTTGGCCAAAGGTTCACCTTCCAACAAGACAATGACCCTAAGCACACAGCTAAAATAACAAACGAGTGGCTTCAGAACAACTCTGTGACCATTCTTGACTGACCAAGCCAGAGCCCTGACCTAAACAAAATTGAGCATCTCTGGAGAGACTTGAAAATGGCTGTCCACCAACGTTCACCATCCAACCTGATGGAACTGGAGAGGATCTGCAAGGAAGAATGGTAGAGGATCCCAAATCCAGGTGTGAAAAACTTGTTGCATCATTCCCAAGAAGACTCATGGCTGTACTAGCTCAACGGTGTGCTTCTACTCAATACTGAGCAAAGGGTCTGAACTCTGAATATTTATGACCATGTGATATTTCGTTTTTTCTTTTTAATAAATTTGCAAAAATTTCAACCTTTCTGTTTTCTTTTAGTCAAGATGGGGGCAGAGTGTACATTAATGAGAAAAAAAATTACTTTTTTGAATTTACCAAATGGCTGCAATGAAGCAAAGAGTGAAAAATTTAAAGGGTCTGAATAATTTCTGTACCGACTGTATATATATTTGATAGCTGTGTGGGGCCATCATGCTATATATCAGGGGACGTCGAGCATTAGTGGACATTATTTCTTTTAGTGGCACTCTGAAATGAACACTTAAGAGGCATCATTACATTATACCTGAACTCAGGGCATTATAATGGTCAGAGGGGTGCAAAGAAGTCATTATTGCTATCTAAAGGCAAAATGTGAACATTATTACTTTCAATGACACTCACAGATGGCTTGAATAACTTTTAGGGGCAATTTAGTGATCCAGAGGGCACAAAGGGAGCTTTTTACTATGCAAGGGGCACAGTTGTGGGCATTACTATGTGGAGCAGTAAGAAGAGGACTATTACCATGTCACACAACTGGTGCAATAATAGTGACAAATACAGCCGCAGTAACAGCTCAGAATTTGGGTATCAGTAGGATGGGGAGTTTCTGAGACTGGGAATAGATGGGAACGGTGCTGGACATGTGGGAAGTCAAACGTCTTTTTGTAAACTCTACTGGCGAATTGTTTCTTCAGAAGCCATGTCGGTTTGAACCAGATGGAAAAGAGAAGAGTGAATAACTCCATGAGAGAGTGTCACCTGTAAGTCACTATTAATTTATGACCTGTAATCTCTTAACATGACCTTCAGTACTGGTATCTACCACCTTACGGTCGCCGTATAGCAGTAACGCTAATCTTGTTTTTCTATATCTTTTAAGGATCTGTTCTCGGCAGCATATTGCCTTGTGTAAGCAGGTGCTGACTAAAATATGATATGTATGGGAAAAGAGCGATCTATTAATTATTGCTTTATCCCCATCATTGTTTTTCAGCCTCTCTAAAGAGGACAATAAACAAGCACCAAACAACTGAATAAAGTCGATTAGAGCTCGTTTGATTGTCTGAAATCAGCTAACATCCTAAATGTTTCTGTTTGGTGGCACAAATATGTTAACATTTGGAGCCTTAATTTTAAGTACTTATAAAATGAATTAACCTGATCGATAAGGGGCGCAATGAGTAAAAGATCAAAATGGTACAATTGCAATTTTTCAGCAACAGCTACACCTGAAATAAATGCAATAAAAGTCGATGAAAACATTATTTCTACCACAAAATGGTATCAATAAAAACATCAGTTCAGGGCGCAAAAAAAAAATCCTGCAAACAGCTCAGTTGATGAAAAAAATGTTAAATGTTACGGGTCTTAAAAAGTAGTGACACAAGCAAAATTTTTTTCTTAATTAATTTCAGATTTTTTTCACTGCTTTAAGAAAAAGTAAAACTATGTTTTTGGTATAAATGGAAAAAACAATTGCAGAATTGAGCATTTCTTGCAATTTCACTACATTTGAAAAGTATTCTCCTGCTTTCCAGAACATCACATTATGTTTCATTCAAACATACAAAAAAAAAACAAGCCCTTATATAGCTATTTCACTGGAAAATACACAATTTATGACTCTTGGAAGAAGAGGAGGAAAAAGCAAAAGCACAAAAGTGGAAAATTGTCATGTCACTAAGAGGTTAAAGGGCACTGAAGCCCTTTACTGCATTACTCATACAGAGACACATACACTTCTACACGGGCCAGCTGCAGTACCTGATAAAGGGTGCCCTTCTCTTTGGCCCTACTAATTAATGGGTTACTGGGGTGAAAACCTCACACCGATTACATGTTTGTAGCCTATTCTGAAGAAAACATCAATGTCAAATCATGGAAATCCCCTTTAGGCTAGTGCTACATATAATAAGCACAGCGTACACAGTTCACCAGCTCTCGTAGATTGTATTGTATAAAGTAAAAGTCACTGCTTGGCTCGAGATGCAGACAAAGCAAGCAAAGATATCGGATATATATAGGTTTGGATATAAAACTTCACCAATTTATTAGTGCAGCTTGCAAGATTCCAGGTATATTAAAAATATTGCATCAAGCACAAATGTACGCATTTTGTACATACAAATGTCCATAGACATGATTTAAAGGGAAACTGTCATGTCCTAAACCACTATTAACCTGTAGGTATAGATTAATCTGTAGGTTAATAGCATTCCACAGTTGCCCAGCTGCTGTACTGAAAGCCTGGCTGTCATGACCCACAGGGGTCAGTCCAGTGGACTGCACAACAAACACCAACAACGGGATGGATAAAGGGAGAGGAAGGCCCTAACAGTAGGGAATGAGGGATGGGGCACCTCCTAACACAGCCTGTGCCTATCCCTTAGCTACCCTAACGCCCTTTGCGGGTTCTTTCCCCTGCCACCATTATAGCCTAATCCCTAGCTGTCACCTCACTATACCCTGGCTAGTGCACTGGCCGGCAAGGACGCTAGCCTCACCACTGCAGATGGTGTAAACACACTGGGGAGTGACAATCATGAGACAGACAAAGACAGGGAGCAAGAAAACTTAGATTTCAAGCTTCATCTGCAAGCTCCACACAACAGAGGATACGCAACCAGGATCTAGAGCAACTGATACACATTGGCACCAGTGAGCGCCCAACTCCTCGGCTGGTTTTCAGAGACAAAGTCTTTCACCAACAGTCAGCTGAAGTGTCATGTGACTATTTAAAGGATGGTGGGAGTGGTCACCACCTCATCACCCACATCAGCAGACCTAGCAACAAAGCAGCTTCCAGCAAGGAAATTGACTTTCACCCTTACTGGCACGAAAGCAAAAAACAATATTTAAATTAAAGCAGAGCCAGAGCTGTCACGAATCCAAAAATGAATCGTGGCACCAGCTACAGGGAGGAAATGAACTTTATTCCTCCCAGCAGCCTCGGGTTTTCAGTTGTAGAGGTACGGCTGGCACAGCATCAGTCACAGCTCAGTACATAGTGATCGGCGGTTGTAACCGAGGTCCGGCAATGACTGACAGCTCTGTACTGATGTACTTTAAAGAAAAAAAAGGTTTTCATGCACATCTATTTTTAAGGGGCAAATATAGTGATATTAAAAGTATTTAAAGGGAAACTGTCAGCTTGATTTCGTCTCTTAAACTATAGAGATGTGAATGTAACTCCTGCAAATATATGTCCATCCATAATTTTAGCTAGAAAGTCTGTTCCTCTTCTACTAAGAAAATTCTGTTTAAATCAATATAAAAATTAGGCTGAAGTGCTTTGGGGTGTGGAAAAGCACTTCCCAAGACCCTCTCTCCCCAGTTCTATTCCCCATCTAGTATAACTTGCTGCATGAATGGCAGCTTCTTTAAGCCTACAGCACAGAATGACTATTCAAACCAAGTACATGTGCTCAGTGTACCCTAGGTGTGGCCAAAGAGTTAAGTGCTCCTTCCACCTACTTGTTTACCTTCTATCTCCACCCCAAAAGAGCAATGGACTGGCTAACTAAAGGTAAGAATTGACTTTGCAAAAGCTACATGTACAGTTTGGAGGTATAGGTGAAATCAAGCTAACAGTTTCCCTTTAAATACTTTTTAATATCAGTATACCCCAAAAATCTTGATATACATTGAAGCTTTTGATTTTTTTTAAAACGTTTAATGTGAAGCATTTCTATCTTTCCAGCTGATTATATCCTTCCCTATCATGGGTGGATGGCAAGTTTTAAAAGTATAAAAGCCACATTTATTCGTGAGCTAATTACCATATTTGATGACTGATGAGTTATTAGCATACAGCTGCAAACTATTAGACTGAATAAATGTAATTGCTAATCCACTTGTAAAAGAGGAACCTGCATAAAGTCCTATTTTTTCGAGTTATGTTCCAGTGATCCTTATAAGTAGAGAGGTAGGAGCAGAGATTTAAGGGACTCGGCTACAGTCGTGTTGCACAAAGTGAAGTTACTTATTAATATGACATCTTATTGATGGTGGCAGGTGTAATGCTCTCTGCGAAATGTCAATCAATTTCATTATGTAAAATGTATTCTGTGCAGCATCAGTAAAAGGCACCTAGAAAATCAGGAGCTCAATTACATTTCTTGATTAGTTTACGTAATTGTGAGAAGCTTTTGTGGGATAAAGTTGAGGACTTACGTATATAAAGTAATTTGCAGCTAAGAAAGAAGTAATTTAGCCAATGCGGGAGAGCTCTGCACACTGTAGATGAGCATAACACTATTAAGATTATACCGGTTTATAGAAAATGACTGACAATGTTATTCATATACCCATATGCTGTATGTCACAGTCACCTGTTCACCTTCCAGCAAGAGGAAAAACACCCATTTGCAAAATATTTTTACCAGACACTATAAAGCACCAGTTATTTTGTTTTGCTTTGCCGTCTTCCCTATAACGCCCTGCAGCTGTGACATCTTACTGATCATTATACTTTGTAAAGTGGTGGTCAGTACCTGAGCCATAAAAGATCAGATCTCAGTGGAGCATGGTTTGTACAGCAGAGACATTTTCCATTTACAGAATCACTGGGCACGTTTTTCTCTCTCCTGTAGAGTGTAAGCTCTTACGATGAAAGGAGTCCTCTCTCTCTCCTGTAGAGTGTAAGTGCTTATGGTCATCAAGGTCCTCTCTCTCTCTCTTTCTCCTGTAGAAAATAAACTCATAGTCAGCAGGATCCTCACTCTTTTTCAAGTAAAGTGTAAGCTCTTATGGTCATCAAGGTCCTCTCTTTCTCTTTTTCTCCTATAGAGTATAAGCTCTTACAGTTAGTGGGCTCCTTTCTCTCCTGTGGAGTGTAATCTCTTATGGTCAGCGGGGATCTTAAGGGTATGCCACACTAAACAGCGTCGCTAACGAGATCGCTAAAAAACGTCACTATTTAGCGATCTCGTTAGTGACGCTGTTGTGTGTGGCATGTAGGAACGAAGTGGCCCCTGCTGTGATCTCGCTGATCGTTCACTAGGGTTCTGGACCGTATTTAGATCGTTGGCGTCCTGCGGTGAGCCTATATCGCTGTGTCTACAAGAGAAAAAGGTAGCACACTGTAGCGCTATAGCTTGCAAACACGAAATATGAAAAATATGAAAAATGAATTACATCATTACCTTAGAAATATGAAAAATTGAGAAGTCTTAGCGCATAAGATGGCCAAATTATGTGAGCCTGATAGCCACGTCAAGGCTCTTCTCGTATATCAGGTCCTAACTAATGCCTATCCTCGCTTAGAAAAGTCTGTCTGCATGGGAATGTATGAATCCTCTCTTCAGACTAAAATCTACATCTCTGTGGAGGGGTAATGAACCTGTTGTAATTAAAAAGCCTGTGACCACCAGGTGGAGTGCTCAGGTAGAAGGTAAATGAATACATATCAAAAAACTGACCGGCACATCCAAACATAGATTCAGTGTGAACAGGTGCTAAACCTAGAGTCACCAACTCATATACATACAAGAGAAAAAGGTAGCACACTGTAGCGCTATAGCTTGTAAACACGAAATATGAAAAATATGAAAAATGAATTACATCATTACCTTAGAAATATGAAAAATTGAGAAGTCTTAGCGCATAAGATGGCCAAATTATGTGAGCCTGATAGCCACGTCAAGGCTCTTCTCGTATATCAGGTCCTAACTAATGCCTATCCTCGCTTAGAAAAGTCTGTCTGCATGGGAACGTATGAATCCTCTCTTCAGACTAAAATCTACATCTCTGTGGAGGGGTGATGAACCTGTTGTAATTAAAAAGCCTGTGACCACCAGGTGGAGTGCTCAGGTAGAAGGTAAATGAATACATATCAAAAAACTGACCGGCACATCCAAACATAGATTCAGTGTGAACAGGTGCTAAACCTAGAGTCACCAACTCATATACATACAAGAGAAAAAGGTAGCACATTGTAGCGCTATAGCTTGCAAACACGAAATATGAAAAATATGAAAAATGAATTACATCATTACCTTAGAAATATGAAAAATTGAGAAGTCTTAGCGCATAAGATGGCCATATATAGCGATATATATCGCTGTGTCTGGCACGTTTTGTGAACGATTTGCGCTTTTTTTACATCTCAAAGTCGTTAAGGAGATCGCTAACCGCTTATGCGTCGTTAACGAGATCGCTAAATGTGGCAGCTACTAGCGACATTAAAACGATCACAAAAACGATCGCATTAGTATGCGTCGTTATTGTGATCGTTAGCGGGAGCGTTTAGTGTGGCAGTACCTTAAGCTCTTATGGTCAGTGGAGTCCTCTCTCTCCAGTAGAGTGTAAGCTCTTATGGTCAGTGGGTTCTCTTTTCTGTAGTGTATGAGCTCTTATGGTCAGCAGAGTCCTCTCTCTCTCTCCTGTAGAGTGTAAGCTCTTATGGTCAGTGGAGTCCTCTCTCCTATAGAGTGTAAGCTCATATGGTAGCAGTTTCCTCTCACTCTCTCCGTGTGCATTTTCTGAGCAATTACAAGCATTCCAGTATTGAGATTTATGTAAATTTATTTGCTAGAAGTCCAATTTTTGGGGAAAATTCAGCGAAGTCGGCAAATTGTAATTTCAAACAATCCGCTCATCTCTTCCCATTCTCACATCACAAAACTTGGTGCACTGTGCCTGTCCAAGAGTGTGCAGAGACTGTACAGCTTATTAATATGCAATCATAAAACCCCCTTGCACTGTCGTACTTTGTCAGGTGCTGCAAGCGCTGGTCCTCACCAACATGATTTTTGGCGAACAATCTGATTTTGTTTCCCTCTATATGCAATTATCAGCTGGCATAAAGCTCAGTACAAAAGAAAACAATACTAGCAAACGAGCATGAGCCATTCACGATCAACATTAGTACAAAGGATGGGTTACATGGACAAGGTAAAGTGAAAAGCTTAGTCTACTCGAAGAGTCTGCCAAATTCCTTCACTTAGCTAATGGGCTTTTTGTGATCCTCACATTAAAGAAGACATACAGTGTCCATTGTTCCCCGCTGCTCTTCTGTATTGCTGCTGTTCTTCTACTTTTCCTTTCTGGAAGGGGGTCTTTTTTTAAGTAAATTCAATCAGCAACCATTAATTTACTGCAGCACCCACGTTTATGCTTTAAGAAATGGCGAGCTACCTCTTACTTTTGGCGCAGACAGACAGTGACTGCTGGTTGTTTGTAACAATCACCTGTCTTCCCCCTGCCATGTGAGGAAGCAACAGACATGACTGGTGAGGAACAATGATAGCAGTATTTATGTAGCCTAATTGTAAACGAAGTAAATGTAGTAGACAACTCGTTATGTCTCAAAATTCATAGGTTCTATAAAGAACAATAAGAACCATCATAAAAACAACAAAAATATGGTCAAAGGGCTTAAAGGAATTCTGTCGCCATATTTGACCTATCTAAACTATTAATATAAGCATACAGGTTATAGACTGCTGAAGAGAGTGATACCTGTATGCTTCATGTCAGGTGCCTTGTTGTCGATAAATCATCTTTTTATCACTGTATGTAAATGATCTCTTCCTGATCCCTATAACTAAGATAACTCCGCCTCCAGGAGACTGAAGATGTGGGCAATTCTCCATCACGTCATCCTGAAACAGAACATTATAAGAAGACGGCAGTTACAAAGATGTGGTAAGTGAACTTAGCGCCGCCAACTGATGATGTCCTGAATCTTGGGGGTAACGGAAGCTTCTTGGCAGTGACTGCATTAGCATCCTCCTGTGACATCCCATTTGAGAAGCCCCTCAAACGACGTGTCACAGGAAGTAAATAAAAAAAGCACATACAGGTATAAGCAGGATAGGGAAAATGGAAGGGGATTTTATAATAAAGCTAATTACAAAATTGGTTAGGGCTTAAAGATAGATATTTGTAAAGGAGCAGAAGCAGGTTGTGGGCAGGATCAGTAAAATCAAGGGCCAAATGCTGTAGATAGACAAACAGGGTCTGCAGGAGACCCCCGTGCTTGTCCTTCGAGATCTGCTACGAGTGCCGCTCTCCTTTTGCCCTATTCAAAATAAAACAATACAAAAAATTCAAAAATGCACATATTTGGTAACAAACAACAAACAAAAAAAAAAACCATTGTGGAATTGCACTTTTTTTGCAATTTCTTGGAATTTCTTTCCCATTTTTCAGTACACTATATGGTAAAGCCAATGGTGTCGTTCAAAAGTGCAATTCACCCTGCAAAAGCCAAGCCCTCATTTGGCCATATTTGCAGGAAAATAAAAAAGTTATGGTTCTGGGAAGAAGTGGAGCAAAAAACGGATACACATAAATGGAAAATCCCAAGGTGGTGAAGGGGTCAATGCACCATGCCAAACATAGAACTAGAATTTGATGACAGCAAAAAAAAACTAATATTCAAATGCAAATCTTTATTGTGTTTATTATTAAAACCTATTAAACTAAAGGCTGTAACAACTAAAGAAAGGTAAAACAGCATATAAATATTAATGAGAAATTTTAGTGAGGATAAATGTGATTTAATTCATTCATAGAGTATCATCTTTAAATTATCACCCAGCCGTATACAGTGACAAACAGGTGTATGTGGTTGCAGAGAAAAATATTTCAATATAGTCCCTGCCAGAACCCTAAAATGGAGATATAGCACTCACACTCACCGTCGAGTGTCTCTGAGGGTGTCTCTAAATATAATTCTACGATGCAATAATATACTGTATATAACAATTCAAATGAGGGTCTTAACAAAGAGATCCCCTTTGTGGTTTAAGGTTATAGGATAGATCCCATCTCGTCTCTCTCGTCTCGACGTGTTTCCTCACTGTTATTTGACAGCGTTTATAGGAAGACTTGGGTCCCTTCCTTTGCACAGTTGCCTATAATTTGGACAAAGGGATGGTGTTTGAACGAGAATGCCCATGCTTATATACATTACCTAGGGGAAGCACATGGATCATATTAAATAATCAGGCCATGTGTCAATGGAACATATAGTGCATTCCAACATTAATATTTCTCACCTCCAACGATATCCTGTATTGCCCATGTTACTAGGAACGTCTCTTCCACATCTTCAATTTGATACCCTTTATCATATATACTTAGTTACCCTGCGACAAGAAAATGTCATCAATGCCATCGAAATGTGGAACACGTTGGTATTAGGGATGAGCAGGTACGTGGAATTTCGGGTTCTGGTACCCGACCTGAACTTTAGTCCAAAGTTCAGTTTGGGTCCTAAGACTGTACTTCAAAATTGAACCAGAACCTGAATCCCATTGAAAACATTTGAGACCCAAACTCTCTCACCCTCCATCAGGAACTCCAGACTTTGCAATGGACTTCCAGGAGAAGTCCATGTTGGGTGTTTAGCGCCGGACACTAACTGTCCGGTAAGAACCCCAAAATTTTAAGTTCGGGTTCGTTCATCTCTAATTGGTATACATCATGCTCGTGCGCTCCATCTGTGTATGATGAACTAATACACGCCTGCGCCCCATCTATGATGACTATATGTGATCCAGGGGTGGAAAGCAAACCAGATGTTTGCACTCTCTCTATGCGTGTCTCATTATAATGGCCATATGAGCTCCAAGTGTGGGGCGCAAATCCATAATACTGTGTTCCACAGTGAACCAATTCCTTGTAGGCCTGAAATAATAGATTTATATTTATAGCAATGCATCCTGATTTGTCCACAGTTTTAGCGGGTATCTGTAAATGTTAATATAATTACTAACATTAGTGCAAGATGTGAAGATGTGAGTTAACACTAGGTCTATCACACCTGCTAACAATGCTATCATTTAAATCTCACTTCGACCAAAGATATTGCACTCTTTGGCCAGAGACTGAAATGGAAGGAATTCTTTAAATCTGATGATGACTCACAATATAGATCCCTGGGGAAATCAAAGGATGATTTTCAGATGGTAAACCTATTAGCTGATCTGTATGAGGAAGGTAACAGAGAACTTGGCACAGGCCCTTTCACTAACTTTAAAAGGAAGAGTATTAGATTACCATCTGGAACTGATTTGGACAGTGTGGACAGTGTGGACATTTTTGTGAAGGTGGCAACAGATGAGCTGTCTAAGATCTCCCAATATAATCCTGAAGTTAGGCCAAATATTGCAAATTGGGGAAATGTTGAATTTCTCTTTCAATAGTCATCTATTTTGCAAACCTTCCTGTAAGGGGTGAATATTGTATTGCTGCACCATGAGAAATATGAGGTGATGTGCCATGATCTCTTGGATTGCCCTGGAATATTGATTCAAATGCTAAACTCGGTCGTAAACCTAAAACGTATTTCGAAGCATAAGAGTGACTTTATGATTCCAAAGTATCCGGTAACCACAACATTTTACTCTACTAAAAATCCACAAGGGCCTCATTTTCCTGAGGGGCTGTTCAGTTGTTGCTGGCATATTATCCAAAATGTTGGTATATATTTAGATACTGTCTTACGAACCATTTTTGTCTCACTTTTGTCATGTATTAGAGACACTAGTGACTTATTAATTAAATTAGATTATATAATTTTGGAAGAAAACATAATTTTTGTTTCAATGGATGTAGAATGTTTATGTAGTTCAAGTACACATAATCTAGGTCAACGGGCGATTGACTATTATCCGAAAACTAGGGGTGTGCATTTTCATCAGCACAATCATCTTATTTTAGATTTATTTGAATTTGTACTGACTCACAATAACTTTTTGTTCAATCAAATATTCTACCACCAGCTCAGGGGCACTACTATGGGGACCCTCAGTGCTCCCGCTTATGCTAACCTTATTCTGGACTGGTGGGAGGACACTGTAGTATTTCAGGTACCATTATCTATTCCTGGTACCAATATCTCATTTTGGGCCACTTTATAGATGATATTATTAACCTCTGGATAGGGGATGAAGCTTCTTTTGGGGATTTTGTAAGAAAATTGAGCAAAAAAACGATTGGTTTGTGCTTTACATGTTTCAGAAAAACGAGCTGACATTTCTTGATGTAATCACTGGGAGGGACGAACAAGGACATATTGAGACTAAGACGTATCAATGACCAAGAGCTACAAATAGCCAACTTTATTGGAATAGCCACCATCCTAACTCCCCTTTAGAGAGGCATCCCTAGGGACAGTACCTTAGATTGAGGAGGAACTGTTCCTCAGAGGGATCCTTTCACAGACTGGCTAGGGATCTAAAAAAGAGATTCCAACACAGAGGATACCCTTTTCACACCATCAATGATACATATAAAAATGCATCTCAGAAGGAAAGATGTGTGTTATTAACACCAAAACCTAAAAGGGAGGACACGTCAATTACTCGAATCATACAAACATATGATATACAGAACAAATGTATTTTGTCAGTTCTCTGGAAACACTGGGATATACTAAA
This sequence comes from Oophaga sylvatica, assembly GCA_033576555.1. Lineage (NCBI taxonomy): Eukaryota > Metazoa > Chordata > Amphibia > Anura > Dendrobatidae > Oophaga > Oophaga sylvatica. The sequence continues at coordinate 610,614,744 of JARQOD010000002.1, forward strand.
AGCTGACCTGAACTTGAGAGATTTTAATCTCGACCATCCCTTGGTTACCTACAGAAGGGGAAGATAGATAGGTGACAGTTTTTGTGACTCCAAAAAAAGGGATTTTTCGTGTTTGAATAGAGTAGCTGTTAAACAGTATTACTCTGTATTTAGGGCGAAAATTAAGAACATTTATTTAACAGAAGATGATTTCATTACTATCTGCATGTGGAGATTTCTACAATATAATGGGAAGTACTTTGGAGATAAACATTCGGCTTCAGGATATGGCCATGATCCACAGAAGGCACCTGGTGGATTAAAAGAGGCTTTGTGCTATCACATTTGTGATTTTATAAATGAAGCTCATCGAGGGTTAGCGCGTTTCTCAATAGCCTGTGGATTTTCCTATTTACTAGTTATTTTTTAACGTTGAAGTTTTCATTGTAACTTTCATTTGGGAAATGCTAAGAAGCTTTCGGCACAGACTGAAGTGTATTCCAAGAGATGCGTGTACTTGAAATCTCCGTGGGTTTAATTACTTCTTGGTGGTAAACTTGAGAAAGGTCAAAACTGAAACCTGTCATGTAAAAAAAAAGTTTTTTTTCTTTCTCAAAGACAAAAAATATGGAGACAAGACAGAATCAAGTGAGGGATTAGCGAAGTTAGTGATCATGATGAATAATTATGATCAACGATGATGACGACTGCAGAGATAATGGTAATTATGATAGTCATGATAATGATAAATGATCCACACATATATAATATAACTCTCTGAACTGTCTTTCTAGGGATGTCTGACCCTTCAAAAGCGCTGAAACATGACTTAGGGATATCAATCAAAGCAAAAGACCCAAGTGCAAACCCACACTCTTTCAGATTCATTGATCCTTGTATGCACAGATCAAGGTTTTAATTTGGCTGTGTGAAAATTCTATGTACCTGCATAGTGGAACAACTTATTTGCTTCCTTATTTGCTAAAAAGAAGAAAATCCCATATTGTAGACCACAGAACAGTCTCCATGAAGTGGTAGCTAGAGATGAATGGATTGATTCACGGAGTAGGATCTAGTTTGTGTCAAATTTTCGGAAATTTGTGATTTCCTGTGAATTCAAACACTATGAGAATCTATTTGTGGCTTGCAAGGAAGGAAACCGGGAAGATGCCCACTCTGCCAAAAGGACTAATACCTGGTTTATAAACAACAGCCTTGATTGGCTGTAAACTCGCCTGACCTTAACCCCATAGAGAATCGTTTCAAGTTGTCCCAACCGTTTGGTTAGATTGCCCCCTCGAATATTAATGTTTAACATATCAATGCCGCGCACTCTCAATAAAGTGCTGTCGCATTGATGAAAGTCGTGAAAATGCAGTGGCAATGTTTTCAGGGTTGATGTGTCTGCACAAACAGAGGCCGCCTGTATCCCCAGCACATGTTCGCGAGTGCGAACTTTAAATTGTCTGGAAGTCAGTCCATCTTAAATTAGTCCACACGGACATGTGGCGTAATACACCACATACCGTGATGTACATGTAATATGTTGTTTAATTTAAATTTTTTTTAGACCATCCAAACTGACAAATGAAACACTCCGCTCAATGTTGGGGCAGGCGACACATCTGCCGCACGGAACACATCCACCCTTCACCGGAATAGAATCCAGAAATGTGGATGTAGTTTGAGAATAATGACTGCTAACAAGCAAGTCACGCAAATTCCTCGCCCTACGAAACGTAATCAATGGGCGATCCGGAAGAAACTTTTTTATGATGGGATCCACCATTAAAATCGGCCACGCTTTTTCGAGGGCTGCTCTCACCTGACCATGTTGGGAATGATAGGATGTCACAAATCTTGACACATTCTGTTTTTCAGGTTTCCGACCTACATTTCCATAGAGGAGACTATTACGGCTAGTATACTTGGCACAATGGCAGGCCTTTTTTAGGGAGCGTCTGCTATACCCCCGAGCTAAAAAGCGAGATTTTAATTCCTCCGCTCGATTCATAAAATCCTCCTCAGTGGAGCAAATACGACGCAAGCGGAGGAACTGTCCCACGGGGATAGCCCTAATCATGTGCCGTGGATGGCAGGAAGATGCATGCAACAATGTATTAGTTGCTGTCACTTTGCGAAAAATGTCTGTCTGAATTACCCCAGCACCATCCCTACGAATGGTGACATCCAAGAAATCCATTTTATCTTTATCCCACACCTGGGTAAGTCGTATATTGCAATCATTGTCATTCAAGGATGAGATGAACTGCAGAAGGTCGATGGAGGTGCCCTGCCAGACAAAAAGATATCGTCAATGTAACATGCCCAGAACAGGACATGCTCAACTGACCCCAATCTGTCCAACAGAAAGAGATCCCTCTCCCACAGCCCCAGGAACAGGTTAGCATAAGATGGCGCAAAGGCCGCACCCATGGCTGTACCCTGGAGCTGTAGGTAGAAAGATCCCTTGAACACAAAAAAGTTGTGTGTAAGGGTGAACTCCAAAAGCTCCAGGATGAGGTCCCTCAACCCTATAGGTAGCATGGATGTCCCAAGAAAAAATGTAACTGCCCTCAAGCCGTCATGGTGGCGAATGTTGGAAAACAGGGATTCCACATCCACGGATGCTAATAGAGTCCCACCCTCCGAACACCACTGTTGGCATCACAAACTAATTCCCCTACAAACTAACCACCACCATCATCTTTGACAATTTTATTTGACGCCCAGGGCCACGGACTGTGTCACTGCTGCTGTGACTTCCCCTTTAAGAACTGCCCGGCCCGGTACCGAGTACCCCACGGCCCTGGTGGAGCGCTCCACCCCCTCCAAGAATGGTTGGTGTGTGGCTGATCATCAGTATTTTGCACCAGTCCACTTTATCACAGGAGGCTGCTGCATCCTACAGTGCATTAGTTGGCGTTGGTAAATATGGCTGCCTTTTTGTATGAATTTTTTTAGAATCATATGAAAACTGCTTGCAAAGCTCCTACATTTTTTATTTTATCAATGCATTTTAGAAACAAAAAATGGTTACAGAGATTGGTATGGACATTATATCCTCACTGGTATTTTATCCCAATAATGAAAAATCATGCACAAGTACATGATTGTTGGATGGGTTACTGTGTGTGGAGCTGACTCAGGAGTAGAGCGGCTTCCACATGTGGTAGATGTCGACTGTGTAACATAGCTGGCACTTGTCTCTTATAATCGGGGAAGCGGTTGAGCTCCAGCCATTTCTATTGACCTCTTAAAGTGAATCTGTCATCCTCTTGGAGTTACCTAAGCTAATAATGGGCATACAGGTACTAAAATACTTAATCCAATAAGAAAAAAACGTTCCAGCTCCTTAAAAATTGCAAATTTTATTCATCCATTGAAAATAAAAGAAAGAAGTGGTACATGCTTCACATGGAAAGCCACATACAGCGACGCGTTTCGATCAAATGATCTTCATCAAGGCTGCTACAGATAAATGACATACACAGACCTTTATAATACATGTGGACCAATAGTCGTAAGACTGACAATCACATGATTTGATCGAAGGTCCTAGAAGGTACATATGAGATCGATGTCGAACAAAGGTCCTAGCAGACATTAGTTCATTATAACAATAAAATAAAGAAAATCAACAAAACAATAAAATACAACATGGCAAAAACAGATATGTAATCAATAATTATAATGGTACATTAATTCATTTCTTTTGTTCAGTCCATTCGGATATCTTGTATTCAAAGAAAAAATCCAAAAAGCCTCTCTGGTCAAAAGAGATCTACCAATATCACCACCCCGCATAGATCTATTAACTCTTTCTATGGCACAGACCTGGAAGGATGCAACACTGCGGTTATGAAAAGAAATGAAATGTTTGGCAGCTGCAGAGACATTTCGATTTGTATTGGTAACATTTCCAATGTCAGATAAATGTTCAGATATCCTGGTTTTTAATTTCCTCGTGGTACATCCCACATATGACAGGTTACATGCGATGCAATTAATTTTATATACTACATGTGTTGAGTTACAATTTATATATTGTTTAATATCGTAATTAACTGTTTGATTAATATTACTAAAAGTTTTTGTAATTAAAGCATGTTTGCATGTTTTGCAATTATTTACACCGCACCTAAAGAAACCTTTGAATTTCAGCCACGATTCTGTTTTTATTTTATAGTGAAACATGCTGGGTGAAATTTTGCTACCAATAGAAGGAGCTTTTCTGGCAATAATATTTATTCCAGGTTGCAATATCTCACCCAGAATCTCATCCTCATACAAAATCGGTAAAAATCTATCCAATTCAATCGAGATCTGACAGTATGGCTAAATTTCAGGAAATCGTTGAAAAGGAATTAAGGAAATTACATGATACTGTCCGAGGTAAAAAACAAGGAAAATCTCAATCAAATTTATCCCAAGAACATAAAGTAGCTTTGGAAGAATTAAGAAATATGTCAGACATTATCATCAAAATGTCAGATAAGGGTGGGGTGGTCGTTGTGATGAATAGAAATGATTTCGAGAAAAAATGATGGAACTTTTGGAAGAAAAGGACATCTATGACAAACTTGACTTTAACCCTTCAGTGAGGTTCAAAGCTGAAATTGACAGTATTATCAAGGAAGGTCTCTCTTTGGGAGTATTGTCAAAAAAACAGGCAGATTATTTGGAAGTGTCACATCCTATACTCCCAATTATGCATGGTTTACCGAAGATCCATAAGAAGACAAAAATTCCACCAATGAGACCAATCGTCTCGGGTATCGGTTCTTCAAATGAACATTTGGGTGAATGGGTGGACTCTCTTTTACAGCCTTTGGTTCGCAGAATCCCAGGTTTTATTAAGGATTCAAAGGATGTCCTCAGAATTTTTTCTAAGAAAGTATGGAAAAATAACTTTACATGGCTATGTTGTGATGTTGTGTCATTGTACACGAATATTCCGCACAGCATTGACATGAAAGCACTTCAATTTCATTTACAAAATTTCAGTGAATATTCTGATGATTTAATTAATTTTCTTTTGCAGGTTACTTCTTTTCTTCTTACTCATAATTTTTTTACGTTTGATAATAAGTTTTTTTTGCAAAAATCTGGAGTGGCGATGGATGCTAAATTTTCACCTTCTTTAGCAAATCTTGTTATGGCCCATTGGGACTTCAATCATATTTTTTCTGAGAGCAATCCTTTTTGTGACTCTTTGGTCTGGTATGGCAGATACATCGATGACGTCCTAATCATTTGGGGGGGCGATGTGTCTGCCATACCGGATTTCATTGAGTACATAGGAAATAATGATTTCAACATCCGTTTTACACATAAATATGATTCTAATGTTATGTCATTTTTGGATCTGGATTTGTGTGGGATACAGGGACAGATTATCCACACCGGGACACACCACAAACCATTTGGAGGGAACACTCTATTACATGCGGGCAGCAGTCACCCCAAACATACCATCAGATCCATTCCTTTGGGAGAATATATTAGGGTTAAAAGGAATTGCAGTACGCCAATACATCTAGAGGGACAGTTTGAGATGCTAGATAGAAAATTGGTCAGCAGAAATTATCCTCGATGGATGATTAATAGAGCTCGCTGTATTGTTGACAAAAAGGAACGTGAAAATCTAATTGATACTGATAATAAAATGTCACGAATTCAGAATAATGCTCCCTATAGGGACAAACCTTTTGTGAGTCTACAATTTAGTCCACAATTCGGAGAGATAAAAAAGATCATTAATAGATTTTTACCAATTTTGTATGAGGATGAGATTCTGGGTGAGATATTGCAACCTGGAATAAATATTATTGCCAGAAAAGCTCCTTCTATTGGTAGCAAAATTTCACCCAGCATGTTTCACTATAAAAATAAAACAGAATCGTGGCTGAAATTCAAAGGTTTCTTTAGGTGCGGTGTAAATAATTGCAAAACATGCAAACATGCTTTAATTACAAAAACTTTTAGTAATATTAATCAAACAGTTAATTACGATATTAAACAATATATAAATTGTAACTCAACACATGTAGTACATAAAATTAATTGCATCGCATGTAACCTGTCATATGTGGGATGTACCACGAGGAAATTAAAAACCAGGATATCTGAACATTTATCTGACATTGGAAATGTTACCAATACAAATCGAAATGTCTCTGCAGCTGCCAAACATTTCATTTCTTTTCATAACCGCAGTGTTGCATCCTTCCAGGTCTGTGCCATAGAAAGAGTTAATAGATCTATGCGGGGTGGTGATATTGGTAGATCTCTTTTGACCAGAGAGGCTTTTTGGATTTTTTCTTTGAATACAAGATATCCGAATTACATATCTGTTTTTGCCATGTTGTATTTTATTGTTTTGTTGATTTTCTTTATTTATTGTTATAATGAACTAATGTCTGCTAGGACCTTTGTTCGACATCGATCTCATATGTACCTTCTAGGACCTTCGATCAAATCATGTGATTGTCAGTCTTACGACTATTGGTCCACATGTATTATAAAGGTCTGTGTATGTCATTTATCTGTAGCAGCCTTGATGAAGATCATTTGATCGAAACGCGTCGCTGTATGTGGCTTTCCATGTGAAGCATGTACCACTTCTTTCTTTTATTTTCAATGGATGAATAAAATTTGCAATTTTTAAGGAGCTGGAACGTTTTTTTCTTATTGGATTCGTTGGACGTTCATCAGACGTTGTTCCGTGCACCTGTGGTATTATTTGGTGAGCTGGCCTGTTTCTTCGTTCTCTTCTACTAAAATACTTAAAACAGTCATCCCTGCATGCTGTCTTGTTCTTCAGAAATACTTATTTAATCCTTTCTATTAATCTGGTCTTCCATGCTCCGGGGCATGCGGTGCCTGGTAGGTCTTCATTTGCGTTCTTGTCTCCTCCCATCAGCGTCACAGGGCCCTGTGACGTCTAGTGTATGTCCTCACCCGTGCCCTGCAATTGCGATATTCCACCTTTCTAGGGGCTTTGGCATCTTGTTTCTTCTGTGCAGGCCAGTTCTCCATGAGTTCCCAGCAGACCACACATTCATAGTCTCGGTGACAGATGACCCTGTCTGTCCTCCTAATTATGGAATCCCCTACCACCAACACCTGCCTGGCCCTTGCTACATTACTTTTTACCTCCTTCCTACATTAGTCGTTTTACTGGTTGCTTGGAGCAACGTCCTGCTGCAGTGATCCCAGTCCTGGGCCTGCATCCCTAATAGCCAAAAAGGCATATTTACTAGATTGTGTCAGCTCAGGACTGAGCTCCCTGACATTTTTCTCCCTACTCCTTCTAACTGTTACCCAGCTGGCTATCTTGCCCACCTCCATATCAATGGCCCCAGCAAGAGCATGCTCAGTGAGTACTACATTCATTGACATAGCTGGAAAAAATATTTTCTGATTATTGGGTTACATTTCTGTTGCCCTACAACATCACAGTTGACCATTTGTCTACCCCTTCCTTGGCATAAGCAAGCATAAAATAGTTATTTTGCCCAGCTAGCCATGGACCTAACCTTTGGTGGCATGTGCATCTGTCCCGGTTTGGCTCCCGCCCAGAATTCATTTCACATTTACCATACCAGTGATGATAACGTCTTTAAGGGCCAGGAATCCTTTCCAAACCCTTGGGTTGTACTATTCTTAACAATTGTGGTTATTTTCTTTTTTTATGACCTTTCACATTTTTATAGATAATTCCAAATAAAAATCAAAGAGTCAGAACAAAGTAGTTTAACAAAAAGTGTTGTTTTTCTTTATATATATTTTCAATGCAGCAATTTATTGGTTGACATAGGCTGGACAATTTCTTCTCTGACTTTTGGTCCTGCTGTTTTACGTTTATAGAAAGAACATTCCAATTCATTACTGTCCTTTCAATACAATTCAACGCACAAAGCTCTCTGATCCTGGTCTATCAAACTGCACTTGAAAAAAAAGTACAAACTGAGATAAAAAAAATAAGTTTATTCTCTGCAACAAAAGATTGTTCATTTTGAGGATACTAAAAGAAGACATCTTATTCTTAAAAGGATTTTTATTTTGACAGTAAAAAAGAAATTAAGTGAGAGGTGGCAACACATGCTTGACCACCTCAGGGACCCCTGTTATTGGGACGGGTCCCATCCTTGGATAGGTGATAAATATATTGAGTAAGAAAACCCCTTTAATGAAAATATCAACATATTAAGAGCATAGGTTATGGCTGAAGTCTTAGAATCATGAGAAATCCCACTTCATGGACCTCCACTTATGGAAAAAATCAAGTTTGATGCAAGGTCACTACTGATTATTGGCTCTCCAAGAACACTTAGTAGTTTTAGTGACCACCAATGACCAGAATGGAGTAATAAGTCCGCGTACAGCAACATCACCATTCATTCTTGAAGGCTGCCTTCCTGACAGAGTGGGGGCAGGAGACTGTAGATCTTTTGATGGGTGGGTGACCTGTGTCTGGGATGCCTATGGTGGTCGGTGGCGATTCCATGCAGTCAATGTATGTGATTTTTTATGTTGGGTGAGATGTATGAAACAATGTTTGTTCACCCTACATAAAATTGTACCCTTTTGATAAATGTTTGGCCAAATAAAATACAGTATGGTAGTTCACACAAGTGGTTTTCCTACTCTGTCTATGCACCATAAACATAGTGTGAATTAAGCCTGGTAAAGTTTTGGTCTCAAACATTAAAAGGGATCTGTCATCTAATTTCACAACACAAACTGTGTACATTATTGAATAAATCTCTTGATATCTTAGACCTGATGATGCTGGTGCACTTATATTGGAAGATCCATGTTCTGATGCTGGTATATACCTTATATTAAAGAAAGCATTTTACAAGTCCAAATATAAGGCAAGAACTCCTGAGTCCCAGTGTATTCATTCTCTGCCCACCCAGCCTAACTAACAGCTGCAGCTTGTCCTGAGTAGTGTGAGATTTCAGCAGCAGCAGGGAAGAGGGGCACTGAGGAGCTAGATAGGGAAAGATTGAGATCAAATTTTCATAAAGGAATATATAGCAGTTCTGATATGGACTTCCAAAGAAAGTACAACAGCCTGATCAGGTCTACAAGATCTATTTAATAATGTATTGATTTTGCATTCTGAAATCTGGTGACAGATCTGCCTTAAAATTCCTAACAAATTTCCAGGAGTAGAACTGCTTCACACGCAACGCTGGTCTTGATGTAAACTAATCTGATGGAGACTGTGGAAAGTTATATAGACAAAGAAGGCAGAAGTGAGGAAAAAGTTTTACTAAGTTAACTTCATTTTATGACAAGGATGAATGATCCTCTAGCAATACATTTCGTATATAACGTTCATATAATGTTGAACATTGTCTCTGCTTCCAGCTTTATTTGCAGATTAAATTATTTTTCGCAGTACATTATTTATACTGAAATCTGCACATGTTGTATTTTGCTTTGTAGTCAGTGAGGGGCGATATATCTGGTGTGATGCTGCAGTGAGATCATTCATTTATTGTACAAGATGACATCAGTTTTCAATTAGACTTCCAGTGAGCAGATGTGTATAACAGGTGGCTGTGCCGGCCCCACGCCAAAAGTTCACACAGGATCGTGTGTGATGGCCCCGGAATTGATATTTTCCAGCTTTTTTTTCTCAACTCAACTGACTATCCTGATGTCAGACTTACCAAGATTACATTGTATTTTCACAAACAAAAGTTGATTTTTAAAAAGTGCTTCTCTATAGAAAGTCAAACCAGTAAAATGTAATATTAATAGTATATCTTGAAGATATGAACACACCTAAAGGGTTGAAAAAGATTCTAAAGGGAACCTGTCACCAGAAAAAAACACTATCAACCTATAGATATGGGGTTAATCTGCAGGTTAATGGCGTTATTAACTTAGTTGAACTCTGCAGGGAGAAAATTAACTTTATTTTCCCCACAGCATTCGGGTTTGAGTCACGGGGCAGAGCCGGAGCGGGTTCAGTGATTGACTGAAACTGTTAATTTTCTATTGGAAACTATTTTAGGAAATTCTCACTCTTTGGGGGGGTTTAGGAAAAGTTTTTGTTTCCTGAAGCAGTTTTGAAGAGTTTTATAAAGCATTTTGGAAAATAACATTGCTTAGTTTGGAGTGGATTGCATCCAGAGCTATTTCATTTTTCCCATCAGTAGATTATCAAAACCTGTAACAGAGGGATGAGAAGCTTGAAACACAGAACAGCAGAATGGTTTTACAGTAAAAATGAATAGGACGAGTTGATTTTCAGGAGTTTTTGAAGTTGACCTACTCCAAAAAAGTCCTCCAAAACCTGTGTGCACATACTCTAAAATGCAGAATGGCAGGAGACTGGAATTATTTCATCCCTTTATTATCTATGTGCTGAAAGATACAGAGATGTAGATATAGCAAAAATAATCTGACTTTGTGTTTCAATAGGGAACTTACCAACTAATATAGTCCTGTGATTACAGCAGCATCAGCACTGATCCAATAAGAATGGAGAAGATGGAAGTGTAATCTGGGCTGTGTAGCTTGCCCTTAGAAAAAGGGACAGGTTATTGCTCTTAAGCTCCTCTGCACCTATATAATTCTAGATATTAATTGCGACATCTCATGAGTAAATTATGAAGAAAGAAAGGGCTGCAGGATTAATGGCTGTCCTTTTTGAGCAGAGTTCCCACTAAGCTTTGCCCTCTGGAAATAAAGATGTAAAAACCCCACATTAATGAGGGCAATAAGCCTAATTACATCTCTACTTGTATTCAAAGAGCGGAACTTTTAACTGCATGGTTTCCAAAGTTCACTCCTGGGGCAGTGTGGTGGTAAATGGCTACTACATGATTTTGTTTAGTTTATTGCTGCAAATCACATGACAAATGGCAACCATATGTGGATGGGGCATCGGCATCATGTGGTTGCGGGAATATGGAAACACAACCTTAGAGGGAAGAAGGAACATTGCTTTGAGGACAAACAATTTTGACCCTATCTCCATGCATGACAGTATCCATTGTGATAATTAGATATATTACATTTATTAAAACTTATACGTTGATGATTGATGGAATGTTGATGATTTCCACGCAGTATAATAGAAAAACAGGTGGCCGAATGCATAAAAGATAAAACTTTCAAAGTAGTTTCCAAGTTAAGAACAGAAAGTCTAATATGAGATCATCCCAAGACTCTTAATCAAGACCATCCCATGGCCCAAAGCAATAAATATTGTGTAAATACAGATCTTTCCTATATAACTTGGCGTTCCTGTAGTACGCACAATTATATTATAATGCCCTTGTCAGCTATCGCAACTGTCAAGGACTCTTTGTATTTCTCAAACAAATGTTTTTAATTATAGCAGAGCTGCACATCACACATTCTGTTTATTCGGGTCTTAGGGCTAGGCTGCAGCTGCGGCTCGGGAGAGTTCCACGATAATTTGCCCTCAGGGATATTATGAGACAAGATTTATCTGAAAATTTCTCTTGTAAATTATGTTAAATTAAACAAAGTGAACATTATTGTTTTATACAAGTGCAAAATTACATTAAATGTTTTTTTTCCCACAAGCTGCAGGATGTGCCATATTTTTCTGCTAGGTACTGTAGGTGTCCACACTGTGGGTGAATGGGTCCCCTAAACGATATTTCACTATATGATGCAGCTGAGTCATGGTGGAGATTGGATGGTAAGGTTACACATGAGCACATTTGTCTCCATTCACGTCAGTAGGAGTTGTAGAAACCAGCCATGTTTGGACTTGGTTGAAAAGCTACTCACCTAGACAGCAGCTAGAGTAATCTTGAGTAAAGAGAGAGAGAAAAGGAACAAAGTTACTGAAGGACAAAGTGATGTACCCGATAAAGGTCCTGGGAAAGGAGGCCTATAACTCAGAGAGTTAATGGGTCAGGACAAGACAGAGAACGTGAGGCGAAGAGAGTGTCATGAGCAGGAGTTACAAAGTGTCAGTAGCAGAGAAGTTAAGTACTGGCCATATTGGCAAAATAGTTGGCTTGAGGGTAAAGAAGAAACGGACTCTCATTAACTGGACTGTAGTACCGAGCTGGGTATGTGGTATTATTCAGTCACTATGTTGTGATAATATGTGGTCTGGTCATGGTGACATGGTAGTTGCCCCCTGTAGGGGTATTATTCAGTCACTATGTGGTGGTAATATGTGGTCTGGTCATAGTGTGGTGGTATGTCCCTGGTATGTGGTATTATTCGGTCACTATGTGGTGGCAATATGTGGTTTGGTCATGGTGTGGTGGTATTTGTCCCTGGTATGTGATATTATTCGGGCACCATGTGGTGGTAATATGTAGTCTGGTCATAGTGTGGCGTATTTGTCCCTTGTAGGGGTATTATTTGGTCACTGTGTGATGGTAATATGGGATCTGGTCATGGAGTGACGGTATTTGTCCCTTGTATATGACATTATTGGTCATTTTAAAAAATGTATGACACATTCCTTTAAATGAAAATAAAGAAAAATATACCTAAAAAGAGTATTGGATATAACAGCTTTTCATAGAGTAGAGTAGGGCCCGGCCAAAATAGTCTACCTTGTCGTGGTGGTAGGTTTAAAAAATCTTTTCGCCAAAACAAAAGCTGATGGCTATGTGTGTGATATGGTGTTTGATGGGAACTGCTAATGTGTGATTGGTGAGAATGTGCTGTCTAATAGGAGCAAGATGGCTCTGCTCATTCTGCTACAATCTACAGAGCAAACTTACCAAGTGAACTACAGAACAGGATGAGTCAGCCTAGTTATTATTATTATTATTATTATTATTATTATAGCACCATTTATTCCATGGTGCTTTACATGTGAGGAGGGGTATACATAATAAAAAACAAGTACAATAATCTTAAACAACACAGGTCATGACTGGTACAGGAGGAGAGAGGACCCTGCCCACAAGGGCTCACAATCTACAAGGGCTGGGTGAAGATACCATAGGTGAGGGCAGAGCTGGCCGGGCAGTGGCTTGGTGGATCTCATTTGGGTGGTCTTGTAGGCAATGACAGAACTGTAATATTTTCATTTTTTTTTCTTAATTTTTTGGGACATTTACAAAAAAATGCATTGTCACTTGTGGAGGAAAGTCGCTATATAAAAAAAAGTTTGAAATGTTGAAACATTTTTATTGTACTTTAGTAGTCAATGTTTTTTTCTGTCATAAGGAAGTACAGGAATTCTATTCACACACTTTGTGTTTAGCCTTATAATGAGGTAAACAAGTGAAATGTAGGCACTCAAATAAAATGCATTATATTTTTATTATTTGCTTTAGAGGAGAGAAAATAAACATGGACTGATTCAGGATCCCCATATACAAATGAGAACTAAATTTTTTCCTAGCTCTGTAAACAGGTGAAACATGGCCTGGGAATTCACAGAATGATTAAATGAATATGGCACCTATTAAAATAAAATGTGTTTTGTTAGAGCAGATTCTTCTTTACCTATAAAATTTCATACTTCAAAATTCATATTTTCATTTTGCTTCCATCATTAATTGATTTTTACAAAACTGATAGATTTGTTCCACTAAAAATGTGATACCAAGATGACGTAGTGTGGACCAATAGAACACAATTAATCTGTCATCAGAATGTTACTGCTTCATCTGAGATTAGCATTATATACTGTAGATGCAGAGATCCTGATTCCAGTGATGTATCACTTACTGGGCTGCTTGCTGCAGTTTTGATTAAAAAAATGTTTTATCTGCTGAAGATCTAACTGTTCCCTGATTGCTGAGCGATGGTTAATCCCGCCCACACCACTGATTGGTAGCAGCATAGTAACTCACACATGGAGTATGACAACACCAGTGTGCACTAGATGAGCCCTTGATGGAGTTCATAGACTCCATTTTTTTGGTCTTTTGACATTTTCCCCTTTTTATCTTATGATTAGTGATGGGCGATCATATAATAATAATAATAATAATAATAATAATCTTTATTTATATAGCGCCAACATATTCCGCAGCGCTTTACAGTTTAACAGTTTCAAAACACAAGTCATAGGTAACAACGTTAACAATACAATAATTAAAGCAAAATAAGCCGACCCTGCTCGTGAGAGCTTACAATCTACAATGAGGTGGGGGAGATACAAAGTACAGGTGTGTATATACAATGGTGCATTTACAATGATGGTCCAGCCATCTTGAGGGAGTGAGGCATGGATGGAGATAGTGAATGGGCTACACATACACACTTAAACATAGAACGACTTTGGTTAGTGAATGTGATAGGCCACTCTGAACAAATGTGTTTTGAGGGAGCTCCTGAAACCATGCAAATTGTGGATAGTCCTAATTTCTTGGGGTAGAGCATTCCAGAGGATTGGCGCAGTGCGGGAGAAGTCTTGGAGTCGGGAGTGGGAGGTACGGATTAGTGCAGAGGTTAGTCGAAAGTCGTTTGCAGAGCGCAGCAGTCGGTTAGGCCGATAGATAGAAATGAGGGAGGAGATGTAGGGGGGTGCTGCACTGTGGAGAGCTTTGTGGGTGAGAACCAGTACTTTGAATTGGATCCTATAATGAATGGGCAGCCAGTGTAAGGACTGGCGAAGAGCGGACGCGTCCGAGTACCGATTAGCCAGATGGATGACCCTGGCTGCTGCATTAAGGATGGACTGGAGAGGGGATAGTCGAGTAATGGGGAGGCCAAGTAATAGAGCGTTGCAGTAGTCCAGGCGGGAGTGGATCAATGCTACAGTGAGGGTTTTTGTTGTTTCCATGGTGAGAAAAGGGCGGATTCTAGAGATGTTCTTTAGGTGTAGACGGCAAGAGCGGGCAAGAGATTGTATATGGGAGGTGAAGGAGAGATTGGTGTCAAACATAACACCCAGACAGCGAGCCTGCTGCCGGGGTGTTATTATGGTGCCGCCCACAGAGAGGGAAATGTCAGATTTAGGGAGGTTAGTAGACGGCGGGAGCAGAAGGAGTTCAGTCTTGGAGAGGTTAAGTTTCAGATAGAGAGCGGACATGATGTTGGAGACTGCGGACAGACAGTCGGTGGTGTTCTGTAGAACAGCGGGGGTAAGGTCGGGGGATGACGTGTATAGTTGTGTGTCATCGGCATAAAGATGGTACTGAAAGCCAAATCTGCTGATGGTCTGTCCAATTGGGGCCGTGTAGAGAGAGAAGAGAAGGGGGCCAAGGACTGAGCCCTGGGGTACACCGACAGTGAGAGGAAGAGGAGATGACGTGGAGCCAGAGAACGAAACACTGAAGGAGCGGTCAGAAAGATAGGAGGAGAACCAGGAGAGAACAGTGTCCTTAATACCTAGTGACTGGAGCCTAGAGAGTAGGAGACGGTGGTCAACCGTGTCGAAAGTTGCAGAAAGGTTGAGAAGAATGAGCAGAGAGTGGTCGCCGTTACGTTTTGCTGTAAGAAGGTCATTGGTCACTTTGATGAGTGCAGTTTCAGTCGAATGTAGGGGGCGGAAGCCGGACTGTGAAGGGTGTAGGAGGGAGTAAGTGGAAAGGTAACGGGTGAGGCGGGAGTAGACTAGGCGCTCCAAAAGTTTAGAGATGAAGGGGAGATTGGAGACCGGTCTGTAGTTGTTTGTGCAGGAAGGTCAAGAGCGGGTTTCTTTAGTAATGGAGTAATGATGGAGTGTTTGAAGGAGGATGGGAAAATGCCAGAGGAGAGTGAGAGATTAAAGATTGTAGTTAGGTGAGTTGTGACAACTGGAGAGAGAGACTGGAGGAGATGTGAGGGGATGGGGTCGGAAGTGCATGTAGTCGGACGAGAGGAAGAGAGGAGTCTGGAGACTTCTTCTTCTGTGATGGGATCAAATGTGGAAAGTGAGCCAGGGGAAATGCAGGGTGGGATGGGAGTCACAGCACTTGGTGGTTGAGAGCAGATTTCCTGACGGATAGTATCTATTTTTTCTATAAAGTGGGAGGCCAGGTCGTCAGCACAAATGTCTGTGATAGGGGCTTGTGCTTTTGGCCTGAGGAGGGAGTGAAAAGTGTCAAAAAGTTTCTTGGGGTTGTTGGCTAGTGAGGAGATCAGTGTGGTGAAGTAGGTCTGTTTGGCGAGGTGAAGGGCAGCATTATAAGTTCTTAACATGAATTTAAAGTGGATGAAGTCTTCTGGTGTGCGGGTTTTTCTCCAGAGGCGTTCAGCACTCCTAGAGCATCGCTGAAGAAGTCGAGTTTGCAATGTGAGCCAGGGCTGTTTTACTGTGTGTTTGGAGGTTCTGAGGGTGAGCGGTGCTACTTGGTCAAGGGTGCTTTTAAGAATGTCATTGTAGTGATGAACAGCCAGATCAGGACAGGAAAAAGAGGAGATTGGGGACAGCGATGAGTGTAGGGAGTCTGAAAGTGTCTGAGGGTTAATGGCTTGTAGATTTCTGAATGTGTGGTAGGTAGGAGTGCGCTGGGGTGGTGGAGGATTTGTGAGCGTGAAGGAGAGAATATTGTGGTCAGAGAGTGGAAGCGGTGAGTTATTTAGGTGGGAGATTGAACAGAGGCGGACAAAGACCAGGTCAAGGGTGTTGCCATCCTTGTGTGTCTCAGAGGTTGAAAGCTGTGAGAGGCCTAGAGAAGTGGTTAGTGATAGAAGCTGAGATGCAGATGTGGAAGTAGGGCTGTTAATGGGGATGTTGAAGTCTCCAAGGATAAGGGTTGGTAGTTCTGAGGACATGAAGTGCGGCAGCCAGGCTGAGAAGTGGTCAAGGAACTGGGTGGGTGAGCCTGGGGGCCGATATATGACCGCTACTCTGAGGGAGAGGGAATGGAAGAGCCTGATGGTGTGGACCTCAAAAGAAGGGAATGAGAGTGATGGAATTGGGGGGATGACCTGGAAAGTGCATTGTGGGGACAGGAGTATGCCAACTCCACCACCATGTCTGTTTGTGGGTCTCGGGGAATGGGAGAACTGTAAACCACCATAGGAAATGGCAGCAGGGGAGACAGTGTCAGAATCCTGAATCCAGGTTTCAGTGAGGGCCAACAGATTAAGAGAGTGGTTCAGAAAGTAGTTGTGCAGGAAGGATAGCTTGTTGCATGCAGACCGTGGATTCCAGAGGGCACAATTGAAAGAAGGAGATGAGGGAGTGCAAGTAATATTAATAAGATTATTATGGTTTCGGTATGAGGTAGGGTAGGGATTGAGGTTGGGGGATGGTGGACCAGGGTTGGGGGAGATGTCCCCTGAAATCAGTAGGAGTAGGAAGATAAAGAGCAGGTAGTTGTTGGAATTGTGAGTAGGTTTTTTCTGTGATGTGTTTGGGCAAGATGGGCTGAGGTTTTTCAGGAAGGTGAGGAGTGCATGGGAGCTGTACATGGGAGAGGGAAGGATAGAGGGGCTGATGTGTATGAGTCGTGATGGAGGGAGGATGGGGCGGTGAATGTGGATGGCAAGGGAACACAGGAGAAAATAGATAAAGTACATAATGAAAAATAATGCAAAGTGTGGGGTACCTGATTCCAGCCCTGATTAACTGCCATGAATAACTGCCGTTTTCAAGATGCTTTTCTTCTGTGATGCTTAACTTCTGGGATGCATGCGCCCCCACAATGCATGCGCCCCTTAGACTACTCCTAAATATATAGTCCACACTACAGGGTCAGGAAAGTGGGATTGTGGGAGCTGCTTTGGGATAATTTGCCAGCTGGGGCCAGCACACCAGGGGGTGGTTAGATCATCAAAGGCACTAGACCTGGCAACATCTATATGTTATAGCACTTTCCACCTGATAGCATCTACAGAGGCCCCAGTCACACGAATACACAGCAGTAAGTATTAAGCACAGTGCAAAAAATGAATTATACTAAAGTTTTACCAGGCACATTAAACTATGTTGCAAAATGGTACAGCAGTGGTTGGCAGCAATCAGAAGTATGGAGTGCATACTATTGCGATATATTTCCACATGCAAGACAGAAGGGGCTTGTGTCATTCAGCTGCTTGCTGACAATGAATGGAGTGCATACATGCAGAGAGGATCAATTCAGAGGATGAATGATTTGGTTACCATTGCTATATATTTCCACATGCAAGACAGAAGGGGCTTGTGTCATTCAGCTGCTTGCTGACAATGAATGGAGTGCATACATGCAGAGAGGATCAATTCAGAGGATGAATGATTTGGTTACCATTGCTATATATTTCCACATGCAAGACAGAAGGGGCTTGTGTCATTCAGCTGCTTGCTGACAATGAATGGAGTGCATACATGCAGAGAGGATCAATTCAGAGGATGAATGATTTGGTTACCATTGCTATATATTTCCACATGCAAGACAGAAGGGGCTTGTGTCATTCAGCTGCTTGCTGACAATGAATGGAGTGCATACATGCACTAAAAAAAGTTTAGTTCAGGTACCAAAACAGTACCTGAACACAAACCTGGACCCCATTCAGATGAATTAGGGGTCCAAACATCTATTTGCCATGCTGTCATTTGCATCACAGTGCGGCAAACACAGGCTCTGTTTGGCAGATAACAGCGTGAGCCAGCAGCTGTGACCGGTGGTAAAAAGGTTACCTCGGTTACACGCGTTGGCTGGTGAGAGAGTACTACTCTCATCAGCGTATGATTACTGTCACTCATAACTAGTGTTGAGCGATATTGCTCGATATCTAAAAATATCGTATCGAAATTGTATCGCCGATAGCACTAAATATCGTCGATATCCGATTCCGATTGCGGAAGTCCCATGTAAGTCTATGGGAACAAAATATCGAAATTAAAAAAAAACATTCTTGCCTTGTTGGTTAATTGTACATGAAGGAAAACAACAAAGACTAATGTAGAATGTATTGGGGGAGGTTGAGGAGACAATAAAGGCATACATGTTTAACACTAGGACTACTGGACTCGTGACCCCGCCTAGAACTACTGAAAGGAGTCATTTTGACTCCTTGCTTGTTTTCGTTTATTTTTAGAGTTTCATTTGTGGTTATTTATTAATAATGATATTTTTTGTAATGTATTATTATTGTGAGATCCAACAGTAATGCTTTTGATTGGTTTTTTTCTGCTTTTCTTATTTTTCTACAGAAAATAACAATAATTATAATAGACGTTTTTCAAACTTTTTTTTTATTCAAGTGCACACATATAAACAACAACTGAAGAACAAAAAGCAGAGAAAATGTAGGTGGAGGAGCATAAAAATGAAAATATGGCGCAGAATTCACCTTCTAAACATTTGGTGTTTCGCATTTTAGGCATTGCCTTTGATTTATGGCAGTACATTGCCCACACAAAGACTTACCACAAGTCTTACAATTGCCGACAGATCTATTTTTCTTGCAATTTTCTTTGATCTGGCAAAATTTTGTTTGAACCATCACTTCTGAGCATGTAGAAACTTGGGACGTGGAACCCCTTTCCCTATCTGTGACATAAGGACCACTCAACTCTCTCACAAGCGTTTGCAAAAATGCCTTGCGTGACATTTTTTGGTGGGTTATTTAATTGAATATTATCCATGCATTTATACCCGCAAAGTCTAAGGCATTTTCAAATGCATGAACAGGCCATCTCCTTGTGCATGTTCGTGTGGTATATTTTCGTGCCATCTGATCCACTACATCTACTCCATATTTTGTTTCATTGTAAAACTTTACCGTTTCTGGAGTTTTTTTAGCGGAATCAGATGCAACAACAACATCTGGATGGACGGAACTCAAAATGACAACATTTTTGTTGGGCTTTCCTTGATATACTGTAAGTGTAAAATTGTCTTCATTTCTAAACACTTTAGTGTTGTACAATTCCTCTTTCATGGATTTTATTTCTTTAGGCACTTCTCGCCTTATCTTGTTCAGTGTTCCCACGATGGTTGTTCCTTTGCTTTTTAGCTGTTTAGCTAATTTTACTGAAGTAAAATAATTATCGGTTGTAACATTGCGACCTTTTTTCAAAAACGGGTCCAATAACTTCATTACCACATGGTCAGCTAAACGGTCCTCAGCACGGCGTGTGTCATCTTTGCCTAGATAAGGGAAGCCATTTGCCAGATATTTGCTCTCCTTATCAACAGCTAGCCAATATTTGTGGCCATATTTATCTGGTTTGGAAGGCATGTACTGCGTGAATGGACACCTAGTTTTGCTTGGGAAAAGTTGCTCATCCACCGTTATGTATGGGCCAGGTTTGACATGTAAATTGAACTACATCTATATGAACATCAGGGTAAATAAGACAGAGTGAAAAAATTATGCACAAAACTTTATAGCAACATTTAGTGACAAAAGGACCTCAAAATATAGTAGGGAGTCAAAATGACTCCCTTCTGTAGTTCTTGGTAAATTTTGAAAAAAACGCGCAAATTTTTCACCAAAATTATTTATTCTCACAAAATCTTTTTTCACATCATATTTGAGGAAAAGTCACCGAGTTTCAAGCCGGAATTCTGAAAAATGTAGTCACAGAAGAGAAATAAAAAACGAAAGGAGTCAAAATGACTCCATCAGTAGTTCTAGTGTTAACCCAATGCATTGGAATAGCATTAATATATTTTTTTGGAAATACGTTTGGATTGACTAACAAATTGACAATGTTGTTAACCTTTTTTCTATTTTGGCAAATATGTATGTTTCACAACTTCCATGCTCTTCACCTTTTTAACTTTTGCCAGTGCCACACTTTCTCCTTCATAATCTTCAGCAGCAGCATCATCTTTCTCATCAAATTATTCTTCATCTTCACCTTCTTAATCTTCTTCTTAAACTTCTTGCTATTCATGTTTTTGTTTACATTACTCATATTGTTATTATTAAACTAATTAATCTTTTTCATATTCAAATTCTTCATCTTCTTCCTCTTCATCTTCTTCATCATATTCTTATTTGTGACAGAGATTCCTGTACTTGTAATCTGTAAAAGTATGAATTGTTCATCCTTCCGTTCTTGCTGTCACAAAAGATTTAAATTACAACAGTATTTGTCCGTGTTCAGTTTAGCCTGCAGCAGCAGGCATTTTCCAGGGGCACCACGAGGAGGAACGGACTCACCCCCATACACTGCTTAGTCTTCTTCTGCTTAGAATTTAGAGCATATATTTTGCTCTTCATTTTGGTCTTATACTTCATGTTCTTCTGCTTTTTGATCTTTTGCTTATTGTTCTTCTGTCTCTTGTTCTGTATCTTGTAGTTTGTCTTAACCTTCTTTGTCCTGTTGGTGATCTTCTTCTGGGTAATCTTTTATTTTTTCTTTGTGATGGTGTTCAGGCTGGTTGGCTTCATGCTCGTCGTCCTTGTTGTCGTCATCTTCTTCTGGGTGGTCTTTAATGTCGTCTAATTTCCGAGAAACAGCTGACGTTACTGGAACCCTGATGGGTATCAGATGGAGCAAGAGACAATGGAAGTAACGAGGACCAGCTGACTGTGCTGGACCCCGGACGGGTAGCAGAAGGAAAAGAGGCAATGTCACAACCGAGTACCAGCTGACGTTACTGTGACACGGTTACTAAGCAGGAGGTACCTGTGCTCCAAAGCACTACCAAGGACCAGCAGACGTTGCTGGAACTCGGATACGGAGATGGAGGCACCTAGGCCAAAGGCACTGGGGAGAACCACTTGACGGTACTGGACCCCGGACGGGTAGAAGAACGCACCCATGAAAATGTAAGTTGACAGGACGCAAGCCGTCCGCAGTTACCGAATCACACAGTCCTACAGTGGGTGCTTATCCTATTGTCACAATGGAAACCGCCTTTATTTACATATCCCACAGCACACATAGGAATCACCTAAACTGCAGGCACCATAGAGTCGGCTAACCCGAATGCAACACGACAGCACAACTTATTGGAGGATAATTGACGTTCACACTGCCAGGAAACAGCTGTCGTGCTGTAACCAGGCTGGCCAGGAGTCAGTACCCCTGCCAATTACTTACGAGCAACAAATGGCGGTGTTGTAGCCCAGGGAGTAGAGTTCAGGTGGTAGAAAGATGAACATAACAGGAGACATGGAAAACGTTGCCAAACAGTTATTTAATCTGAAAACGGACAGGCAAATTCAGGTGAGATCCATGCCTTGTTCATTTTCAGAAAAGTAAGCCGGTCTACATTCTCTGAGGATAGTCGCATGCGACGGTCTGTTACTACACCACCTGCAGCACTAAAGACACGCTCAGATAATACACTGGCAGCAGGGCAAGCCAGCACCTCCAATGCATACTGGCTAAGCTCTGGCCATGTATCCAACTTAGAGACCCAAAATTTGAAAGGGGAAGAGGCATCTGGGAGTACACTTAGAGGGAAAGCCAAGTAGTCTGTCACCATCTTACGGAAATGTTTCTTCCTGGTGACTGGAGCCGTCTCGGATGGTGTAGACCTTGCTGGCGCTGTCACAAAACTTTGCCACATTTGTAACATACAGTTCTTGCCCTGTGCAGAGGCGCTGCTTCTGATCCCTCTTGTTGTAGAGGTGTCTACACTGCCTCGACGCACAGAGCTGCTTTGTAAAGCAGTAGCAGCAGCAGCAGCACCTCTCTCGGCTGGAATGTACAACAGTATGGATTGCACCAGTGTGTCTTGGTACTCCTGCATTTTACGGTCCCGGTTCACCGGTGTGATGAGGGTTTGTAAATTGTCCCGGTAGCGAGGGTCTAGGAGGGTGTACACCCAATAATCTGACGTGGTGAGAATGTGGGTGATGCGGCGGTCGTTTCTCAGGCACTGAAGCATGAAATCAACCATGTGCTGCAGACTCCCAACTGGCCAACAAAGGCTGTCCTCTGGAAGAGGCGTAATCTCTGTCTCCTCTGCATCACCCCACCCTCGCTCTACATACTGACTAGAGCGTTGTGTACCTCCCTGTGTAGGGATTTCTTCCTCCTCCATTGACTCCTCCTCCTCCTCATCCTCCTCACAAAGTGAGCCCTGCCCAGCCCTTTGTGAGGAACCACGTTGCGCTGACTGTCCTGAAGGTAATTGAATTTGTGACTCCTCATCCTCCACCTCTTCCAAAACCTCTTCCTTTAGTGCTTTCAGTGATTTCTGAAGCAGGCAGATAAGGGGGACAGTCATGCTGACTAGTGCATCATCTGCACTCGCCATCCGCGTTGAGACATCAAACGCCCGCAAAACGTCGCAGATGTCCTTCATAGAGGCCCACTCAGTAGTGGTGAAGTGTGAACGGCGCAAATTGCGAGTTGATTGCGCCTGTTGCAGCTGATACTCCATTACTGCTGGCTGCTGCTCACACAACCGCTCCAACATATGTAACGTGGAATTCCACCTGGTGGGTACGTCACATATGATGCGATGTTCAGGAAGGCGAAATCTGACTTGCAGAGCTGCAATGCGCGATCTGGCCATGCTGGAACGTCGCAAGTGAGCGCACTCTAGGCGGACCTTGTGCAGCAGTGCATCAAGATCCGGATAGTCCCTCAAAAAACTCTGCACGACCAAGTTCAGCACATGTGCCAGACATGGTATGTGAGTGAGGTTGCCAAGGCCCAGAGCTGCCACCAGATTTCGGCCATTGTCACACACTACCAAGCCTGGCTGGAGATTAGCTGACAAAAACCACACATCGCTCTCCTGCTTGATGGCATCCCAGAGCTCCTGCGCTGTGTGGCTTCGATTCCCCATGGGAATTAATTTCAGTACGGCCTGTTGACGTTTGGCCACGGCTGTGCTCATATCGGTCGCAACAGGTAAGCGTTCACGGGTCCATGTGGAGGTATACT
The DNA here is from genome assembly GCA_033576555.1 of Oophaga sylvatica. Classification (NCBI taxonomy): domain Eukaryota; kingdom Metazoa; phylum Chordata; class Amphibia; order Anura; family Dendrobatidae; genus Oophaga; species Oophaga sylvatica. Next base: position 610,638,412 of record JARQOD010000002.1, read on the forward strand.
GTGACGGCTCGTGCAGCGATGATTCTGAGGAACTGGAGTAGGAGGAGGAATCAATGTGCACAGACTGGATTCCTGCAATCCTTGGAGTTGGCAGAACACGTACAGCGCCACTGGCAAGATCTGTACCCGGCTCCACAACATTGACCCAATGGGCAGTGAGGGAAAGGTATCGTCCCTGGCCATGGGTACTGGTCCACGCATCGGTGGTCAGGTGGACCCTGCTACTGACGGCGTTTAGTAGCGCATGTTTAATGTTTCCCTCGACATGTTTTTGCAGAGCAGGGACAGCTTGCCTGCTGAAATAAAATCGGCTTGGCACATTATATTGTGGGACTGCCAATGCCATAAAGTTCCTGAAACTGTCAGTCTCCACCAGCCTGAATGACAGCATTTCAAGGGACAGGAGTTTTGCAAGGCCAGCATTCAGAGCCTGTGCTCGTGGATGGTTTGCCGAGTATGGCCGTCTTTTATCCCATGCCTGTGTTACCGATGGCTGTTTTTTGTTCTGGGAGTGTGACGATGACTGTGAACTTGCTGCAGTGGGTGGAATAACAGTTTCTCTATGGACAACAGTGACCGAGGTTCTTCCATGGAGATCCTGTGAGGAAGCCGAAACAGGTGTGTGAGAGCTGGAGGTAGAGGCTCGAACATGACCTAAAGATGTAGGTGCTGCTGTAGGTTGGCCTACATCTCCAGTGTGTCTTTGGAACTCAGCTACGTGCTTTGTCCGTACGTGTGTCCACATATTTGTGGTATTCAGGTTCCTGCTATTTTTACCTCTTTTAATTTTTTGCTTACACAGCTTGCATTGAACATAGCAAATATCATGTACAAGTCTGTCAAAAAAGGACCACGCAGTGCAAGTCATGGGAGCGCCAATTTTGACAGTTCTAAGAGAACTGCTCCCAACAGGTGCCAAACTGGAGGCTACAGGCAAGCGAGTCTGCAGCCTACCTCTCCCTCCTCTTTGTACCGTTGGGACAATCTCTTCCTCAGAGCTGCTCCCACCACCTTCCTGTTGCTCACGCCATGTTGGGTCTCGGACTTCATCATCTCCACTACCCTCTTCCAACACCTGCTGCTGTTGGATGGTCTGGGCAGCACCATGCTCCACAAAACCTGGCACCTGAGTCTCATCATCATCATAAGATGCGTTCTGCGGTGTGCTGTCCATCGGCACTGGCTCACCCGCCTCTTCAGATTGAGAGAGACACAGCTGTTGCGCATCACTGCATACTCCCTCTTCTTCAAATTGCAGAATGCTGCTTGCCTGTGCCCGTGTTTGCGAGCCAACAGATTCTGAGAACAGAAGCAGAGACTCAGCTGGCTCCTGTACAGAACTCTCTGACTGCCTTGGCAATTTGACAGGCGGTGAACAGACAGATGGTTGCTCAACAGTGTTGTGTTCCTGAGAGGAGGTGGAAGGAATTGAAGTCGATGCATTGGCTGCCATCCAACCAACAACGGCTTCAATTTGTTCTTCCCGCAGCAGGGGGGCACGCCGAGTTCCTACCAAAGTGCGCATAAAGGAACGCTCACGGGGATAAATGGTGGATGCTGTGTCACTGAGGGCGGCAGCAGACACAGAATCCCCACGTCCTCTCCCTGCTGAAACTCCACGGCCACGACCACGTGCCTTACTCACTGACTTCTTCATCTTGGTAGATTGATAAAGAAAGTCAGAAAAGTTATAAGGCCTAAGTGTGGTTATTACGCAGAGACTGAAGTGAACACTGAAACACAACTGTTCACAATCTGTGAAAGGCTACTCCTTTGTCTACTTCTATAGTGTTTGCAACCAATGTATTGGATACGGATGGAAGCGCGTCACACTAATAGATTATATTTATTTTAAATGGAATGGAGCAGAACCAATTGGAGAGAAATGAAAAGGATGAGGCACTGAGACACGCTCAGCAGAGTACAAGCAGCAGTGCTTGAACAAGTAACTGGAGCGTGATGTGCACTCAAAAAATAAAAAACACAGACTGAAGTGAACACTGAAACACAACTGTCCACAATCTGTGAAAGGCTACTCCTTTGTCTACTTCTATAGTGTTTGCAACCAATGTATTGGATACGGATGGAAGCGCGTCACACTAATAGATTATATTTATTTTAAATGGAATGGAGCAGAACCAATTGGAGAGAAATGAAAAGGATGAGGCACTGAGACACGCTCAGCAGAGTACAAGCAGCAGTGCTTGAACAAGTAACTGGAGCGTGATGTGCACTCAAAAAATAAAAAACACAGACTGAAGTGAACACTGAAACACAACTGTCCACAATCTGTGAAAGGCTACTCCTTTGTCTACTTCTATAGTGTTTGCAACCAATGTATTGGATACGGATGGAAGCGCGTCACACTAATAGATTATATTTATTTTAAATGGAATGGAGCAGAACCAATTGGAGAGAAATGAAAAGGATGAGGCACTGAGACACGCTCAGCAGAGTACAAGCAGCAGTGCTTGAACAAGTAACTGGAGCGTGATGTGCACTCAAAAAATAAAAAACACAGACTGAAGTGAACACTGAAACACAACTGTCCACAATCTGTGAAAGGCTACTCCTTTGTCTACTTCTATAGTGTTTGCAACCAATGTATTGGATACGGATGGAAGCGCGTCACACTAATAGTTAAATTGCATGGAGCTGCAAGAATTACACTGAAGGAAAAAAAAATAGTCTGTGAGTGACATGTGCAGATGCCTACAGACAGCGTTGCATGCAGAGCAAATTGCAGCGTCACCTGCACTCACACACACCTTGCAGAGCTGTTAAAACAACACTGCAGGCAAAAGGAAGCTTTACACAGCGGTTGGTGCTAGCCTGCCTACAGCACAGTACACTAAATCGCAATCTCTAACTGTCCCTCAGAGTCAGCACAGCAGCGTTCTGTCCCTTACTGAATTCACAGCACAGTGACGCTAAAATGGCGGCGGAGCCTTTTATAGTGCATTCTGACATCATTTCAGCATCCAATCACAGCCATGCCATTAGTTAACATGACCGCAGCAGTACAGGATGTGCCCACACTTCTTAGGATTCCTCATTGGCTGACTAAAATCACATTGCCTCGCAAAGAATTATGGGAACTTCCGATTCCGGTATTCGATAAGACGAAAATATCGAAACTAATTATCGAAAGGCCGATAGAGCTAATATCGGCCGATAGCCGATATTTGCATTATCGTATCGCTCAACACTACTCATAACAGTGAGAGTAGGAGCCGCGGATGGGAATATTTATGTGCCAGTTCCTGTGCTGTAAATAAATAAAAAAAGACATGGGGTATCTTCTATTTTTGATAGCCAGAGCAGGCAAAACTGACAGCTGCGGGCTGCAACCCTCAGCTGTCAGCTTTATCATGGCTGGCTATCAAGACTAGAAGGGTCCCACGCCATTTATTAAAATGATTTAAATAAATAATTTTTTAAAAAATGGCATACAGTCCCCCCCATTTTTGACAACCAGCCAAGCTAAAGCAAACAGCTTGTTATTCTCAGACTGGTAAGGGCCCATGGATATTGCCCTTTTATCCTTAAAAAAAGCAGTCCACAGTCACCCCAGAAAAGGTGTATCTATGTGCCTAGCTTTCACCACTTGCCCTGGTGTGGTGGAAAGTGGGGTAATATTTGTGGAGTTGATGTCAATGGAGAAGCATTTATAAGACGCCTCCATTACTAACCATTTCGTTGGATTGTAAAAGACACAGCCAGAATAAAATATTTTAATTGAAATAATGACACAGACTCCTTTATTTGAAATAAAAATAAAAAAGCAAAGTTATACTCACCTTTACGCCTAATCCATTGAAGGCCATGTCTACTGTAAAAAACAAATTAATAAACAACCATAATACTTACTTTTATGTCTATTCCACCGATGTCCATGTCCCCTGGAAAAAAATAAAAGTAATAAACAACCATATCCCTCACTTGTCTGATGTAAAGATAATCCATGCTGTCCCACGATGATTCCGATGATTTGGAGACCAGTCACGTCAGTGATGTGACCTCTATCCCCGCCAACTGCAACACACGCAGGTCCTGTCCTGTGGGCTTTAGATTAATGCAGACTATATAGCATATGACAAAAGATTAATGTTAGGAATTCTGAATATGCATATTGTACAAAGAGGTCGGGAACAGAAACTGAGCGTAAAGGGCCCCGGAGCAAAAATTGTGTATGGGTCCACGACTTTAAGTAACACGTCATACAATAAAAATAAGTTGTATCATATAAGAACACAGCATATACATGTAAAATTATTGTGCACAAGTCACACAAGCTCTGAAGGCCCAGCACACATGTCAATCAAACACTAGGCATACAAGCACCATGCACACAAGACAAAACATCATGATGCACCATGCACACATGACACACACGTCAAACAAGCATCATGGACACACGTCACACAAGCACCATATACACATCACACACATGAAACAAATGCAGTGTACACAATTACAGGATATACACACCACAAACACATTCCAAACACGACAGTAAAGTCACATTGTTGCTTACTTACCTCATCCAATACTGTCTGCATTCCACCAAGATGTATTCTGCACATGGAGTGGTGGGCCCAAACAATAAGCCCCTCCCTAATGCCACTAAGCTCCGCCCCAGGTCAACAAATTACAAGAAGTTAAAACATCCTTCTTCATCCTTATGCCACACATAGGTCACCGTGCAGCTGGAGACTGGAGACTCTGTACCACTCACAGACACAGAGCAGACTGCAGAATCACATGAAACACAGGCCTCACAGAATGAGAGAGAGAGCCCTGGCTATGCCCACACAGGATGTCCTGCTGCCACATGCCGAAGAAGAACACTGTGCTGACTGCCGGAGCTGTATATCAGGGACTGACTGAAGGGGTCAGAAGAGGTGAGGGGTTGGCATCCCACTGTGGCTTTGGCAGCACAGTCCATTGGGTATTCGCCCCTAATAGCCAGATTCACAATCAGGGCCTGCATACTTCCATACAGCTTGTTCTATATATGGTATTCAGCCTATACTGTACATTCGTAAAGGTTACACCATGGACAACCATAGCACAATCCAGTTTGCCACCAGTTGTGAAGAATTTCCTACTTGTCATAGAGAAGATCTCATTTTTTAGTTTTGAGACCAACACTGAGGGAAGGAGTGGATATTTTGGATTGAATTTGAGAGAAGCAATTGGAATCCATAGGGCATGGTGGACCGCCACACCCTCATTTTAGCAGTTGGTGGACATTTAAGATTTATATAAGGCACAGCTCCCAGTAGTGACATGTGTTATTGATACAGATGAATAATTACCGTACATACTGAGCAATGATTGCATTCCACCCACGGCTGGATATCTAGGGAAATTTAGCCTGTCTAGGGTTAAAAAGCCTAAAACTCTTGCATAAAGCTTGGTTTTATTAGGCTTTGTTCAAAGATCACAGTTGCTTCAATTGATAATGGAAGCCAGTACTTTGTGCCTGATTTAATGTACCACAAATTAAATGCCACTTGGCAGTCCTCAAGGATTTATATAAGGGTCAACCATGGTTCTGTTGAAGTTTTCGTTGGTACACATAGATTTCCATGCTGCGCCGTTCTTGCTGTGTGCTGTCAAATATGACGGAGCCTCTGACGGAGGTGCTGAACAGAGCCTCAGGCTTTACAGCAGTTCATGATACAATGTTAGGCACAGAAACAAAATGAAATGATTTGAGCTGTCAGTGTGATATGTTAAGGACTCAGTTTGGGGTCAAGGTTCCAGGTTCCGGGTGCCCGTTTCTAAATAGTATTCCTAATTTCTTACAAGCTAGCCAGCTGGGAAATTTCATAAATAAACAAAACTGATTTATTTCTCCAGTCACCATTTGTACGTTTGGCTTTTCTGTTTATATCTAGCTGTAATATTATAAAATTTTAGCCTATTTTTAATGTGTGAATTGCCTCTTCAGAGACGAAGAGGACTTGAACTCTAGCGCCACCTATTGGAAGCAGCGATCCTAAAAATCAATATCAACTCTTTTACGAGCCTTGTTACATGACCTAGGATTTAATACAAAGGCCGGCGTCACACTAGAGAGGAATACGGACGAGTGAGAGGCGTGAAAACAGCGCATTACACTCGGACCAATGTTTCTCTATGGGGCAGCTCTGATCATCCGTATATTTCTCGGCCGTATTTTACGGGCCGAGAAAATCGCAGCATGCTGCGATTGTCAGCTTATTACGCCCGTAGTACGCCAATGCAAGTCTATGGGTGCAAGAAAAATACGGATTACACACGGACCACAAGTGTGACTTGCGAGAAATACGCAAGACTTCAGCAGGTCACAGGAAATGGGGCAAGCCATGAATCAGGAAGCTTAGACATGCAAATTAATTCAAAGAGAGTGCCAGACATCCCAGAAGAACGCCTCCACGGAGTCCACCATCATGTCTACACACATCAATGTAGAGATGCTGATCGTTTTGGTCCAGGAAAGGCCCGAAATTTGGGACCAACGGGATGCACACTACTCAGACCCAGCCAGAAAAGACATGGCATGGAGGCGCATCTGTGTGCAGATGTTTCCCCAGTTTGGTGACAGCCCATGCGAGGAGCAGCACCAAATGAGTAAGTTACCTGATTTCTGTCCAATCATCTTAAAGGCCAGCCCACAACGTAATAATTGAGCACAGTATCCTCTAAAATCTGATGATAGCTTTTTTGTAAAAATTGTTTTTAAGCGCCAAAGTGTTATTATACTGTCATCCGACTAGGCCCCCATGACTATGTGAAATGTTTGTGTAACAATTTGGCAATGTGCAGCTAGGTAAATTATGAAATTATATGTCACGTTGCAGTGGATGTCATGAGACGCTGGCGCAGCATCCACGACCAGTACCTGCGGGAACGTCAGCAGAGGGCCAGGAGTGGGGCTGCAGCACCGACCAAGCGGAAATATATCTACTTTGACAGCCTTGGGTTTTTGGCTCCTATTCTGGATCTCAGACCGTAAGTACATACATCACACCACATTACACATATGCTGTTTAGGGTCACATCTCCAACATTTTCTATTTCAATTTAATTTCCTAACAGAGCTTAGTCCAACCTCACTGAGAGGGAGACAGGGTCGGATTCTGAGGCCATTATAGACCCTATCGGGGGAGGTGAAGAGGTGGCTGGCCCATCTTCTGAGCCTCCTAGCTGCATCCCCCAAGCTACACCAGCACCAGGACCTGACCTACCAGCTGCACCACTACCAGTACCTGACCCACCAGCTGCAGCAGCACCCTGCAGCCTTGAGGAAGCAGCCAACAGCAGCAGCCCTACTCTGGCTCCCCCCAGCCTGCTAACATATCCCACCGTGGGAGACCAAGGCGAGACAACACTGCCTCTGATAGCCGGAGGCATGTGGACACAGGGGTCCTCAATTATCTATCAAGGGCAGCTGTGGATGAGGGTGAAGAGGCTTATTCGCATAGCCTTGCCCATTACCAACGTCCGCTACACCGTGAGGTCAGGCTACGTGTGCGAGGATCCATTCAGATCCTAATTGATGCATGCACACCCCCCAATACCCCATATGAGGTGTTTGAATTCTTTGAGAGGTGGCAGCTCTCACCCCGTAACCTTCTTCGCCTTACCCCCCACCCAGATGTGCATGCTCAATTAGGATCTGAGGGACCTCCTGCACGTACGCTTACACCTCAACACATTCCCCCACAAAACCAACCTTGGCAACAACAGGGTCAAATGGCAGCCTATAACCCAACTGCCCAATATGGCCACTTGTACAGAACCAGTGTTGGAGGCTGGTCCCAACCTGGATTTGGTCAACATGGCCATATTGGGGGGTATGATTCTCGTGGGTACCAGCATCCCCAGGAGTATAATCTCCTTTATCATTATGGCAATGTGCCCACACAACAACCTGACCGTGGCCACATGTTACCTCAGGGCCAAAAAAATCCACCCCAACAGGGTGATGGTCAATGTGGTCACCCAAGCCAGCAACAAAGAGATGCTGGGCACCCGCCCACACCTCCACCAACATACCACCAACTGTGATTTTTTATTTTTCTTTTATATTATTATTTATAAAATTGTTTGTTATTTTTTTATCTTTATTTTTACTACATGTTGTGTAAAGCATATTTGCACTAATCTGAATGCCTCCAAAAACCATATGGTACACATATGGTCGTCACTAACCAAAGTGACAGTTTGTTATTTTGATTATGTATTATTATTTATAAAATTGTTTGTTATTTTTTTATCTTTAATTTTACTACATGTTGTGTAATGCATATTTGCACTAGTCTAATGTAAATAATCCACCATATGCTACACATATGGTCGTCACTAGCCAAAGTGACAGTTTGCGATTTTGATTATATATTTTTATTTATACAAATGTTTGTTATTTTTATGACTTATTTTGATACTTGTTGTGTAATGCATATTTACACTAGTCTGATTTTACCATAAATAGCATATGAAAAAAATATGGTACGCACTACCTCAAGTGACAGTTTGCCAATATAAAAAAATTTAAATGGCAAGTTTGGACTCTTCTTTCATTAATTCTTTATAGAACACCACCTACACATCTGTAATGAACATTAACACAAGACACAAAGACAATGTAAGGGAAAAAACATATTATCTAGAAACACATAACAACATTACAGCAGTGATAATGCCTGATCTTGCCAGGTAGTACTACCTTGAGGTGACACAAAATACAGGGTAAATATATCACGGACTTTGAGTCCTGAGAGGCATATCCCGATTGTTCACCACACATTCACCAACATCAGATGGGGCACAATCATGCATTCTTGTGAAATTATGTAGGACAACACAAGCTTTGATGACCTCATTGATGTTGACTTCACTCAGCTGAATGGCAGACTGGAGGACCCGCCATTTTGCACAAAGAATGCCAAAGGCACACTCCACCAGTCGCCGGGCCCGTGATAGGCGCAAGTTAAAGATCCTACGCCGGTGGTCAAGGTTTCGTCACGGATATGGCCTCATTAAATTCCTTGACAATTGAAAGGCCTCATCCCCAACTACAACATATGGCACGGGTTCAAGATTGGAGCCAGGAAGTTGACGTGGTGGTGGTAGGTCCAGCTGCTTATTTCACAGCCGCCTACCCATAATGGAAGAATTGAAGACTCTAGAGTCTCCAGTTCTTCCACAGGCCCCAATGTCTACAATTATAAACTTGTAGTTACTGTCAACCAGAGCCAACAACACTACAGAAAAATATAGTTTATAATTATAGAATTGGGACCCTGAGTTAGGCGGCTTACGCACACGGATGTGTTTCCTATCCAGGGCTCCAATACAATTGGGAAATTGGCATTGCTCCTCAAATCCCCTGGCAATCCTCATCCAGTCTTCCATCTTGGGCTCAGGCATGACCACTTGATGAATTCTGATCCAGATTTGGGAACATGTATCACGAACTATGCCAGATATGGTTGATCTCCCTATCAAAAACTCCAGATGGAGTGCGGCATATGAAATGCCAGTTGTCAGGAACCTACAATTAAACGAATGTAGAGAGATCAAACATTACACTAGGCAAAAGGTTTCACAAAATCAATATAGATCACCAGAACAGTGTGTAAATTACAAACAAGCCAAACAATAATTATACACAAGTCAAAGGTCTTTGTGAATTTTACATAAACATCATTGTATTGTTACTTAGAGCTGATATTTGGGATATATTAAGGAGATAATTAAGCAAAAGGGCTAAGTGGCAAAGAAAAGTTGTGGGAAAACACATCATCAACATACAGTATGTAGCTGAGGAATACATACCGTAACGTAAGGAGAAGTCGCTCCTCTGCAGAGATAGATTTGCGCATCCTGGTGTCCTGGTAGGTGATCCCTGGGCGCATGATCTCCAACAAAATATCAAAGGTGGCAATGCTCATCTGACAATATAGAAAAAACTTGTCGGGATGTGTCCGAAGAGATGCATAAAGGCGGTGAAAATGGCCTTTAGTGAGGAGTTGCCTTAAATGCAGATGAACCCACATTCTTCTCCGCCGCAGCGGATCAACTATCACTGGGTATGGCTGCTCAAAGCGGCGGGACAAAACCCAGTTGTACAGAACTCAGTCAGTTGGGGTGAACTGAAGTGTATCACACATTGTGCCAAACAAGCAGCAGTACTCCAACACAAGCACAGCACCAAAATGGCCAGATTGGGGGCTGCCACCTGATGCAGAGCCAATAAATAGCCTTGCTGATGATGGTTTAAATGATTTTCAGGCCTAAAAACCGTTAAATGTCAATTTTGCAAGGTTGCGAGAAAAAAACGCAATACGGATGCCATACGGATGCCATACAGATGCTTACATGTGCAAAATACGCAGCCACACCTTGACAACGGATGACATACGGAACACTGTTCAGGGAACTTTTCTGCGTATTACGTTCGTACAATATGGTCCGTATTTTTATACGATGGGTCTGACGCCGGCCAAAATCAGAATCTCAGTTTGCAGACTCTGTGTTTCAGGGTGTTGCCCCTCATCAGTGCAAATAAGAGATTTGATTTGGCTAGGTGAGAGATTTAAGACTGGGATCTAAGGGGTAACATTTCTCCTTCTAGAGCAGACCCGGGCAAGGGGCGGCCCGCGGGCCGCATCCGGCCCGCCGGCTGTCAGTGACCGGCCCACGGAGGCGCTCCGGCAGTCTCAGGGCCCCGGCATCAGCTGGCACAATACTTACCTCTCCCGTGCCTCCGCTGCTGCAGCTCCGGGCTCCACCGGCGCTTCCTCTCACAGCCGGCCGCTGAATGACGTCATCATTCAGCGGCCGGCTGTGTCAGAGAGTGGGGACGCTGGACAGGTAAGACGTGTCTCTGTGTGTGTCTGTGTGTATGTAGTGCGGTGCTTTGTGTGTGTGTGTGTGTGTGTGTGTATGTATGTGAGAGAGTGCTTATGTGCTGTCTGTGTGTGATGATGGGCAGGCATTGCTGATAATGGGGAGGCATTGATGATGGGGAGAAGATGATGATAATGGGCAGGTATTGATGATAATGGGCAGGCATTGATGATGGGGAGAAGATGATGATAATGGGCAGGCATTGCTGATAATGGGGAGGAATTGATGATGATGGGGAGAAGATGATGATAATGGGCAGGTATTGATGATAATGGGCAGGCATTGATGATGGGGAGAAGATGATGATGATGATGGGCAGGCATTGATGATGATGGGGAGAAGATGATGATAATGGGCAGGCATTGATGATGGGGAGAAGATGATGATGATGATGGGCAGGCATTGATGATGATGGGGAGAAGATGATGATAATGGGCAGGTATTGATGATAATGGGCAGGCATTGATGATGGGGAGAAGATGATGATGGGCAGGCATTGCTGATAATGGGGAGGCATTGATGATGATGGGGAGAAGATGATGATAATGGGCAGGCATTGATGATAATGGGCAGGCATTGATGATGGGGAGAAGATGATGATGGGCAGGCATTGCTGATAATGGGGAGGCATTGATGATGATGGGGAGAAGATGATGATAATGGGCAGGTATGTATATATACAGTATATATATATATATATATATATACTGTATATATACAGTATTGGGTAGAACGGAGTTAATTATATTAGTCCGGCCCTCTAAAACCATCCCAATTTCTCATGCGGCCCCTGGCAAAATTAATTGCCCACCCCTGTTCTAGAGAGTGACAAGCCAGGCCTGGCATGTCAGAATGAGGAGACTTATACACCATGAGGAGACTTAGTCACAATGCATGCATGCTCCTCTGGCAAATTAAATATGCAAATTCTCTTTTCAGAGAGGAAGAGGACTTGATGTCTAGTATCTGCAATGAGATTTTACATAAAAGGCAAGCATGGTGGCTAAGTAGTTAGCACTGCAGCCTTAGAGCGCTGGAGTCCTGGGTTCAAATCCCACCAAGGACAACATCTGCGAGGAGTTTGTATGTTTCCCCCGTGTTTGCGTGAGTTTCCTCCGGGTTCCTCCCACATTCCAAAGACGTACTGATAGGGAATCTGGATTGTGAGCCCCATCAGGAACAGTGATGATAATGTGTGCAAACTGTAAAGCGCTGCGGAATATGTTGGCGCTATATAAATAAAAAGATTATTAATGTCATATGACAAGGCTCATTAGAGGGTTGACATTGACTTTTAGGATTGCTAATTCCAATGGGTGAAACTAGCGTTTAAGTCCTCTTGCACATTTAATTTCCCAGAGGAGCATGCATGGCCTATAAGTCTCCTCACTCTGACATGTCAGGCCTTGCTTGTCACTCTACACAAGGGGAAACATGCTTTTGTACTTTCTTTTTTGCGTTCTTCAGAAAAATTAGATTTTTTCATTTTACAAATTCTTGACAAAACAATAATAAAAATGTTAAAAAAATTATTGATTAATGGGAACGTGTCACAAACAAATTGTAGTCTAATCTGCAGGCACAATAGAGCAGGAGGAGCTGATTAAATTGATAAATAGTTTTGTAAGAAAAGATTCAGTGTAACCTGTGTTTTCATCATTTAATCCATTGCACTTTCTGGGATCTTTGGTCCAGTTGGTGGTCCTAAGAGTGACTGACAGTGATCTCCCTATACACATTCATACAAAGAAAGCTGTCAGTCACTCTTAGGACCGCACCCTGGACCAATGATCCCAGAAAGAGCAGAGGATAAAATACAAGTTATACTGAATCTTTTCATTCAAAACTAAATATCAATCCACTGAGGTCCTCCTGCTCTTTAGAAACCTACAAAAATACTCCATGACCATGAACAACAAGTCATTATAAAACACACAATTTTTATTGAAATATTTAACAATCAAAAAAACAAGTAAAAAAGGAGAAGTCGTACAGAAAAGAGATCATATGGTAAATATATATATCAATAATTGGTTCCAAAGTAATCAGAAAGTCAATTTCAAGTTTATCTGAGTAACTAGATACATCTTATATGCCCATGTGGAGGAAAAGGATAAATAGTGTTATCCAAAAAGATGACCTTTTATAGGTCCCTCCTGCTCTTTAACATGATGCATTTGTCCGCTAATACCCATTGTTCGTACTTGTTGGCAAAAGCGGAGGCTCAGCATTGGACCTGGGGAGGGTGAGTAAAGTGCAATATTTATGCTTGTTTTCTTTGAATTAGAGAGCACTGCACCCCCCCAAAAAGAAAATCACAAAATAGGCCATGCTCACCATCACAATTCTCCACAAATAAAAGAAATAAAGATGAATGGAATGACGGTGTGGTTGCTCAATCTCCGCTCCATTCAGACAGGACTCTGCATTTTTTTATGTTTGGGGAAAAGAAGAGTGATTTAAATTTTACATTTTTTTGTTCCTTTAAATACTTTTTAATTGTTTTATTTATTTATTTTTTTAAATTAGTTCCCCTAGGGGACTGGAATCTGATCTCTTGATCATCTTTGTAATACACTGCAATAAAATAGCATTTTTTTGTATTGTGAAAAAGGCTTTCTCGTATGAAGCCCAGCTACAGGCTCGTTTTGATATAAGAACTCAAGTTAATACTGTAATTTCCCCCCGGGATCAATAAAGTGTATCGTATCGTATCGTATCGTATCGTAAGTGACAGACATGGGGACATTGGCTGCCATGGCTATCAATCTGCGTCCTGCAATTGTGTTGCCCAAGGTGTCAGTGGCCATCGGAAAAAAGATGCAGATTTGTTCCAGCTGTAGTTTTCAAGGATGGCAATTATCACTGCTTTTATATTTTTAAAAATCAGTCCCTTTGAACTCTTGTCACCCCCTTTAAGACAGTATATCCTTATCCTATTAGATCACCCCGCAGACAAATTATATATTAGAAATCAAATTTGGGCAACACAACATTTATCATCCCCTTCCCCTATTAGTTAGTAAAACTTTGTGAAATATCCAAGCTCTCGGTTAGACATTAGGGGTCATGGATCATTTTGGTTTCTACAATTGTTCTATAAATTATTTCAAAGCACTGAAAATCCTGACATTTTTATAGTCGTTGAAAACTATAGCAGTCTTTACAAAAGTAGAATGACAATAGAATTACCGGAAATCCAGCGGTAGGAAAAGCTCCTCATATAAAGGGATCTGCAAAATACATCAAACTACTGTGTGTCTGACAAAGAGTAACTGGAACACGACCATATTCACATTCTCCAGAGGGGTTATTGAACTAAAAGTGCTCCGTTTGGCTGATGCAAGCTGCGATGTCAATATGTTCTGTACTAGAAGGAGACACATCAATCACTTATTCTTCTGGCTTTCTTACAACATCTGGGGACATTGACAAGGAATAGAATTCAGTGCCAATGTCCTGACTAGGTCCAAAATAGTAATATCAGATCTTGTCTTACCTGGTGAGAAGAGCTATTACCTGGAGACCAAAGTAACTCTTCAGTTCAGACCTGGACTAAAACATTTGTGTGAAGCAGAGTTATTTTTATAGTTAAAGTTGTTTTTGAGAACTGGAATATTGATGTCCTCTTCTTATAGTAAGTTATAACAGATTGTTGGGGCTCCGACTGCCCTCCTGGCATTCAGCTAATTGAAGGTGCACCAATCTTTCACTTATCAGTAGCTAGGAAGTATCTGTGCCTTATATTTCAGCGTTTGTTTTAGTTCACCACTGGAATGGTGCCACTAACCTATTCAATAGCCTCTGTCTTCAGCTCTACCCAGTTTCCATCATTTCCCGATCGACCATTTTGTGACCACAGCTTCCGACTGACCAGAAGTCAGAGGTAACGGTCCCAGGCTCCCAATGTTAATCTATGAGAGAGTCAATCAGTCTTACATTGAGAAGTGACCGCCGGCTCGCCCAGCAAACGCTGGAGTGATACAGCAGGTCACGACCTGCAGAAGATGACAGGAGTGGCACTGATAACAGTAGAAGACAGCAGCTGGTAAGTATGAGACTAAAGGCAGGGATCATAAATTAATGACACAACAACATTGGTAAAATAAAGTTAGGGTAAAGGAATCTGTCAGAAGGATTTCACACCTCAAACTATTTATATTTAAATGTAGGTATTTGAAAAATAAGTCCTGAAATACCTTTACATGGCCAGTCCATTCCTCCGTTACTGAGAAATCAGCAAATGGCTATGGTAGATCTGAAGTCTCTGTCACTCCAGCTCTATGCTCCGCTTAGCACCACCTTCTGCTTGACTGAAGACTCCTTTGCTTGGAGTTACACAGCACAGAACCTTTAATAATGCCTTGGTAATCAGTATGGCAGTATTATCACTACTGTATATGCTGGTTGTATGTGAGTGTGGACTGGTAGCATCTGTCTATTATAATGCAATAATATTATATTGAAGTTGTTATCACAATATTAATAATCTTATATAGAGGTATTATTTGTGATATTAGTATTGCAGTAAATCTTTCCTCCAGGCAGGGTAATATTAGTAACAGAGACCCCAATCTGCAGAATGGAAAAGGGATAGCATTTGTGCTGTCACATGCTAGGGCTGAATTTCAATCCTTGGTCATTCCTGATAGCAGAACAAGTGATATATCATCTTCCATAAGATGCAGTAATCGACTTTTAAAACTTTATTATATTCATTCCTAATCTGTGGTACATTATGATGTCAATGATCATCTTCATTGTTTGCTTATAATTCTCAACTGTGTATTATTACCACAAGCCAGCCCTGAGAGTTTATTACCACATGGCAGGTGGTAACACCAGAAAGGATGATATTGAGCTTGACTAAGAAGGCCCATGAAAGGGGCTAACATTTTGGGCAGAAAGGACCTTCCCGTGGTTATAGCGGCTTATGTAATACGCTGGGTGGTGGAGGAATTTATCAAAGGTGTCGACAGTGTGAACTGACCAAGCCCCTACCCCTCATAACAAACGACTCCCACCCAAGTGATCCGGACATCTGCACCATTGGCAGTGCTAATGATGGACTACCTGATGGTCAGTTTGTCCCACAATGGTTATGATGAGTACTGCCTGGTAATGACTAGAGATGAGCGAATATCTTCAGCTCCCTCCTTATTCGGCAAGCTATAGCGCTTACCGAGCAAGCTGCCTCGGGAACCCGAATACCTGGAGCGCTCCTGCTGATCAGCTGTTCAGCGCCGCAGCTGCATGTGTTGCGGCTGTGTGACAGTCACAACACATGCATGGAGAGCCTGTTTGCAGCTGCGGTGCTGAACAGCAGGAGTGCTCCAGGCATCTAGGTTCCCGCGGCAGCTTGTTCGGTAAGCGCTATAGCTTGCCGAATAAGGAGGGAGCTGAAGGTATTCACTCATTTCTAGTAATGAACAACCACTCTACCAAATTTGCAATCGTGATTCCAACCAGAGACCAGAAGGCTGAAGCAATGGACAGGGCAACAATCCAAGACTTTATTTGTGTGTTTAAGGGTGCTCGAAGAGGATTCACTATGACCAGGTGGCCTACTTTCAAGGGAAAGTCATGAAGGAATTGCACCGACTCTATGGCATTGATAAGTGCCAAATCACACCTTACCGTCCTCAAGGGATGGAACCTGTGAGCGCTTAAACTCGACATTAATGCAGATGTTAAGGACACTAGAGGAGGATCGGAAGATGAGATAGTCTGAATTTGTCTCAGTGCTAGTGTGGGTGAACAACAACCTGGCCCATGTCACCACCAGTTACGCACCTTACAGAGGAAGATTGTAGTCCAAGTTCCTGGGTGCGAAAACATAGTCATCCGCTGTAAACACTGAGATGTCTGGTAGGACAGAAATTTCAGGAGCTGGATCACCCAGATGTGATCCCAGTGCAAGAAGTACCACTCCAACCAGGAGATCTGGTGCTGGTTCAGGTTAAGCGCCCTAGAAACAGGTTGGATTATCGATAGGAGACTACATGAAAACGAAAAAACTCACTGTATGTAGTTCAACCTAAAGATGAGGAAGAGGCCCATAGTAGGGTGTTACACTGGAACATGCTCTGATCCTGCCTTTCAGAAGGAGAGGAGAAGAGGACTGAACCCCCGATAGAACAGTGAAATGCTGTGTCAGAGAGCGCTGCTGATATCGAGGACAAGTGGGTTATGGTACCCCCAGAACCCGGGGAGAGTGCCCATTGCCCTCCACCAAATTGGAAAAGGGGCCCAGAATTGAAGCATCCAAAGTAACAAATGCCTTGGTGTAACTGCACTAGAGGAGCGTCATAGGACTGAGCATGCCAACACCACTATACCATCTACCAAGTATGCACAGGATGAGTTCATATATCATGAGTGTGCTCAGTTATTGGCAACAATAGGACCACCAATGAAAAATGACAAGAGGTGTGATGATTCTTCTCGCCTGCGTACTGGCGAGCTAAAAGGAAAGGGGAGTGTAAAAAAGTGGAAAGTGGAAGATGAAGTTAGTCAACGTTCTACGACACTCATGACCAAATGCCGCCACTTGCTTGTTGAGCAGAGCAGGCTGGAAGTAAAAGATGAGGACAGTATTCCCGGAGGGAAGAGCTTGAAGGCGATACCTGGTCAGATGACAGCTGTGATGCAGTTGCTAAATATTAAAGGGCGGGATGGCGAAGTGAGAACGGAGTTTTGCGCCAAGAAATAAGCTGCATGAGCCATGAAAAGAGCTTGTGGTAATCCCTGGAGTGGAGTCAACTGAGAGCAACTGGACACCAGAGCAGGCGAGACTTTGTTTAAGCACCAAAATCCAGACTTTGCAGATCAAGACCCAGCGTCCAGACTTTGCCAGTCACAACTTAACATCCAGACTTCGCCGATCAAGACCCAACGTCCATACTCCACTGGTCCAGCATTGAAAGTCGGACGCTAATTCCTAAATGGGACGAAATGCCTTTCATGCTGAGTCGTGGATGAATGAGGCAGTTACATCTAGCATAGACGTACGGTACAGGTTGTGGGCCGTTCTTCAAGGAACGAAGGAGGTCAGTACGAGGAACGCACTGAGTACTAGGTGATTCACATATTGTAGACTTGCGGCCTAACTAGAAACACCAGTGACCCCCGTTAGAGCCAGTGTAACAGACAGAGATGCCTACAAAACCGTATGATGGTGTTGGGCCTTGTACAGGGAGTGATGTCTGTTAAGCTAAGATATACAGGCTCTATTAGTCATCCAACTGCTAGATATTAACCCCTTAACCCAGGGAGGTATTTTCGTTTTGCATTTTCGTTTTTCTCTCACCTTCTTCCCAGAGCCATAACTTTTTATTTTTCTGTCAATATGGCCATGTGAGGGCGTGTTTTTTGCGGGACGAGTTTTACTTTTGAGTGACACCATTAGTTTTATCATGTCGTGTACTAGAAAACGGGAGAAAAATTCCAAGTGCGGTGAAATTGCAAAAAAAGTTCAATCCCACACTTGTTTTTTGTTTGTTTTTTTTACTACGTTCACTAATTGCTAAAACTGACCTGCCATTATGATTCTCCAGGTCATTACAAGTTCATAGACACCAAACATGTCTAGGTTCTTTATTATACAAGTGGTAAAGACAAATTCCAAAACTTTGAAAAAAAAAAAGCGCCATTTTCCGATACCCGGAGTGTCTCTATTTTTCATGATCCCGGGCTAGGTGAGGGCTTATTTTTTGCGCTCCGAGCTGATGTTTTTAATTATACCATTTTGGTGCAGATACGATCTTTTGATCGCCCGTTATTGTAATTTAATGTAATGTCGTAGAGCCCAAAAAACGTTATTCTGGCATTTTGACTTTTTTTCTTGCTACACCATTTAGCTATCAGGTTAATTCTTTTTTTATTGATAGATCAGGCAAATCTGAACACAGTGATACCAAATATGTGTATGTTTGAAAGGGGGTGATTTGAACTTTTATATATTTTTTTATATTTTTATATTTTTAAAAACATTTTTTTTTACTTTTGACATGCTTCAATAGTCTCCATGGGAGACTAGAAGCTGCCATAACCTGATCGGCTCAGCTACATACAGGCGATGATCACATCGCCTGTATGTAGCTGAATTACTCACTTGCTATGAGCGCCAACCACTGGGCGGCGCTCACAGCAATCCGGCAGTGACAACCGTAGAGGTTTCCAGGAGACCTTAGGTTGTCATGCCAACTCACTGGTGACACGCAATCACGGGTCACTGGTGGGCAGATTTCCGGCACGATTAAATACCACTGTCAGCGTTTGACAGAGGTAATTAACGGGTTAACAACTGCGGGTGAATCGCGATTCCACCCGCAGCTATTCCCTGCACTTGTCAGCATACTATTATGCCCAATGTCAGAAAGGGGTTAAGGATTGTGCATCTAAATAGAGTGTTGAATAAGGTATCGCATTTAATGTACCAAGTGTCATAACCAACTGTGTTACTCTTGTTGCATTAACCTATTATATCTTGTGTACTAGCATATCCATATATAACTACAACTACATTTTCTGTGTTAGACAAATAGTGTCTCATTGTCTGCGTTGTTGCATCTAAGTACCTGCTTACAGAGGAGTCAGCAGAAACACGTAATAATAATTTTATTTCTATAGCGCCAACATATTCCGCAGCACTTTACATTATTGAGGGGACTTGTACAGACAATAGACATTACAGCATAACAAAAAAAACAGATCAAAGTAGATACCAAGAGGAGTGAGGGCCCTGCTCGCAAGCTTACAATCTATGAGGGAAAAGGGGAGACACAATAGGTGGATGGTAACAATTGCTTTCATTGTTCGGACCAGCCATAGTGTAAGAATCGGGTGTTCATGTAATTCTGCATGAACCAGTTAACAGCCAATGTATGTAACAGTACAGACACAGAGGGCTATTAAATGCATAAAGCGGGTGAGAACATAATATGAGGTACCTGATTATGGGAGAAAATTTTTTTGAATGGGCCAACAGGGATAGTTAGGTTAATGCATTGAGGCGGTATGCCAGTCTGAACAAGTGCGTTTTTAGGGCACGCTTAAAACTGTGGGGATTGGGGATTAATCATATTAACCTGGGTAGTGCATTCCAAAGAATTGGCGCAGCACGTGAAAAGTCTTGGAGACGGGAGTGGGAGGTTCTGATTATTGAGGATGCTAACCTTAGGTCATTAGCAGAATGGACGGCACGGGTAGGATGGTATGCTGAGACAAGGGAGGAGATGTAGGGTGGTGCTGAGCCATGGAGTGCTTTGTGAGTGAGGGTAATAAGTTTGTACTGGATTCTGTAGTGGATGGGTAACCAGTGTAATGACTGGCACAAGGTAGAGGCATCCGTATAACGATTGGTGAGGAATATGATCCTGGCTGCAGCATTCAAGACAGATTGGAGAGGGGAGAGTTTGTTAAGAGGGAGACCGATTAGTAGAGAGTTACAATAGTCCAGACGAGAATGAATAAGAGAAACAGTAAGAGTTTTTGCAGAGTCAAAAGTAAGAAAAGGTCAAATTCTAGAGATGTTTTTGAGGTGGAGATAACAAGAGCGAGCCAGTGATCAGATGTAGGGGGTGAATGAAAGCTTGGAATCAAGTATGACCCCAAGACAGCGGGCATGTTGCTGGGGAGTAATGGGAGGGAATCCTCAACCGCAGATTCTTAGAGGACAACCAAACCATGTCACCAATAGCAAACAAAACCTCTTGCCGTTTCCTATCAAAGTACCTTTTAGATTTTCTGTTAGCCTCCTGAAGATTACCACGCACATCTGTCCAAACTCTCTCCAAATCACCGGAAAAATTCTCCTCTTCAGGCACGGCCGATACCAATTTGGAGAATGACCCAAACAACGGATGTCTCCCAGTACAACAAAAAAAAAGGCGAACAACCAGCAGAAGAGGATGTATGGTTGTTAAGAGCAAATTCAGCAAGTGGCAGAAACTCAGACCATCCCTCTTGATTGTCTGCCACAAAACAACGCAAGAACTGCTCAACATCCTGGTTTTTCCTTTCAGTCTGGCCATTAGACTCAGGATGATATCCGGATGAAAACGACAAATGAACTCCCAACCTGTCACAAAAGGCGCGCCAAAAACGAGCCACGAACTGAGGTCCCCTATCAGAAGCAATGTCAGTAGGAACGCCATGTAGTCTGACAATTTCCTTGACAAAGGCCTTAGCGAGAGTCTTAGCGCAGGGCAGTTTGAAGAAAGGAACCAAGTGACACATCTTGCTAAAACGGTCCACGACCACCCAGATGACAGTGAAACCCTCAGAGGGGGGAAGGTCAGTAATAAAGTCCATAGCCAAATGTGTCCAAGGTGCACTAGGAACCTCCAGAGGGCAAAGCAACCCCGCAGCAGGAGTATGTGAAGACTTAGATCTAGCACACACAGTGCAATGACGCACCCACTTAATGACTTCCTTCTGCCATCCAGGCCACCAAAAACTGCGACCCACAAGTCTCTTAGTCTCAGAGATACCAGGATGACCTGCCAACCGAGACTCTAACATAGTCTAACAAACAAATCTCTCCTAAAGGTCTCAGGCACAAACAACCTCCCATGGGGAGTGTTAGATGGGGCATTCTCCTGTGCTTTAAGAATCTCATCTTCCAACACAGAGTCCAAAGCAGCAATCACAACCCCTTGCATCGGCTTTAACATTCTTAGTACCCGGGATGTAAGTAACGGAAAAATTAAACCGCGAGAAAAACAGTGCCCACCTAGCCTGACGGGCATTCAAGCGTTTGGCAGCATCCAGATAGATCAGATTTTTATGATCAGTGAAAACCTGAACGGGAAATTCAGCACCTTCCAAGAGATGACGCCAGTGTTCAAATGCGAGTTTAATGGCCAACAATTATCGATTACCAATATCGTAATTCAGTTCAGTCTCAGAAAATTTTTTTGAAAAAAAGGCACAGGGATGTACTCCATCCCTGTTTTCCTGAGACAACACCGCGCCGACCCCCACAGAAGAAGCATCAACCTCAACCAAAAACGGTTTAGTCACATCAGGCTGCATAAGGATGGGAGCAGAGCTAAACCTCTCCTTTAGAAACACAAAAGCTTCAATGGCCTCAGTAGTCCACTGAACCGCATTAGCACCTTTCCTGGTGAGATCAGTCAGTGGTTTGACAATAATAGAAAAATTTTTAATGAATTTTCTATAATAATTGGCAAAACCCCAAAACCTCTGTAACGATTTCAAACCAATAGGCCTAGGCCATTCCTGCACAGCTTGAACTTTCACCGGGTCCATCTCAAAACCTTCGCTGGAGATAATGTAGCCCAAAAAACTAATTCTCTGTACAGCGAACTCACATTTCTCTAGCTTAGCAAAAAGCGAATTGTCAATTAATAACTGTAATACCTCACGTACTCTCCGCCAATGAGACTCCAGATCCGGCGAATAAATCAAAATGTCATCCAAATACACAACCACACTTTTGCCGATCAAAGGTATAAGGATGTCATTAATAAGATTCTGAAAAAATGCAGGAGCACTGGAAAGCCCAAACGGCATAACCAGATTCTCAAAATGACCCACAGGAGTGTTAAAAGCAGTCTTCCATTCGTCACCCTCCTTCATGCACAACAAATTGTATGCCCCCCGAAGATCAATTTTTTAGAGAACCACTTGGCCTCCACTAACTGGTTAAACAAATCAGGAATCAATGGCAGTGGATAAGGATTGCGTACAGTAATTTTATTAATCTCACGAAAGTCCAGACAAGGACGTAAACCGCCGTCCTTCTTTTTAACAAAAAAAAATCCAACAGCCACAGGAGACTTGGAAGGCCTAATGTGACCGGCGGCCAAGCTTGTCTGTATGTATTCCTCCAAAGCCTTTCTCTCAGGAATAGTAAGATTAAATAAACGAATTTTAGGAAGAGTCGCTCCAGGGACAAACTCAATAGTACAATCATAGTCTCTATGGAGAGGTAAAATCTGCGATTCCTTCTCAGAAAACACTTTCCAAAAATCCTGAATAGGTACAGGTAATTCCCCTTTATCCACAGCAGCAATACGCCCATTACAGCACTTGTCATAACACTTAGGGCTCCAGGACTTAATTTCATTGGTAGACGAATCCAATACAGGATTGTGCAATTTTAACCAGGGTAACCCCAAAACCACCGGAGAAGGCAAATTATTCAATACTACCAAATCCAAATTCTGTTGGTGAACACCATTAATAGTGAGCGGAAATTCACAGACCTTGTGCGTAACATTCTTCAAGGGAGAGCCATCAACAGAAACCACGGCAATAGGGGATGACAAAGGTCTGGGTTTTAATTTAAGTTTTTCCAAGAATCCCCCATCAATCACATTCAGAGTAGAACCACAATCGACAAATACCCGAAATTCCATTAATTCTTCCTGAGCAGCAGTAGTGGCAGAAAGAAAGAAAGACACCCTTAGTGTTTAAACAGGCTATACGGGCGGAACTGACCTCTTTTTTTTTTTCTTTGTTCATACGAAGCACACAGTTCTTAATGAAATGGTCAGATTTGCCACAATAAAAGCACAAACCTTCAGAAAACCTGCGGTCTTTTTCCTGAGAGCCGGGTGCCATCGCTCCAATCTCCATCGGCTCTCCAATGTCAGTACAGACCCTCTCAAGACTTGGAGCTGACATGGCAGAGGATTTACTCTCATTAACCCTTGCACGCAGTCTCCTATCCACCCATATAGCTAATTGCATAGCCTCCTGCAAGTTACCAGGTGTGGGATAAGCAATCAGCAAATCTTTAACCCTTTCACTTAACCCTGCAAGAAACAAACATTTCAAAGCTGAATCGTTCCACCCCACCTGAGTAGACCATCGACGGAAGTGAGTACAATATTTTTCCACATTACCTGATCCCTGTCTCAAACGTCTCAATTCTGTCTCAGCCGATGAGACACGATCAGGATCATCATACAATAACCCCAAAGCAGAAAAAAAACTATCCACTGATCTAAAGCATGGATCACTAGGTTGTAGAGAAAAGGCCCATTCCTGAGGTTCTTTGCGCAAAAGTGACATTATGAACCCTATGCGCTGTGATTCATCACCAGAGGATCTGGGTCTCAAGCGAAAATACAACAAGCAAGCATTTTTAAAAGAAAAAAAATCTTGTTGTTCACCAAAAAATAAATCAGGCAAACGTACCTTCGGCTCCACGAAATGTGCTCCAGAACAGGTACTCACGTGTTGCTGGAGCTCGGCTACCTCCAGAGAGAGTCCCTGC
The DNA here is from genome assembly GCA_033576555.1 of Oophaga sylvatica. Taxonomy (NCBI): domain Eukaryota; kingdom Metazoa; phylum Chordata; class Amphibia; order Anura; family Dendrobatidae; genus Oophaga; species Oophaga sylvatica. Next base: position 610,662,566 of record JARQOD010000002.1, read on the forward strand.
AGGCGTTGAGCCAAGTCCTGAACCGACACCATGATGGAAACTGGAAATCTTTCCTTAGAGATATTTTTGGGCTGGACTTACTGTTATGTTCTGCTACAAGCACTAAGGAAAGAAGGGATATCTTTCCCTACAATAGAACTAAGCTAGATCCCTACGATGTAACGGGAACCTGATCCTGCGATCAGACCCGCTAAAGTCCTCAGCTAGTCTGTACGAAGACCTATAGATGCGAGGAAGGGATCCCTACAAGCACTAGGGACTGGGAGAAAGATGGACACCTTCCTAACAGAAGTTGTAGCAGTAAAAGACAAACAAACAACATAGAACATAGAGGTCAGAAGACCAAGCAAAACTGACTGAGTAAGGTAACAAAGCACCTGGCTAGCTTAAGAGTAGAAATTACAATGAAGTCCAGCAAAGCCAGATGGGCGGAGCAGGATTAAATAGGCAAAAAAGGTCATGTGACCAGCAAATAGAAAAAAACAAACAAGAGAGTTCTAACAATTAGAGACTTTAGTGAGGGCAGTTTCAGTAGAGTGAAAAGAGCGGAAACCAGATTGAAGAGGGTCGAGAAGAGAGTTATCTGAGAGATAGCGAATAAGACGGGTGTGGACCAGGCGTTCTAGGAGTTTAGAGATGAAGGGAAAATTAGAGACAGGTCTATAGTTAGCGGCACAGTTTTGGTCGAGGGATGATTTTTTAAGTAATGGATGTATGATGGCATGTTTAAATGAGGAGGGAAAGATACCGGAAGAGAGAGAGAGGTTGAATATTTTTGTTAGGTGAGAGGTTACAGCAGTGGAAAGAGATTGGAGGAGATGTGACGGAATGGGGTCACTGATGCAAGTGGTAGGGCGAGAAGATGCAAGAAGCCTGATTACTTCTTCTTCTGTGACTGGTTCAAAGACAAGCTTTTAACCCACACATGTATAAAATGTAGGGATCACTTGAAGGATTATTCCCCAAAAAACAAGTTATCTGCTATCTATAAGAAATCTTGCTAAATGCTGGGGTTCAAATGCCTTGTGCCCCAGCTATTCTGAAATTGAGGTTTTGGAAGGAAGCCCCAGATGCCTGCTTTGCAGACTAGTGTTGAATTGAATGGAGTTGCACATGCTCGATCTCACATGCTTGACCTCAACTTCATTAATCGTCCTTGGGACTGCTGGAAATAGCTACACACACTCTGCAGTCCCTTGGACAATGTAGTGAGTGGAAGCTTAGCTTGTGCAACTTCGCTCCATTTATGGAAAGGGCTTCAGGTTCTCATTTTGTAGGGTTTCAGAGCCCAGATTTTGGAATTGTTGGAGGTCTCAGCCATCAGACCCATAGCAGTCAGCAAGTTATTCCCTATTCTTAACATAGGGGTTAACTTGCTTTTTTTTAAGGGGGAATATCCCCTTAACTCCTTGTTCTAGTTTTTCAGAATTAAGTGCACCACACCATGTATTCCGATGTGTTGTAAAGACATCACACACCTACAGATTCTCTGTGTATAAAATGAAGTCAGCTTTCATTAATGGCTGCTGTGCATCTTCTCCTTTGATGTATTTTTATAGTTTGCTATGACTAATTCCTAATTGCAGCATTTCCTCCTTTCATTTCTGATAAGGCTTCAAATGCACCACCAAGACCTACAACAATATAGTTTCCTTAACTGCGACTTTGCTCAAATAACCTTTATGTTAATTGAACATTTCACTGCTTTTAAACAAAAACTAGTTGAAGAAATTAGATAAATGGAAGCATTATATGAGCAGGAATTAATAGGAATAAAAATGGCATGTTTAATGTAGCCTTCATTGTTATGATTTCCATAAAGTGACAAGACGGAATGGTTCATTTCATATGACTGTTATACAAAATATCCACCTATATGAAAAGCAATAAAGCACCAAATAACCATTAGGATATAATGAAGATGAGATCCATAAACAGGCAGGAGGTCTGTTATCCAAAGGGATTACTGACTTCAAAACTACAATAGTAAATCAATAAAATAATTATCAGTAACCTATAAAAAAATGTCTTAGGAATTTAGTCTACAATGAAATTTCCTTTTTCAGACACACACTCAGAAGTACTGAGTTGTTAAGAAGCCAATTAACCTATTAGTATGTTTTTCAGGTGTGGGAGAAAAATAAAGGACACAGCAGAACTCAAGAATGTGGAAGAAACCCACCCAAAACATGTGGAGAGAATACTATCCCCATGCCGATGTAGCCCTTGTATAGATTGGATTTTTTTGCTATTTCTATGAGCATTTTGGCCGACACTGTCATAATTTTTCAACAAACACTTATATGACAGCACTGACCATCCTGTTTGAAAGACGAGTGGTAATATGGCGTTAGATCCCTCCTTGTGGCCATAGCAAGCTACATTATTCCACAAAATTCAAGTGTATTTGGGAGAATTTGTTCTCATCCAATAGAGCAGTGTGAGGTTGGATAAGTAGGTTATGCATACAACTGTTGTGTTTGATAAGGTTGAGGTCTGGACTACGTGGAGTCATAATAGTTCCTTCATACAAAACATTTTATTCCAAGTCTTTACAGACCTCTCTTTTTGCACTGGAGCGCAGTCTATTTGGAAGAGTAATTTGTTCCTCAAAATATTAGGTGATTCTAGCCCAAACCCATTACATTTGTAATCCTCCACCATATTTGATTGTACAGTAGGCACCCTAAATTTCTGCACTTGCCAAAGAACTTGCAGTGAATCAGTTTTATGCTTTTTAGAATGTAAAAATGGTTCAAATAGTGTAGAGAACTATGTACAGGTAGGTAGATTCTACGGCCAATGTAATCATAGGCATCAACCGTAGGTGAATTTACGTGGGCCCTGATCCATGCCTGATTCATCTTGACAGGTTTAAGGTTTTCCACACTTGCCTAGGACATTTTGGTTTGTTGGGGCATAAGAAAGTCACTGGACACACTAAATCTCCTCACTGACAGTACACCGGAGGATGAAGAAGTACGCTCATGGCCTTCTATCCAACTTCTAGGCACTGGTCCAATCTGCTGACCCAGAAGTCCATGAAGTCATGGCTGCTGGAGAACGTACACAGGGCAGGTATGACTGATCTTGGCTATTCAGACAATGAATGTATATTTGCTAGTGTGTAGGTTGGTGCAACGGTAAATAAATGGTCCACTATGTCATAGAAACTGAAGTGGCTGCAGCCTCAGCTGCTTGTTGAAGCCCCAGCACTCGTACAGGCAGGAGATTGTTGGTTTTACAGGGAACAGAGAGTTGTCTCTTGGTAAGATGTCTGGTCAGCAGCCATCTGTTTTGCAAAGCTTGACCAAGAAGGGAACACAGCTTACTCTGGTAATGTCGCAAATTTGTCTCCCTTTTAGAAGCAGAAAAAAAATTCCTCCATTTTGAACTGAAAGCACAGGTCTAAAAGCATGACTATCTGACAGTCATACCTTTGCATGAAGCTATTTGCTTATCATCTTACCTCCTTGACAGCACAACCAAGGGCCCCATTGGTTCATATTCCACACACTGCAGTGACGTTTGGATATCATGGTCACTGTCTTGGTCATTATCAGTTTCACACTGACTGTCAACCTCAACAGGTTGTCAAAGAGTCAAAATGTCAGGATTTGCATCCAATATAGTTGTCATAGTATAACATCAAGGTCTCCAACAGTTTTCAAATTCACAGCGTCAGAGTGCAATATAATTTTTCAGATAGTGAGGGTCGAATATGGTTGTCAAAGAATCGGAGGCTAATATGGTAGTAAGAGTCAAAAGACCAAATGTAGCAGAAAATTCAGGGCGTCAGGGTCTAAAATTGTAACCAAAGTCAGAGTCTAAAATGTTCAGTCAGATAATCAGGGTTTAATATGGTTGTCAGAGAGTTAAGGCATAGGATGGTTGTCAGAGAGTCAAGGTCTAACATGGTTGTCAGAGAATCAGGTTCTAACATGGTTGTAAGATAGTCAGGGTCTAATGTGGATGTCAGAATCAGGGTCTGTCATAGTTATCAGACAGTCAGGGTCTAATATTGTCAGAGTTAGGGTCTAAAATGGTTGTCAGAAAGTAAGGTTCTAATACAGTTGTCAGAGAGTCAAGGTCTAATATTGTTGTCAGAAAGTCAGGTTCTAGCATGATTCCAGAGAGTCAGGGTCTAAAACGGTTGTCAGAAAGTAAGGTTCTAATGTGGTTGTCAGAGAATCAGGGTCTAATATAGTTGTCAAAGAATCAAGTTCTAGCATAGTTGTCAGAGACTGAGGATCTAATATGGTTGGCAGAGGATTAGGGTCTAATATTGTTGTCAGAGAGTCAGGGTCTAATATTGTCAGAGTAAGGGTCTAAAGTGGTTGTCAGAAAGTAAAGTTCTTATATGGTTGTCAAAGAGTCAGGGTCTAATATGGTTGTCAGAGAATAAAGGTCTAACATAGTTGTCAAATAGTCAGGGTCTAATATTGTCAGAGTAAGGCCGGCGTCACACTAGAGAGAAATACGGATGAGTGCTATGCGAGAAAATATTGCATAACACTCGGACCAATGTTAATCTATGGGGCAGCTCCCATCATCCGTTTTTTTCTCATCCATATTATACATGCGAGTGAAATCGCAGCATGCTGCGATTTGCACCATATATCGGATGAGACTCGCCAATGCAAGTCTACGGGTGCGAGAAAAACTCGCACACCACACGGACCATCAGTGTGACTTGTGAGAAATACAATCCTTAGAAAATCTGGCGATTCATGTGCGGTGTACTGTAAAATTACACTGACAGCTTACAATAGAATAGATAGTATAGACATATACACATAGTATAGGTGTATATATATATATATATATATATGTCATTGACACATATATATATTTATAACTCATAGAGAGATAGATAGCAGAATAGCCGTTAATTCATTTGTCGGCTTCTGTAAAATCATTGCCTAAGCCGATCGGATAGGAGACATGGTTTATATACAGTAAGCCATTGCAGAGCAGTTCAATTTATATATGTCACTGACTACTACTGTTAGTAGTATATGTGTGCAATTTTCTGTGCCAGAGAGGGAAAGCCAGTGATTGAGGGCAGATATTAATAGCCTAGAAAGGGACCATGGTTATTGGCCCCCCTGACAAAAAACATCTGGCCCCAACCACCCCAGAAAAGGCGTATCTGTAAAATGCGCCAATTCTGACACTTAGCCTCTCTCTTCCCACTGCCCTATAGTGGTGGAATATGGGGTAATAAAGGGTTAATGTCACCTTTATATTGTAAGGTGACATTAATCCTGGCTTAGTAATAGAGAGGTGTCAATAAGACACCTATCAATCAATAATCCTGAAGTTTGTAAAGGGTTAAATAAACACACAGGTAGAATAAAGTATTTTAATGAAATGACAGACCACACATTTTTGCAATCTTTATTCTTCTGCTAATCCAAATGATACCTTCGATCTCCTGTAAAAAATAAAAAATAAAAAACCAACAATATACCATACCTGTCCGGCGTACAGTCAGTCCCACGGCGCAATCCAAATCTGGGGGTTAAATAGTTTAAAACCGGGAGTGGTGCTAATGCGACTGCCCTGGCTGTAAACTACTGAGGAATGAATGAGAAGCTGCCGGCGGCAACATCAGTGAGTAGCGCTGACGTCACTGATGCTGCCCAGCCTCGCAGCCTGACCCACGGTGAACTGTTGAGCGTGGGAAAATGAACTGTCAGAAAGTAAAGTTCTAATATGGTTGTCAGACAGTCAGGGTCTATTGTGGATGTTAGAGAATCAGGGTCTAACATTGTTGTCACACAGTCAGGTCTAAAATGGTTGTCAGAAAGTCAGAGTCTAACATTGTCATAGAATTAAGTTCCAATTTCTCTATCATAGTCGGTGAGTCAGGATCAGGGTCTAATGCGGTCAGACAAAGTATTTGCCGTCCTTCTCCACCACCTCCCACATGAAACTATTTGTCTCCATTTGTGCGCTCACTTTTGTTTGCTATTAATCACTATCCCGTTTGTTCGTCCCTTTTCTTTTACCTGTTCCATGTAATTGTCTCTCCCTCTGAGACGCGGGCTCCTTTCCCGATCACACGCCAACAAACAGAACTCAGTTTTGTAATTAAATGTACTGACAACGTGAATTGGCCTGTCAGAGAAAATTTGTCAGTGACATTTAAGAAGAGGTCGTAGTTTTGCTTTACTAATTGTTTCCCTTCTGTTGTGCTGTCTCCAAAAATTAACCTTCTCCTATTTATGTTACGTTTGGGTTAAATTTAGACTTGGGGAAACAGGTGCACCTTCAGATTGTAATTACAAGAAGCATTTTGTCTCCTGTACTTTGCAGTCACGTTTATTACAATCTATATGATCGATGGGATTTATATGAATGCCGATGATTGTCAGCGAGTATATGCTGAAAAATGAATCTCTGCACCACCCCAATTTCTTACACATGACATTAATTTCTATAAAACTTATTTTTTTTTACAGGCGATGATTAAGTAAATAGAGTAACGAAACGGCTTACTTGAAGACATAAATGATTTAGTGCAACATATAAATGTAGATAGTTACTAATGTTCCTGTGTTTTTGTTTGATATTTATAAGGGCTAAGGGCTCTTTCACACATCCATGTCTCCAGTACGTGTGGTGACAGTTTCCACTCGTACCGGAGAAAATGACACACATAGACACATCAAAATCAACGTTACTGTGCATATGTCCATGTGTTTCCACGGACCATGTGTCCATGTGACCCACACATAGACATATCCATTTTTTACCTACAGCATGGGCCGCAAAACGTCCCACACATGTGCACACGTCGGATGACACACTGGGATCTTTTCTGTGTAACACGTAACAACGTCTGAGAAGAAGCGCTACAGTAAGCGGTGTTCCCCAGGGCCATGTGCTGAAGATGACTCTCATCATTCTCCCTTGCTCTGCCGGTGATCAGCGCAAGCAGTGGAAAATGATGAAAGTAATATTCAAGTGAGAACAATGATAGCAGGTGGCGGCTGATGGGAGTATTCATCATCCGGGCCTGCTCTGTAAAGAAATAATTTAAAAAAAAAACGGTGTAGGTTCTTCTGTATTTTCTATAACCAGCCAGGCAAAACTCACAGCTGAGGGCTGCAACCCTGTGCTCACAGTTAAAAAAAGAAAAAGTAAAATAATTACATACACATTCAAATAAAAATAAAAACCCATTATACTCACCACCCATTATACTCACCTAACACTAAATCTCCGATGCCTTTGTCTCCTAGAAATAATGTAAAATAATAAACCAACTTATACTCACCTGTCCACCGTTGTCCACGTAATCACGATCTCACATGTAGAACAGTCACATCGGGAGATCTGACTGCTCTACCCGGCCGCCAGCGATACACTGACTGGAGGTAATAGATCCTGGGGTGTATCACTGAGCTGCCATGAGAGCATTCACTGGAGTTCATCAGCTGATCTGTTCCGGTGCACTCACTTATGGCACCGCTGCGTGAGAACTTTCTCACGCAGCAGTGGTGCTGTAAGGGAGATTAATGGAGCTGATCAGCTGATGAACTCTCTCATGGCAGCTCAGTGATACACTGTGGGAGAGATTATCTCCTGTGTCAGTGTATGACCAGCTGTCTTTGAGAGCAGGCACATCAGTGACTGTTCTCAAAGTGATCAGGATCATCGAGGGACATTATAGATTATCTTCTCTGCAGACAGGTGAGGAATTTTGTGGTTTATCATTTTATTTTTGTTGCAGGAGACGTTGGCATCGGTGGATTAGACGTTCAGTGAGTATGGTTTAATTAAGATTCTTTAAAGGAGTCTGTCATTATTTCAAAAAAAGGACTTTATTCTGGATGTGTGTTTTTGTTATAATATCACTATGGGTTAGTAATGGATAGGTGTGTTATAGATGCCTCTCCATTACTAAACTGTGGGCTTGATGCCACCTGACAATACAAAGGGGACATCAACCAAACAAATATGAACCCCACTTGCCACCGCTACAGGGCAAGTGGGAAGAGCGAGGCTAAGCATCAGATTTGGCTTATCTTTTAGATGTGAATTTTCTGGGGCAGCTGAGAGATGATGTTTTTAGTCTATGAGTGGCCAAAATACATGGCCCCTTCCTAGGCTATTAATATTTGCCCACAGCTGTCTGCCTAGCCTTTTCTTGTTAGACTTTGTAGGGGGACCATATATCAATTTTTTCTGAGGTCCCCCTGTAAACTAGCCAGTAAAGGCTAAGCAAACAGCTATTAATGTAGCCTGGGAACCTTTATGGCTCCTTCCCAGAATATTAACATCACCATCAGCTGTCGTCTTTCCCTCTGCTGCTCATTAAAATTACACAGGAGCCCACGCAATTTTTTTTTCCATTTTTTTTTTTAAATTAACAGTTGCTGTCTGGTTACAGCCTATGTACTTTTGTTCTGTTAACGCTCCTTCATAGACTGGTGACAATGTGTGTGTGTTTGTATGTGTTTGTGTTTACTTATCGGCTTAGTAATGAGGGTGTTGGGCTGAGACCTTTCCATTACTAAGCCTAGAGCTAGGTGTCAATGACAGCTGCTGACACCAAGCCCTAATCCCATTATCCTGATGTCACTGCATCAACATAAAAAAGGTGGTGTTGAACCAAGAAATTACATCACGAAACTTTTTAAAAATATCTTTATTTAGCTCAAAAAATCCTTCATTGCAGTACAAAGACGCATGCAAAAATGCATAAAAAAACCGCATCCAAAATCACACCAAAAATGCACGTTTTTACTGCAGCGTTTTTCCTGCCAAGAGATGCAGGAACCTTGCGGAAATTTCTGCTTACAAATACTCAACATGCTCACATAACCTTAGAGTCCATCATCCATGCTCTTGTTTTGGTCTTTTTCAGTCTCTTTCTTGGGATCATGAAGGTCCCAGAGGACAAACATAAGTAGAGATGAGTGGTGATGACCGAATGTGCTCGGATGAAGTGTTATTGGAGCATGCTCATGTGCTAACTGAGTGACTTGGCGTGCTTGAAAAATTTGTTCACGTCCCCACACTTGCATATCTCGCGGCTTTTCGACAGCCAGAACACATGTAGAAATTGCCAAACAGAGCGTAATAGGAGGTCTGTTGGTATTCGTAGACTCATAAAGGCTATGCACTATGTGCAAAGCTTGCCAAAAACTATAAGCAGGGACATTCATACACCCTTCAAGCCATCATTTGTAGTACTTTAGCTCTAATAATATACCATATGATTCAATATTCAAGCAGTAGAATTGTAGCTGTTGAGAACAGTATATTTTTTACTTGGACATCCAGTAACAATTTTGATGGCATACATATTTTGTGGTCACTTCTCTTAATTAGTAATCACTTCCACAGATTGTTGTTTGGTTACTTGGGCAGATTTTTTATGCAGAGTTTGTACTTTTGTATCAGAAATATATTAATCATTAGCATATTTCAATTTTGGTTTACTTAAATTATTATTTTAAAAAAATCCTTTTAAAATTTTGCTTTATATACAAGTCATTGCACTGGAAATAATGTTTCTTAACATTTTTTTTCTTGTAAACTCCAATTTCTCTTCAATTTTAAATGTTTTATTTTCAGTCCTTAAAGTGGAGTAAAAGTGTGACATCATTGTTCTCATTTGCAATCTGGGAGTTTGAGATCCTTCCAGGGGTCTTTCCCATGCTGTTCTTTGATTTAGCACTTTTTCAATCCATTTCAACATTTTCACTGCCCCCAGACTTCCTTGTAGGGTCCGCTGGAAAAATGTTGGAAAATTTTATTTCCCATTGAGTCCTATTATACTCGTTACTCGAAACAAGCATCCAAGCATTTTAGTGCTCGCTCTTCACTACTGATAGTTTTACACTGCACGCCCTCAGCCAATACAAAGAGGCTGGTACTTTGGGGAAATGAAGGACAATATTCCTGTTGTCACAGTTCCTTAAGATATAATGTTGATTATAACGCATAATGTAATAGTGAATATAGAATGATGACTATAAACTTGCTGCAATTTCTATATATGATGGTTGACGTTATTGCTTATAGTTTTACCATGCTCTGAAAATGTAACATTAATTTGCTTATATTGGGGAGTGAAGGACTAGTGTAGCTACAGAACATCGTAGGGTTAACAATTTGCCAGCTCTGTAGATGAGATGTGTTTTTTGGATGTAAAAGGGAGTAAATTCCTGTATTGTTTAATTACTAAGTAATTTTGAGAGAAAAAGAACGTGTGTCATGTTAGGCCTCTTTCACACTTCCGGCGGGCGCCTGACGGCGCCCCCGGCATTTTGCCGCAGCGCCGCATCAGAAAATCTGATGCGCCGCATGCGGCTTTTTTCGCATTGACATGCATTAGCGCCGGATGGTGCCGCATGTCAATGCGTTGCATGCGGTTTTGTCCGGATGCGGCGCAAATGTACATTGCGGCGGCCGGACAAAACGCTGCATGTAACGTTTTTTGTTTTTGCCGGATGGTTTCTGATGTCTCCAAGCATCAGAAACCATCCGGCAAAAAACCGCATGCGGCCGCCGGCGGTGCATCAGGTTTTCTGATGCGGCGCTGCGGCAAAATGCCGGGGGCGCCGTCAGGCGCCCGCCGGAAGTGTGAAAGAGGCGTTACTTGGGTGTGTGTGAAATAAGAAGATTGCTAAAGTAGCAAGCGCACAAAGTAGCTATACTGGAGAAGAGGTAGCAGAAATATTGAGACGTGGCTGGAAGATCCTTGATATTTAGAAATGAGCCTACCAGGCGATAGCCAGCTGTCCTGAGTATGCCCTCAACCCAGAAATACAGCTGTTGGTTGTGGGTCCAAAGCAGCTAGAACGAGTGGGGGTGAAGAGGCAACGTGTTTCAAATCCAACTGTGCAATGCTGCATCTCTATGTTGGTGTTGCAACCCCTTTCAATATGTATTAACATTGTGTCATGGTCTGCTGAGTTTCTGGGATTAGGTGGTTTTAGGGTTAACCGGGATGGCCTCACTCTGGGATTCTGGGAGGCTTTTTATAGCCTCATTGTGGGGCCATCCTCTGTCGCTTATACTCTGACCCTTGGCCGAGTGTGTGTGACCCTGTTGTGCTTGTGCCAGTGCTTTGTGCCTGTGCTACGTTCTGTTTGTCTGGTTCTGATTTGGCTGTGTCCCTGTTTTGAGTTTTGCCTGTCCCTTTTGTACTCTGCTGCCCTCTACGTGTATGACCCTTGGCTACGTTCTGACTCCGCTCTGCCTGCTCCTCTTGTACTTCGTCGCTCTCTACGTGTATGACTCTTGGCTACGTTCTGACTCCGCTCTGCCTGCTCCTCTTGTACTTCGTCGCCCTCTATGTGTATGACCCCTTGGCTACGTTCTGATTATCCGTTCGGTATATGCCCCTTGGTAACTGTGTCCCATAGTTACCCTTCTAGGAGTTTTCCTTCACCTCATAGCTCTCTGGAGCTTAGGCCATGCCCACTAGCAGTCACGTGCCTGCAGGTCCTTTGGTCTGAAGCATTCTCTATCTGCTACTGCTGACTATGAGAGACGTGTGGCCGGCTCCGCCCACTAGCAGTCACATGTGGAAGGTCCTGTTAGGCTGGAGTCACACACAACCACAAAAAATCGGTCCGTTTTAGACGGTCGACAATCGGATCAAAATAAAAACATCACACATCCTTCTGGCATCCGATTTTCCTTCAAAGATGCGATTTAATCGCATGTGTGTGTACCTTGTAACATCCGATTTTCATCCGACTTGCGAGATTTTCTCGCAGGCTTGCAAAACTGACATATAATGGATCCAAAAGAATAGTATTTAAATTCCAAAAGAAAGAATAGATATATACACATAGAGCACATATATATATATATATATATATATGTCATTGTGACATATATATATATATATACATATATTTATAATTCTTACACTTCTACATACTGTTATAGCCGCTAATTCAATTGCCGGCTTCAGTGAAATCACAGAAGCCGACATGAAATGATACATTGTTTCCACACATTTAACCATGTAATTTCATGTATTTTTATATATGTTTGAAACATACAATTACATGAGTATATGTGTGCTAAATTTCAGACATGTAGGGGTTAATTAAAGGTGTAAATTCGTTGAAAAAAAATGCGTGGGCTCCCGCTGTATTTTCTCCACCAGACAGACAAAGCAAGCGAGTGGGGGCAGATAATAATAGCCTAGGGAGGGTACATTTTTTTTGTGCCCCCCTGGCTACTAACATCTGCCCCCAGACTCCCCAGAAAGGGCAAATCTATAATTAGATTCGCCCTTTCTGGCACTTTGCCCGTCTATTCCCATTGCCCTGTAGCGGTGGCGAATGGGTTAATAATCTGGCGTTAATGTCACCTTAGTATTGAAAGGTGACCTTAAGGCAGGTTAATAATTGATAGCTGTCAATTAGACAACTATCAATTATTAATCCTATTGTATGAAAGAAAAATCAAACACACACAGTTTAATAAAAAATAAGTTTAATTAAATAATCACACAGTTTTTGACCATATTTTATTTTCCTGCTAAAACCATTTCCTGTAATAAAAATAAAATAAAAAAGCAAAATTATACTTACCAATCCGATGTACAGTCAGGTCCCACGGTGTAATCCATCAGAAAGGGTTAACAGGTTACAGGTCGCAGAGAGCTAATAATGCTGTCTCAGACCTGTATTCCCCTGAATGAATAAGTTCCTCTCCCAGCGAAAGTAGAGGAATAGATTCATGAATGAAGCTTAATTGATTTATTGGCAATTTAACTTTAGTGACCTGACCTAAAGGGAAAGTGGACACAATCAATTAAGCTTCATTCATGAAACACATCCTCTCCTGTCGCCAGGAGAGGAACTTATTCATTCAGGAGCTTTGAGCTGAGCATGCAGGATTACTTGCACTGCTTGGCTCAAAGCTAGTTAACCCTTTGTGAAGGATTACAGCGTGGGACGTGACAGATCGGCGGAATAGGTAAGAATAATGTTGTTTTATTTTTTTTTCTTTATTTTAGGAGATCAATGGCTTCGCACGGATTAAGTGTAAAATAAAATATGGTCAAAAAAATGTGTTTTTATTTCATTAAAATTATTTATTCTTAAAGTGTGTGTGTGTTTTTTTATTTACTTCAATAGGATTAATAATTGATAGTTATCTAATTGACAGCTCTCAATTATTAACCTACCTTAAGGTCACCTTTCAATTGCAAGGTGACAGTAAGGTGAGATTATTAACCCATTCGCCACCGCTACAGGGCAATGGGAATAGACGGGCAAAGTGCCAGAAAGGGCGAATCTAATTATAGATTTGCCCTTTCTGGGGTGTCTGGGGGCAGATGTTAGTAGCCAGGGGGGGCACAAAAAATGTACCCTCCCTAGGCTGTTATTATCTGCCCCCACTCGCTTGCTTTGTCTGTCTGGTGGAGAAAATACAGCGGGAGCCCACGCATTTTTTTTCAACAAAATTACACCTTTAATTAACCCCTACATGTCTGAAATTTTGCACAAATACACTCATGTAATTGTAAGTTCTAAACAAATATCAAAATACAGGAAATGACATGGTTAACTGTGTGGAAACAATGTATCATTTCATGTCGGCTTCTGTGATTTCACAAAACCCGGCAATTGAATTAGCGGCTATAACAGTATGTAGAAGTCTAGGAACTATAAATATATGTATATATACATGTCACAATGACATGTATATATATATATATATATATATATATATGTGTTCTATGTGTATATATCTATTCTTTCTAGTCTTTATTAAAGCTGTCAGTGTGATTTTACAGTATAGCCGGGGATGAATTGCCGGCTTTTCTAAAGGACACCGATGCGATTTCATCGCAAGTCACACAGTGTGGTCCGTTTGTAATCCGATTTTTCATCGCTCCCATAGACTTGCATTGGCGATAGTCGACCGACAATCGGTGACAATCGCAGCATGCTGCGATTGTACTCGGACGTTTAAAACGGACCACAAAAAATCGGATACTGGGAGCTGCTACATAGATTAACATAGGTCCGACTGCAATGCGATTTTTCATCGCATTGCAGTCGTCCGATTCTGTCGCCAGTGTGACGCCGGCCTTACTGAGAAACACACGTCATCTCTGCTGCGGCTCTGCTACAGGTATCTTTGGGCATAGTTTGTTCACTAAGGACACACACACTGGCTCAGTGAGCAAGTGCAGTGCGGTGTCCCTGACACATTGGTGCATTACCCCATGTTGTCAATATTATTTACATCATATCACTGTAGATTTATATTTTTGAAACAACTTTTGCTCTAATAATACACCATATGATTCAATATTGAGGCAGTAGAATTGTAGCTATATTTATTACTTGGACATCCAGTAACAATTTTGATGGCGTACTTGATATTTTTGTGGTCACTTATCTTAATTGGTAATCAATTCCACTGATGGTTGTTTGGTTACTTGGGCAGATTTTTGATGCCAAGTTTGTACTTTTGTATCAGAAATATATTAATCATTAGCTAATTCCATCCTCTGATTTTTACCTTTAATTATGAAATCAATACCGTCTGCATATTTTTTCCAATTCCTCTAATAGATGTAATTTTTATATTGTGGAATCTTATTTGATTTTTAGACTTTTATTTTTTCATTCCAATGGATGGAAAAGTACCATTTTCAGAATCCACACCACCAGTACCTGTTCCTAAAAGTTCATCATGATAACTGGCAGGCATAAACGCATTTATTTAATTTGTCCCTTTCCCCCACCAAGTCACTGCTTTCCCATAAGTCTAGAAAAAGGAGGAGAAAAATTTGACAAAAATGTTTCAAATGGTGTGAAATATCATAAATCTTTGACAACCAAGTTATAACAGGGGATTGCAAAAAAATTCAAAATAGTCCATAAAAGTTTATCTAAAAACAGGAAGAGCATGTGACTGTATTTCCTATTTTCCTGTGTCTGTGTATGAGAGAAGCAGCCTGGTGTGTTATGTTTCGGTAGCTGAGGAGTGCAGGTAAAAAAGGCAATACACCAGAGAAGTTGGAATCTATGAGAGTGCAGTACCCTGACTAACCACCACAACCAGAGGCAGCCGTGGAGCGTTCCTACGTTGGTCCTAGACGCCTCGTCACAGCCTGAGAAACTAACTACACCTAAAGATAGAAAGAGGAAAGCTATCTGCCCCGGAGCAGATCCCCAAAGAACATAGAAAGCCCCCAAACATGTAATGGCGGTTAGACAAGATGAAATACTGACACAGACAGAAAATAGTATGAGCAAACGTTGGGGCCCAAACTACCTAAACAGAAAAGGATAGGAAGGGCACTTACTGCAATCCCAAAAAACCCCGAAAAGCACCAACTCTACCAATTTCAAAATCACCTGAGATCACACGACCTCTACCACCTAAATTAGTTCTCTGGTGCAACAAAACCAAAACAGCAGCCACTGAAAAAACTGGAAAAAGCAAAAGTACAAACATCAGTGGCTGAACTAAACTGAGAGGGCAAAAGCCCCCGGAGGGGACCCTGAAGGCCCCCACAGAAGTGCAGGACAAAATGCAAAAATCAAGCACAAAAACAAAAAGAAGAAAATGTCTTATCTGTTAGCAGGAGATGCAGACACGACACAGCAGGCTACAAAGGAAACAGGACTCAAGGATTGAGACCAGAACAATTGGTCACCGGCAACCCTGATGGGAAGGCGACTCCCCCATACAAGACCAGTCAGTAACACCTGATTCCCACTCCTCAAAATCTTCACTGGACAGTCCAGTACCGCTTGTAACCACCAGAGGGAGCCTCTGCTCAGAACTCATTTCAAGTCCATTCACAACAGTACCCCCCCTTGAGGAGGGGTCACCGAACCCTCACTTGAGCAACCAGGTCGGTCAGGATGAGTTCTATGATACGCACGGATGAGTCTCCTAGCATGGATGTCCGAAGCAAACACCCAAGAATTGTCTTCCTGACCAAAACCTCTCCACTTAATCAAATACTGGAGTTTCCGTCTAGAAAAACGAGAATTCAATATTTTCTCAACCACAAACTCCATATTGCCCTCAACCAGAACAGGGTCAGGAGGCAAAGCAGTAGGAACCACTGGCTCAACAAACCTCTTCAACAAGGACTTGTGGAACACGTTATGGATCTTAAATGTCCCTGGAAGAAGCAAGCGAAAAGAAACAGGATTAAGAATCTCCATGATCTTATAAGGTCCAATGAACCTAGGCTTAAATTTAGGAGATGCCACTCTCATAGGAATATTTCTTGAGGACAACCAGACCAAGTCCCCCACTTTAAACCGAGGACCATCAGTCCTATGCCGGTTAGCAAACCGCTGGGCCCTCTCCTGAGAGAGGGACAACCTCTCCACTACCTGGTCCCAAATCTGTTGCATACGCTCCACAACAGAGTCAACATCTGGACAGACAGAAGCCTCCGTCTGTCCTGAAGAAAATCGAGGGTGAAACCCAGAATTACAGAAAAATGGAGACATCAAAGTGGCAGAGCTAGCCCTATTATTAAGAGCAAACTCAGCCAAAGGCAAAAAAGAGACCCAGTCATCCTGATCAGCAGACACAAAGCATCTTAGATAAGTCTCCAATGTCTGGTTTGTTCTCTCAGTTTGACCATTGGTCTGAGGATGAAACGCCGAGGAGAAAGACAATTGAACACCAAGTTTAGAACAAAAGGTCCTCCAAAATCTGGAAACAAACTGGACTCCTCTGTCAGACACAATGTTCTCAGGAATACCGTGTAAACGAACCACGTGCTGAAGGAACAAAGGCACCAATTCAGAGGAGGAAGGCAACTTAGGTAATGGCACAAGATGTATCATCTTGGAAAACCTATCGCAAATCACCCAGATGACGGTCATTCTCTGAGAAACAGGGAGGTCGGAAATGAAATCCATAGAGATATGGGTCCATGGTCTCTTGGGCACAGGCAATGGCATCAACAAACCACTAGAGCGAGAGCAAGGCTTGGAGCGAGAGCAAGTCCCGCAGGACTGCACAAATTCCCTGACATCACGAGACAAGGTAGGCCGCCAAAAGGACCGACTAACCAAGTCTCTGGTACCAAAAATTCCGTGATGCCCAGCCAACGCGGAACAATGAATCTCAGACATCACACTCTTTTTCCACTGGTCCGGGACAAACAATTTTCCAACAGGGCAGCGCTCGGGCCTATCCTCCTGACACCCCTCCAGAGCAAGTCTCAAATTGGGTGAGATGGCGGAAAGAACTACACCCTCTTTCAAAATAACAGAAGGATCAGATAACTCAGGAGAGTCCGCAAGGAAACTCCTCGAGAGGGCATCCGCCTTAACATTCTTAGTGCCAGGAAGAAAGGAAACCACAAAATTAAAACGTGTGAAAAACAAGGCCCACCTGGCCTGTCTAGGATTGAGTCGCTTGGCAGATTCCAGATAAACCAGATTCTTATGGTCCGTAAGGACCACCACCTGATGTTTGGCTCCCTCCAGCCAATGTCTCCACTCTTCAAAAGCCCACTTCATGGCCAGTAACTCCCGATTACCCACGTCATAATTACGTTCAGTAGGAGAAAATTTTCGAGAGAAAAAGGCACAAGGGTTACTTTTAGAGGTCTCTGGATCTTTTTGGGACAAAACGGCACCTGCCCCAATTTCAGAGGCATCAACCTCCACCTGAAATGGCAGAGAAACATCAGGCTGCCGTAGAACAGGAGCAGAAGTGAATCTCTGCTTAAGTTCCTGAAATGCAGAGACTGCCTCAGGAGGCCAATTCACCACATCAGAACCCTTTCTGGTCAAATCAGTCAATGGTTTAACAATAACCGAGAAATTACCAATAAATTTATGATAAAAATTGGCAAAACCCAAAAATCTTTGAAGAGCCTTAAATGAAGTAGGTTGGACCCAATCACAGATGGCCTGAACCTTGACCGGGTCCATTTCAATAACAGATGGGGACAAAATGAATCCCAGAAATTAGATCCTCTGTACGCCAAAAAGACACTTTGATCCCTTCACATACAGAGCATTCTCTCTCAAAATCTGGAATACAGTTCGAACATGTTTCACATGAGAGTCCCAGTCATTAGAAAAAATCAAGATATCATCCAAATAAACAATCAGAAATTTATCCACAAAATCCCTGAAAATGTCATTCATGAAGGACTGGAAGACAGAAGGAGCATTAGTGAGCCCAAAGGGCATCACAAGGTACTCAAAATGCCCCTCAGGGGTATTGAATGCCGTCTTCCAGTCATCCCCGTGCTTAATGCGAATAAGGTTATATGCCCCCCTGAGGTCAAGCTTGGTAAACCAAGTAGCGTTTTTCACCCTGGAAAACAGGTCAGAAATCAAAGGTAACGGGTATTGATATTTTACAGTAATATTGTTCAAAAGACGATAATCAATACACGGCCTTAATGAACCATACTTTTTGGCCACAAAGAAAAAACCGGCACCTAAGGGTGAAGAGGATGGTCTGATATGACCCTTCTCCAATGATTCCTTGATATAAGACCGCATAGCGTCATGTTCAGGTACAGACAAGTTAAAAAGGCGACCTTTAGGGAATTTACTACCAGGCACTCATTCAATAGCGCAGTCATAGCTCCTATGGGGAGGCAAGGATGCAGATTTACTTTCGCTAAACACATCAGAAAAATCAATCAAAAAGTCAGGAACATCCTGAGCCTGGGAGGAGGCAGAAAAAACAGGAGTGTTGGTATTAACACATTGACAGCCCCAACTGGTTACAGACACAGATTTCCAATCCAAAACAGGATTATGAGACTGCAACTAAGGGAAGCCCAGTACGATAATATCATGCAGATTATACAGAACCAAAAATTTACAGCACTCCTGATGATCAGGTTCAACCCTCATTATCACCTGAGTAGAGAACTGAGGTTTATTCTCAGCCAAAGGGGTAGAATCGATCCCCAGTAGGGGAATAGACTTCTGTAGGGTATCAAGGGAAACCCACAACGTTTAGCAAAATCATAATCCATCAGGTTAATAGCTGCTCCAGAATCAACGAAAGCCTGAGCAGAAAATGAGGACAGAGAGCATATCAGAGTGACAGTTAATAAAAACTTAGTCTGAACACTACCCAAGACAACTGAGCGTGCAAAACGTCTTGCCCGCTTAGGGCAGACTGAAATAGCATGAGAGGCATCACCACAGTAGAAACATAACCCATTGCGCTTTCGAAACTCATGACGCTGTGCCCCAGACACCACTCTATCACACTGCATGGGTTCAGAAGCAGGTTCACAAGGCAACACCATTCCACGCATACTTCTCCGCTCACGCAAACGTCTGTCAATTTGAATCGCTAATGACATAGAATCATTGAGACCAGAGGGGACAGAGAATCCCACCATAACATCCTTTACATTATCTGACAGACCCTTCCAAAAAAGGGCCGCCAAAGCGTCGTCATTCCACTTGGTCAGGACTGCCCACCTACGGAATCTCTGACAGTATGACTCAGCGTCATCAAGACCCTGATTTAATGCCAACAAGGCTTTTTCAGCTTGATCAGTGACATTAGGCTCATCGTACAATAACCCCAAAGCCTGAAAAAATGCATCAACATCACTCAAAACAGGATCCCCAGGTGTCAGGGAAAAAGCCCAATCCTGAGGATCGCCGCGCAGGAGAGAGATGACAATTTTAACCTGCTGCGCTGCGTTCCCTGAGGACTTAGATTTTAAGGCAAAAAACAATTTACAATTATTTTTGAAATTCTGAAACTTAGCTCGATCCCCTAAAAACAAATCTGGCATGGGAATCCTAGGTTCCACAACAGGCAACCTAGCAAGATAGGCAGCAATACTCCGAACCTCAGTGGCAAGCTGATCCACACGGCCAGACAACTGTGCAAACTCCATTGAGAGAAAAAAAAATCCTCCCCAGCACCCAGAGATACAGAGGGAAAAAAATGCAACAAACAGAAAAATATCTCTGACAACTCTGACAACCTTTTTTCTTTCACAATATTTTTTCCCTTCTGTGAGTACAATACAATTTTCAATTTTTAGGCCGTTGATACTGTTATGTTTCGGTAGCTGAGGAGTGCAGGTAAAAAAGGCAATACACCAGAGAAGTTGGAATCTATGAGAGTGCAGTACCCTGACTAACCACCACAACCAGAGGCAGCCGTGGAGCGTTCCTACGTTGGTCCTAGACGCCTCGTCACAGCCTGAGAAACTAACTACACCTAAAGATAGAAAGAGGAAAGCTATCTGCCCCGGAGCAGATCCCCAAAGAACATAGAAAGCCCCCAAACATGTAATGGCGGTTAGACAAGATGAAATACTGACACAGACAGAAAATAGTATGAGCAAACGTTGGGGCCCAAACTACCTAAACAGAAAAGGATAGGAAGGGCACTTACTGCAATCCCAAAAAACCCCGAAAAGCACCAACTCTACCAATTTCAAAATCACCTGAGATCACACGACCTCTACCACCTAAATTAGTTCTCTGGTGCAACAAAACCAAAACAGCAGCCACTGAAAAAACTGGAAAAAGCAAAAGTACAAACATCAGTGGCTGAACTAAACTGAGAGGGCAAAAGCCCCCGGAGGGGACCCTGAAGGCCCCCACAGAAGTGCAGGACAAAATGCAAAAATCAAGCACAAAAACAAAAAGAAGAAAATGTCTTATCTGTTAGCAGGAGATGCAGACACGACACAGCAGGCTACAAAGGAAACAGGACTCAAGGATTGAGACCAGAACAATTGGTCACCGGCAACCCTGATGGGAAGGCGACTCCCCCATACAAGACCAGTCAGTAACACCTGATTCCCACTCCTCACAATCTTCACTGGACAGTCCAGTACCGCTTGTAACCACCAGAGGGAGCCTCTGCTCAGAACTCTTTTCAAGTCCATTCACAACACTGGTGTAGATGCTGCACAGATAGAGACACACAAATGATTTATTCCTGATCTGTTAAGCTTATCATATATTGTTCCTGTTTGTTCCTGAATAATGAAGCTCTGTTGTCACACGCTTGGAGAGTATCCTGAATAATCAACTGCCAACAAGCCCCAATGGGGACAGTGTCAATAATGTTTGTAAAGCGCTGTGGAATTAATGGCACTATATAGGTGAGTAAAATAAATAAATAAAAGAGCTGAAGGAGTGAGATGGGTTTCCAGTGTTGTCCACTGCCTCTTAACAGCCCCATAGAAACTGTCCACCAGACAAGTACTGAGTAGTGTTGAGCATTCCGATACCGCAAGTATCGGGTATCGGCCGATATTCGCGTTATCGGAATTCCGATACTTAATTCCGATACTTTTTCAATATCGTATACCGGAATCGGAAGTTCCCATAATTCTTTGAGAGGCAATGTGATTTTAGTCAGCCAATGAGGAATCCTACGAAGTGTGGGCACATCCTGTAATGATGCGGTCATCTTAACTAATGGCATGGCTGTGATTGGCTGCTGAAATGATGTCAGAATGCACTATAAAAGGCGCCGCAGCCATTTTAGCGTCACTGTGCTGTGAACTCAGTAAGGGACAGAATGCTGCTGTGCTGACTCTGAGGGACAGTTAGATATTGCGATTTTGTGTACTACTGTGCTTGAGGCAGGCTAGTTTACCAACCGCTGTGTAAAGCTTCATTTTGCCAGTGTTGTTTTAACAGCTCTGTGCAAGGTGTGTGTGTGACAGTGCAGGTGACGCTGCAGTTTGCTCTGCATCCACCGCTGTTTGTAGGCATCTGCACGTGTGTTAAAAAAAAAAAACCTTTCTCACTTCTTTAAGTAAGAGCACGGTGAGGATAAAAAGTAGAATATTGACTTGTATGGATAAAACAAAACTTGTTTAATGTTCATTCAGAAAAAGTGATTATAAAAATGAAGAAAAGTAAGTTCATAGCACACAAAAGATAAAACAAGCATTCAATGGTTCTTACATATGGTCTTGAGGCATGATGTGGTCCGTGTTGGAGATTCTCAAGGTATGAGAGATCTGCCTTAACAGGAATCAGGCCGGTTTATATTCTATTCCGATCCATAGACTTACATTGGTTTCTATTTTCTCCTGTCTTATAACCACAAATGGTGATTTGCCGCTAAGTTCGTTCTTTTACCATATTAGAAGAACATTACTAACTTATGGAATATGCATTAGTTATTTATATGATACCTTATTTTGAAAAACTTAAGCCTATGGCCTATGACCTTTGGAACCATTTACTACCTCTGAATAGTAACAAATTGACAGTTCTGACAACAGGCTTACAATTATGACGACCAGGGAACAGATGTCTCTGCCAACGTCCTCAGAATTAACTCATTCATTCACTAACCAGAGTCTCTGCTTGCTAATTGGACTCCATAATGTATATGTTCAATGATCTATATTTTATTATTGAAATATTAATATTTTACAGTCCCCCCTGATTATGATTTAAGAAATATCATAATCAATCCTAAACTCATTCTTTCACCATTCGTATCACATTCATTCTTTATTCTGAAAACCTTGTATCAACATCTGTTTTGAAAGTCATCAGAATTTCTAAACGAAAATAAATTTAAATCAGAGTTACATTTTTCCGTTTTAACAGCTCTCTTAAAATGTCATCTTCCTTTTTCATTTCTGTCTTTATCTTCTTATAAATTCTATTAATTTTACACATGATAACTATTTGATATATGATACACAACAAAACTATAATGAATATAATCACAATCGGATTAGATAATACATTTCCTGCTGCCATTTTCGTTGAAGACTGTGACCAACTAGTTACTGATTTTCCTAACCGTGAATGTAAAGTTCTTTTGAAAGGTTCATTCACTTCACTAGTATTTGTTCCTTGATGTAAAATATCTTCTGCGTAGATCACAGTTGAAATAGTACCAAGTAGCAGAAATGTGATTCCCATCAGGTAAAAGCTTTTCCTGGGAAATGTCTTCTTCTCCTGAAGGATTGGTGTTGAATCCCTTCCATCAAGGCCACAATGTTTCCTATTCCAGTTCTTATTGGAATCCATTTCTTCCTAAAAGAAATGCAGTATCATTATTTTGTAACATACAATTTGCATTGATCAACATGTACCCACACTTTTTGTTGTCTGCGGGTATTTTTGACCACATTAGATGCTGGTTGCACAAGAATCATAACTTGTCCCATGGTTTCAATGATCTCAAAGGGACCTTCCCAGTTACTTTCCCAAGGTCCACTCTTCCTGAAAGTTTTAATCATCACTAGAGCCCCTTTCTTGAATTTAGATTCGTATGGTGGCTCCATTCTCTGCATTCTTGATGCAGCATGTGGAAGAATCGTTTTCAAGTTCTCCTGTAACAATTGCAACCATTTGGACCTTGCAACAGCATCTTTTTGAGGTGTAGACAAAAATGGTTCATGTGGAAAAATCAATGGCATTTTTCTTCCTGTCATTAGTTCAAAAGGAGTAAATTGAGTTGTGGAAGAAATTGTTCCTCTCACACTCAACAGTACAAAAGGTACGGCATCAACCCAAGTGTTACCTTTGTCCAATAACATCTTGGCAATTCTGGATTTTATTGTTCTATTCATCCTTTCCACAATACCAGCAGACTGTGGATGGTAAGGTACATGGAACTGTTGTTGTACCCCTAGAATAGTACAAACTGCTTGCATGATTTTTCCTGTAAAGTGACTTCCTCGATCAGAGGTGATCATTCTTGGGATCCCCCAAGTACAAAAGACATGATTAACTAATGCTCTAGCTGTAGACAAAGCATCATCTTTCCTGACAGGTAAAATTTCAATCCATTTAGAAAAAACATCTACTACAACCAATGCATACCTGAGACCATTTTTACCTGATGGTAACGGTCCAATGTAGTCGATTTGTAATGTTGACCATGGACCATCTGCAGGTGCGATTCGGAGTAGTGGCGGTTTCTGTCCTTTTGGTCTTGGATTAATTTGGGCACAAATGAGACATGATTGAACAACACTTTGTACTGTCTCTTCCATCTTTTCCCAGTAAAATTTCTCTCTGAGAATGTCTAACAATTTCTGTTGGCCCAAATGACCCAAACTTTCATGATTGTATTTTGTGAACTCAACCTGTAGATGTTTTGGTACAACAGGACGCAACTCCCCGTTTAAGTCATGACACAAAACCCCGTTTTCACAAACAAAGGGAGGTTTTGGATCAACCCGGGAAGCAACAAGAGATGTATCTTTTTCTTGTTCTTCCGCAAAAGAAGGGATATGCGTGTCTGTTCTTTGAACTGCTGAAACCTCAAGAGGTTCAGGTTCAAACACTTCTTCTCCTGTCAGGGCGGCCTCTTTGGCCAAAATATCTGCGGTTGCATTTCCAACAGATAATTCGTCATTTGATTTTTTATGAGCAGGGACCTTGACAATAGCAAAACCATTAGGGTTTTTTGATGCTATTTCAAAAATTGTTTTCAGCGTGTCACTATGTACTAGAGTCTTATTAGAAGAATCTACATAGCCTCTTTTTTCCCAGACTGGCAAATAATCTGTCAGTGATCTAACAACATAGGAGCTATCACTGTAGATTACCATGGGACACTGATCATCAGCTTCATTCAGCTGCAATACCATTTTTACAGCTTCTAGTTCTGCTCTTTGGGCTGAAAAATGACTTGGTAATTTGTGTTTTACAGTCTGTCCTCTTTTGGGGTAAAAAATGGCATATCCTGAATAATAGTGCCCATCTGAATAGAATCTGGAACCATCAACAAAAATTGGTTCGTCTGTTACCTCTGCCTTCCGTCTGAAAAGTGATGGACTGGGATCCTGAAAAGACTGTAAACAATCGTGAGTTTGCCCTTCATATTGCATCAACTGAGGAAGAACATATTTGGCCTTGTAATCTACCTCAATTTGTTTGGGAGACAATGACAATAACCAATGAGCAAATCTCTGATGTGACACACCTGGGATATTGTTCTCAAAGAGAAGTTTTAATGTGGAATGCGGAGATTGCAAAATTATTTTACTGAACCCGACAATGTGTTCAGTTGCTTTGACTGCAAAGTGCACACCTACCAAGTGTCTTGCACAAGTCTCAAAACCTCTTTCAACAGGTGAGAGAAGCTTAGAAAAATAGCCCAAAATTCTCCACTCTTCTCCCTGTAACTGTAACAGTACAGCAGACACAGATGTCTCTGATGTGTGTACTTGCAAAGCAAATGGAGCCGAAGGTTCTACTGTGGACAAAGCAGGTGCATTTTGTAAATTCATTTTCAATTGTTCAAATGAGGTTTGTTGTTCCTCACCCCAAGGACCAAAGTAATCACTATTTTCACTTTTCAAAAGATCATACAATGGTTTGGCCTTTCCTGCAAAATTCTCAATGAAATCCCTTGAATAGTTCATAAGACCCAAGAAATGTCGTACTGCCGTGTGTGATGTTGGGATTGGTAGAGAAGCAATTGCCTCTATTCTTTCCTGCAGTGGTTGTCTCTTTCCTGGACTCAATAACACTCCCAAAAATCTGACCTCAGTCTGCATCAATTTGACCTTCTTGGTGTTCAGTTTCAATCCTGCATCGTGCAAGAGCTCAAACAATTCTGTCAAAAGAGAAACATGTGTTTCTTCATCCTCAGTAGACAACAGAATATCATCCACGTACTGCAAAATGCAATCAGGCCTGGAAAATCTGGATAATACCTTAGCCAACGCCTGATGAAAAACACTAGGTGACAAATGTGCTCCCTGAGGTAACCTGCAAAACAGATATTGCTCATCCAAGAAAGTAAATGCAAACTTGTACTGACAACTCTTTTCAAGAGGTATACTGAAAAAACCATTACTGATGTCCAGTACAGAGAAGTATTTTGCCTTTGCATTCAACCTTGACATCATGTCATGAGTATCTGCAACAATGGGTGCTACATTGGGAGTATGTTTGTTAAACATCCGTAGATCCAAAATCATTCGATAAGAACCATCAGATTTCAAGACACACCACAAAGGATTGTTACATACAGAATTAGCCTTTCGGATAACACCTTGATCTAATAATTCCTGTACGATTTTTGACATAGACTCAATTGATTCTGGAGGCAATTTATACTGACGCTGTGGCGGAGGATCTCGGCCTTCCACATTTACAACAACATCCTCCATTGTACCAACCTCATTCCTGAACTGAGCCCAAAGAGAAGGAAATCGCTGTACAATTCCTGTCAATACCTCATCACCACCAGTTTCCGGCCATAAATGATCTGATGACACTACATCATTTAAGCAAATACTTCCAACATGGCTATAATCACTAGGGTCAATGACAACAGGCTTACAACCATTAGAATCTTTCCAGATCACTTGATTTCCTAGATCAACTACCCATCCAAATTTCTGCATAAAATCTGTGCCAAGTATATTTTCAGAATCGCGACAATACCAAATGTCAATTCCAGTTTTAAAAGAACTAGGTATCTCCAACGTCACATTAGAAACTAAGGTTGCTTTAGTTCCACCTTTCCCACTAAAACCAACAATTGTACAAACTGGTGAATCTGGTTTTAGCTTTAAATCAAGATTTGTAACACTTAATTGAGCTCCTGTATCAATAAGAAAAACAGCACTTTGTCCTGCTAAATTCCCTTTGATAAATGGTCTTCCACAGTTGTCTAATGTAACTCGAGTCACAAATTCCAATGGATGGGGTGTAGGGATAGTCTGTAATTGTCAGAAAGATGAAGGAGATGGGAGAAGACCAGTATCCTTTTTAAAAGAGTTTGGAATTCTGCCCCTGGACTCTGTCTCCTTCACTGTCATTTCTCTGATCTGTCTGATTAATGGTGCATATGGTGACTGCTTTTGTCTGTTGTCAGTATGACTGGGTGCAGGAGAATGTAATGGAGGTGCAGAAGGTTTGGTGGATGATTTTGGCATTAGTCCATTTTCCTTTCCAAGCTTTTCTGTTCCTTGTGTATCTGTCTCTGACTCTGCTCTCAAGAATTTTCTGCACTGCCACTTTAAGTGTCCAGGTATACCACAAAAATAACAATGGATATTGTTCCTTTGTGTAACATTTTTACCTTTGTTTTTGGATGCTACTGTGGGCCTAGGTTTTAGCTGACTGTCTTCTTTCTCTTGAACTACAGCTATTTTAGCCTTGATCTGATTTTGCTTAATGGATCTCCGTACTCTATCGATAAATATAGTTGCTTCTTGCAATGATGGCTGAGCATTGGCTAAATGTACTGAGGCAGGATCTAAATATTTGAACTTTTTTACAAAACATCTGATCATAGATGTTGGCTCCTGATGAGGTCTAAGATCCATCACCATCCTATAGGCCTGTTCAAATTTTACTAAAAAAGCAAATGGGTCATCCTGAATATTTGTTCGTAGATTTTCCAAAACATCAACTGTAGGAGTGTCTTCACCAGTAGTAAACAATATCAATTGTTTAAGTCTATTTTCCTTAGTACTGTGCGTCATATCATGATTCTCATCTAATCTGGGTGTAATCTGTAATCTTTTTCCCATATGTGAGGGTAACCATACTTTGAATATCTTGTTTTTTTGTTCATCATTAAGATTGAATTTATCTGTGTTTGATTCAAATATGTCCGCATTATAAAAAGCATCCATCTTATCATTGTAATTTGGAATGTCTTTTACAATTTTCATTAACTGATCATGTATTTTCAGATTAATTCGTGCGGCTCTGTCATGTAATTTTTTCCGTTGTAATTCATCTGCCTGTAAATCTTCTACTGAAACATCTGGATCTTGTGTGTCTGGTATCAATGATGTGGCAGCATTGTCTTCATGTTTACTTGCTGATCTTGTAGTAAGAACAGAAGCCTTTTTTATGTCTCTGTGCAATTTGGACAATAACTCTGTTCGAGTATCAATTTGATCTTCCAATTGTTCAATATGTTCTGACAATACCAAACAATTTGGGCAATCAAAGAAATCCCCGTCAGGCTCTTGTATGTCATCCTGTGTGTCAGTATGAACAATGTCTTGTGTGATAGTACATGCTTTATGAGTTTCAGTTTTCTCAAAGACCAAATTATTATACACTCGGACCATGTGCATTACATTTTGAAGCTTTCTTTGTAACTTTTTTACTGAGAAAAACCTCTTATCAATTTTAAGATTTTCTGCTTCACATTGGCTATACAAACTAGACCATAATTGTGAATCTGTATGACTATGGACAAACTTAAAATCTATTTTACTTTTCTTAGAATAATCATAAATGAAATTCATTTTTCTTACCGATAGAATGTCTTGTCCTCTCCTGTATCGATCCAACCGTCAATGAATGGTCCTCTGTGTCTACAATCCTCAGATCTCCGTCTGGATAGGACGCAGGCAGCTTCACGTATCCTCACTCGTCTGTAGATTCCGTCTGATCCTTATGCCTTGAAAAAGTGGAATTCTTGATACTTGGACAACAGGTGTCTTCAGCAGTCTTCACCTCCCCCGTGTACAAGGGAAAGAATCCACTCAAAATAGCACAGAAGCTTCAGAACTGACTGAGCTCGCCATTATGTAAAAAAAAAACCTTTCTCACTTCTTTAAGTAAGAGCACGGTGAGGATAAAAAGTAGAATATTGACTTGTATGGATAAAACAAAACTTGTTTAATGTTCATTCAGAAAAAGTGATTATAAAAATGAAGAAAAGTAAGTTCATAGCACACAAAAAGATAAAACAAGCATTCAATGGTTCTTACATATGGTCTTGAGGCATGATGTGGTCCGTGTTGGAGATTCTCAAGGTATGAGAGATCTGCCTTAACAGGAATCAGGCCGGTTTATATTCTATTCCGATCCATAGACTTACATTGGTTTCTATTTTCTCCTGTCTTATAACCACAAATGGTGATTTGCCGCTAAGTTCGTTCTTTTACCATATTAGAAGAACATTACTAACTTATGGAATATGCATTAGTTATTTATATGATACCTTATTTTGAAAAACTTAAGCCTATGGCCTATGACCTTTGGAACCATTTACTACCTCTGAATAGTAACAAATTGACAGTTCTGACAACAGGCTTACAATTATGACGACCAGGGAACAGATGTCTCTGCCAACGTCCTCAGAATTAACTCATTCATTCACTAACCAGAGTCTCTGCTTGCTAATTGGACTCCATAATGTATATGTTCAATGATCTATATTTTATTATTGAAATATTAATATTTTACAACGTGTCACTGACTCTTTTTTTTTTTATTTTTATTTAGTGGAATTGGTGCAGCTCCATTATATTAGAAAAAAATCAAATCTATTAGTGTGACGTGCTTCCATCCGTATACAATACATTGGTTGCAAACACTCTAGAAGTACAGAAAGGAGCTTTTCACAGATAGTGAATAGTTGTGTTTCAGTGTTCACTGCAGTCTGTGAGGTTTTGATTTTTTGAGTGCAGATCACGCTCCAGTTAGTTCTTCAACCACTGCTGGTTGTAGTCTGCTGAGCGTGTGTCACTGCCTCATCCTTCACATTTTTCTCTAATTGGTGCTGCTCCATTTTAGTGGAAAAAAATCTAATCTATTAGTGTGACGCGCTTCCATCCGTATACAATACATTGGTTGCAAACACTATAGAAGTACACAAAGGAGTAGCCTTTCACAGATTGTGGACAGTTGTGTTTCAGTGTTCACTTCAGTCTGTGTTTTTTACTTTTTTGAGTGCACATCACGCTCCAGTTACTTGTTCAAGCACTGCTGCTTGTACTCTGCTGAGCGTGTCTCAGTGGCTCATCCTTTTCATTTATCTCCAATTGGTTCTGCTACATTCCATTTAAAATAAATCTAATCTATTAGTGTGACGCGCTTCCATCCGTATACAATACATTGGTTGCAAACACTATAGAAGTAGACAAAGGAGTAGCCTTTCACAGATTGTGAATAGTTGTGTTTCAGTGTTCACTGCAGTCTGTGAGGTATTTTTATTTTTTTTTTTTTAAAATGCAGATCACGCTCCATTTACTTCTTCAACCACCGCTGCGTGTACTCTGCTGAGTGTCTGTCACTGGCTCATCCTTGTCATTTTTCTAAAATTGGTGCTGCTTTATTCTATTTAAAATAATTCAAATCTATTACAGTGACGTGCTTCCATCCGTATACAATACATTGGTTGCAAACACTATAGAAGTAGACAAAGGAGTAGCCTTTCACAGATTGTGAATAGTTGTGTTTCAGTGTTCACTGCAGTCTGTGAGGTATTTTTATTTTTTTTTTTTTTAAAATGCAGATCACGCTCCATTTACTTCTTCAACCACCGCTGCGTGTACTCTGCTGAGTGTCTGTCACTGGCTCATCCTTGTCATTTTTCTAAAATTGGTGCTGCTTTATTCTATTTAAAATAATTCAAATCTATTACAGTGACGTGCTTCCATCCGTATACAATACATTGGTTGCAAACAATATAGAAGTACACAAACGGGCCTTTCACAGCTACTGAACATGGGTTTTTAATTTTTAACTAAAATATGTATTTTTTCAAATGACACAAATATAAGTAATGTTGAAGAGGAATAGTCCTACATCCATTGTTTGCACAATATTACAGGTGTACATCATGTCCCTTAATCAACAATGTATTATTATATTTACTTGTATGCTTTTATTTAAAAGCCAAGAACACAGAAGGATAACCTTCGCACTGCAGCTGTTGTCAAAGTTCAACCCACATTATGCACTTCCAACATTGCAGCATTTGAGGCATGATGTGAGTTGGATTGGTCAAAGTTATGGAGTGAGAAGGTTCACCATTAGTACCCTATAGCATAAGTATGCTTTTGTGTTAGCATTTGTGTTAGACATGTGGATATCTGCCATAATATGTCACAATTATTTAGTTACAGATTTGTTACCAACACTAATCATTGAATGGTTTTAAATTTGA
Source organism: Oophaga sylvatica (assembly GCA_033576555.1). NCBI lineage: Eukaryota > Metazoa > Chordata > Amphibia > Anura > Dendrobatidae > Oophaga > Oophaga sylvatica. Next base: position 610,693,412 of record JARQOD010000002.1, read on the forward strand.
CGTTTCACTTGTTTACAGCTTAGAAATAAGGGTGTAGCCTGATATCTATGTGTAGCACTAGCCACTTTAACATGTCATGTTTTTTTCAACATGTGTAGCTAGGTAGCAGTAATTTTTGCCGGACACACAGCAGGGGAACAGCAGGCGTTACTGAACCCCACTATCACTATAGCTTGTGTATTGGTCTGTGGACACGACACTTCTGAGCAGCAACTGGCAGTGTTGTAGCCCAGGGAGTATAGCTCAGGTGGTAGAAAGATGAACATAACAGGAGACATGGAAAACGTTGCCAACCAGTTAGTTAATCTGAAACCGGACAGGCAAATTCAGGCGGTATGCCTAGTTCTTTTTCCCAGAAAAGTAAGCCGTTTACATTATCGTAGGAAGTCGCTTTCAACGGTCTGTTAGTCCCCACCTGCAGCAGTAAAGACGCGCCCCGAAATAACACTGGCAGCAGTTTCAAGCCAGCACCTCCAATGCATCTGGCTAAGCCTGGCCATGTATCCAGCTTAGAGACACAAAACTTGAATGGGGAAGGCCATTGGGAGACATGAGGGGCAAGAAGTAGTCTGTCACCATCTTACGGAAAATGTTGCCCCCTGCTGACTGGGCCGTCTGGATGGTGTAGACATTGGTGGCGCTGCCACAAAACTTCGACACATTTGGAACATACTGTTCTTGCCCTGTGCCGAGGCGCCTTGTGCTCCTTTGTTGCAGGGCTGTCTCCATGCCTCGAGCACAGAGCTCTTTGTAAATCAGTACGCAGCAGTGCTCTCGGCGGAATGGAGAACTTATGGATTGCCCAGTGTGTCTGGTACTTCGCATTTTCGCCCGGTTCAACGGTTGTGATGAGGCTTTGTAAGTTGTCCCGGTAGCGAGGGTCTAGGAAGGGTGTACACCCAATAATCAACGTGGTGTGAATGTGTTCGATGCGGCGGTCGTTTCTCAGCCCTGCAGCATGAAATCAACCATTGTGCAGACTCCCAACTGGCCAGAAACGTTGTCCCCTGCAAGAGGGGTCATCTCCGCCTGCTGTGCATCACCCACCCCTTGTCTACATACTGACAAGATTGTCTACCTCCCTTGGAGCGAAAGTCTTCCTCCTCCATTGACTCCTCCTCATCCTCCCACAAAGTTCCTTCAAATACATATAAATTTACAAAATTTAAAACTCAAAATTTAAAAATTTGTATCAAATTCTGTAACATAGTTTATGGAAACACAATAGCATTACAAAAGGATAGACAAAAAAGACATATGTGCTTTGTAAATACATTAAAAGTTTGGAAGGTTATGAAAATAAAGATAGCGATTGGAGGTTCAATTGTTGATACGCATGGTACTTTTGAAAGTCCTCCAGCCTTTGTGAGGAACCACGTTGCGTACTGTCCAAAGGTGATGGAATTTGTGACTCCTCTCCTCCACCCCTTCCAAAAACCTCATGCCTTAGTGTTGCAGTGTTTTTTGAAGCAGGCAGATAAGGGGGACAGTCAGGCTGATATGCTCATCTGCACCCCCCCCATCCGCGTTGACTATAAACGCACGCAAACGTGGCAGATATCCTTCATAGAGTTATTCGCCCCTCATTACACTGGCGTGGCTGCCCATTCATATGGATCAATTCTTTAAATTTCTGGTTCTCCCAACAAAGTTCTCCACAGCGCAGCACCCCCTACATCTCCTCCTTATTTATTTTACGGCCTAACCGACTGCTGCATCTGCAAACGACCTTCGACTAACCCCTGCACTAATCCGTACCTCCCCCCTCCCAACCCAAGACTTCACCGCCTGCGCCAATTTGGGAATGCTTCCCCGAATTTGGACTTCCGCAATTTGGTGGTTTCGGCGCTCCCTCAAAACCATTTGTTCACAGTGGCCTATCACATTCATAACAAAGTCATTCTATGTGTTTTTACTGTGTGGGTGCCCATTCCTATCTCCTGCATCCCTCACTCCCTTAAAAAAGGC
>JARQOD010000002.1:610695479-610731630 GCA_033576555.1 Oophaga sylvatica
GTTAACAAAAATAGGGGGGATCCCCACGCCGTTTTTTTTTCGAGGGGATCCCCTATTTTTGTTAACCAGCCAAGCTAAGCAGACTGCTGTGGCCTGGTATTATCAGGCTTGCAAGGTCCATGGATATTGGATCCTTACCAGCCTGAAAAACCAGGCCTCAGCGGTCTGCTTCATCTGGCTGGTTAACAAAAATAGGGGGGACCCCACGCCAATTTTTTCAAGGGGATCCCCTATTTTTGTTAATCAGCCAAGATATGCAGACTGCTGTGGCCTGGTATTATCAGGCTGGCAAGGTCCATGGATCTTGGCTCCTTAACAGCCTGAAAATCCAGGCCTCAGTGGTCTGCTTCATCTGGCTGGTTAACAAAAATAGGGGGGACCCCACGCCAATTTTTTTCGAGGGGATCCCCTATTTTTGTTAATCAGCCAAGATATACAGACTGCTGTGGCCTGGTATTATCAGGCTGGCAAGGTCCATGTATCTTGGCTCCTTAACAGCCTGAAAATCCAGGCCTCAGCGGTCTGCTTCATCTGGCTGGTTAACAAAAATAGGGGGGACCCCACGCCATTTTTTTTTTCGAAGGGAACCCCTATTTTTGTTAATCAGTTCCCTCTGACGTCACTGATTGTGTCCCTGGCTGACCTGAAGTGAAAGTGGAAAGCAATCAATTAAGCTTTCCACTTAAGGGCCCGTCTCACATAGCGATATCGCTACCGAGATCGCTGCTGAGTCACTAGTTTTGTGACGCAGCAGCAAGCTCACCAGCGATATCGCTGTGTGTGACATTCAGCGACGATCAGCCCCCCTGCCGGGTATCGCTGATCGTCGCTGAAATGTCAGGACCTTTGATCGCTGGTTTCCCGCTGACAGGCACACATCGCTGCGTGTGACAGGCGGGAGACCAGCGATCCGCTGGTAACCAAGGTACACAGCGGGTTTCCAGGCGGGGGCTGTGCCTAGAAACCCGCTGTGTACCTTGGATACCAGCGCCCTGATGCAGGGAGCTGGTATCCAAGGTACACAGCGGGTTTCCAAGCGCTGCGCGGTGCCTGGAAACCCGCTGTGTACCTTGGTTACCAGCGGATCGCTGGTCTCCCGCCTGTCACACGCAGCGATGCGTGCCTGTCAGAGGGAAACCAGCGATCAAAAAAAGGTCCTGACATTTCTGCGACGATCAGCGATACCCGGCAGGGGGCTGATCGTCGCTGAATGTCACACACAGCGATATCGCTGGTGAGCTCGCTGCTGCGTCACAAAACTAGTGACTCAGCAGCGATCTCGGTAGCGATATCGCTATGTGAGACGGGCCCTTAAGCGATGTTACCCGCAGTGTCGCTGTCCCAGATCGCTGCCTGTTTGGCAGCTCAGCAGCGATCATGTAGCGATACACCAGCGATCCTGACAAGTGCATATCGTTGTCGGGATCGCTGGTGTATCGTTATGTGACACCCAGCCTTTACTCTCCTGTCAGGCAGGAGAGGAACTCATTCATTTGGGGTTTACTGTGAGGCTGCAGCATTAGCTGCGGTCCCTGCAGTAAACATTAACCCTTTCTGAAGGATTACACCGTGGGACCTGACTGTGCATGGGATAGGTAAGAATAATTTTGCTTTTTTATTTTATTTTTATTACAGGAAATGGTTTTTGCAGTAAAATAAAAGATGGTCAAAAACATGTGTCTTTATTTCATTAAAATGATTTTTAATTAAAGTGTGTGTGTTTTATTTTTATTTCATGCAATAGGATTAATAATTGATAGTTGTCTAATTGACAGCTCTCAATTATTAACCTGGCTTAAGGTCACCTTTCAATAGCAAGGTGGCTTTAACCCCATATTAACCCATTCGCCACCGCTACAGGGCAATGGGAATAGACGGGCAAAGTGCCAGAAAGGGCGAATCTAATTATAGATTTGTCTTTCCTGGGGTGTCTGGGGGCAGATGTTAGTAGCCGGGGGGGGCAAAAATAATGGTCCCTCTCTGGGCTATTATTATCTGCCCCCACTCACTGGCTTTGTCTGTCTGGTTGCGAAAATAGGGCGGGAGCCCACGCATTTTTTTTCAGCAATTTTACACCTCATATATATATATATACATGTCATTGAATTTGTGACACATATATATATATATTTATATTTGTAGTTCATACACTTCTACATAGTATAATAGCCGCTAATTCAATTGCCGGCTTTTGTGAAAATGCAGAACCCGACATGAAATGACACTTGGTGTACATAGGGTTAACCATGTCTTTTCATGTCCTTTGCTATCTAATTTGCACAAACAATTAAATCAGACTATGTGTGCAAAATTTCACACCTGTAGGGGTTAATTAAAGGTGTAAATTCGTAGCAAAAAAGTCGGTTTTTTTTACAACGAATTTACACCTTTAATTAACCCCTACAGGTGTGAAATTTTGCACACATAGTCTGATTTAATTGTTTGTGCAAATTAGATAGCAAAGGACATGAAAAGACATGGTTAACCCTATGTACACCAAGTGTCATTTCATGTCGGGTGACATGAAATGACACTTGGTGTACATAGGGTTAACCATGTCTTTTCATGTCCTTTGCTATCTAAGGCCGGAGTCACACTGGCGACAAAATCGGACGACTGCAATGCGATGAAATATCGCATTGCAGTCGGACCTATGTTAATCTATGGAGCAGCTCCCAGTATCAGATTTTTTGTGGTCCGTTTTAAACGTCCGTGTACAATCGCAGCATGCTGCGATTGTCACCGATTGTCGGTCGACAATCGCCAATGCAAGTCTATGGGAGCGATGAAAAATCTGATTACAAACGGACCACACTGTGTGACTTGCGATGAAATCGCATCGGTGTCCTTTAGAAAAGCCGGCAATTCATCCCCGCCTATACTGTAAAATCACACTGACAGCTTTAATAAAGACTAGAAAGAATAGATATATACACATAGAACACATACATATATATATACATGTCATTGTGACATGTATATATACATATATTTTATAGTTCCTAGACTTCTACATACTGTAATAGCCGCTAATTCAATTGCCGGGTTTTGTGAAATCACAGAAGCCGACATGAAATGATACATTGTTTCCACACATTTAACCATGTAATTTCATGTATTTTTATATATGTTTGAAACATACAATTACATGAGTGTATTTGTGCAAAATTTCAGACATGTAGGGGTTAATTAAAGGTGTAATTTCGTTGAAAAAAAATGCGTGGGCTCCCGCTGTATTTTCTCAACCAGACAGACAAAGCAAGCGAGTGGGGCAGATAATAATAGCCCAGGGAGGGTGCATTTTTTTGTGCCCCCCCTGGCTACTAACATCTGCCCCCAGACACCCCAGAAAGGGCAAATCTATAATTAGATTCGCCCTTTCTGGCACTTTGCCCGTCTATTCCCATTGCCCTGTAGCGGTGGCGAATGGGTTAATCTCACCTTACTGTCACCTTGCAATTGAAAGGTGACCTTAAGGCAGGTTAATGATTGATAGCTGTCAATTAGACAACTATCAATTATTAATCCTATTGAAGTAAATAAAAAAACACACACACTTTAAGAATAAATAATTTTAATGAAATAAAAACACATTTTTTGACCATATTTTATTTTACACTAAATCCGTGCGAAGCCATTGATCTCCTAAAATAAAGAAAAAGAAATAAAACAACATTATTCTTACCTATTCCGCCGATCTGTCACATCCCACGCTGTAATCCTTCACAAAGGGTTAACTAGCTTTGAGCCAAGCAGTGCAAGTAATCCTGCATGCTCAGCTCAAAGCTCATGAATGAATAAGTTCCTCTCCTGGCGACAGGAGAGGATGTGTTTCATGAATGAAGCTTAATTGATTGTGTCCACTTTCCCTTTAGGTCAGGTCACTACAGTTAAATTGGCAATAAATCAATTAAGCTCCATTCATGAATCTATTCCTCTACTTTCGCTGGGAGAGGAAGTTATTCATTCAGGGGAATACAGTCTGAGACAGCATTATTAGCTCTCTGCGACCTGTAACCTGTTAACCCTTTCTGATGGATTACACCGTGGGACCTGACTGTACATCGGATTGGTAAGTATAATTTTGCTTTTTTATTTTATTTTTATTACAGGAAATGGTTTTAGCAGGAAAATAAAATATGGTCAAAAACTGTGTGATTATTTAATTAAACTTATTTTTTATTAAAGTGTGTGTTTTGATTTTTCTTTCATACAATAGGATTAATAATTGATAGTTGCCTAATTGACAGCTATCAATTATTAACCTGGCTTAAAGTGACCTTTCAATTGCAAGGTCATTTTAACCCCTTATTAACCCATTCGCCACCGCTACAGGGCAATGGGAATAGACGGGCAAAGTGCCAGAAAGGGCGAATCTAATTATAGATTTGCCCTTTCTGGGTGTCTGGGGGCAGATGTTAGTAGCCAGGGGGGGCACAAAAAAAATGTACCCTCCCTAGCTATTATTATCTGCCCCCACTCGCTTGCTTTGTCTGTCTGGTGGAGAAAATACAGCGGAGCCCACGCATTTTTTTTTAAACGAATTTACACCTTTAATTAACCCCTACATGTCTGAAATTTAGCACACATATACTCATGTAATTGTATGTTTCAAACATATATAAAAATACATGAAATTACATGTACATGGTTAAATGTGTGGAAACAATGTATCATTTCATGTCGGCTTCTGTGATTTCACTGAAGCCGGCAATTGAATTAGCGGCTATAACAGTATGTAGAAGTGTAAGAACTATAAATATATGTATATATATATATGTCACAATGACATTATATATATATATATATATATATATATATATGTGTATATATCTATTCTTTCTTTTGGCATTTAAATACTATTCTTTTGGATCCATTATATGTCAGTTTTGCAAGCCTGCGAGAAAATCTCGCAAGTCGGATGAAAATCGGATGTTACAAGGTACACACACATGCGATTAAATCGCATCTTTGAAGGAAAATCGGATGCCAGAAGGATGTGTGATGTTTTTATTTTGATCCGATTGTCGACCGTCTAAAACGGACCGATTTTTTGTGGTTGTGTGTGACTCCAGCCTAATTTGCACAAACAATTAAATCAGACTATGTGTGCAAAATTTCACACCTGTAGGGGTTAATTAAAGGTGTAAATTCGTAGCAAAAAAAGTCCGTTTTTTTACAACGAATTTACACCTTTAATTAACCCCTACAGGTGTGAAATTTTGCACACATATACTGATTTAATTGTTTGTGCAAATCAGATAGCAAACGACATGAAAACATGGTTAAATGTGTGAACCAATGTATCATTTCATGTCGGCTTCTGTATTTCACTGAAGCCGGCACATTGAATTAGGGATATAAATATGTAGAAGTGTATAAACTATACATATATGTATATAATATATGTCACAATGACATATATATATATATATATATATATATATATATGTGTGTATATATTATTTTTTACATATAAATATATTCTTTTGTTCATTTTTTGTGTTTAGCAACATGCGATGAATCTACGGTATCGGATTAAGTGATATCGGAACCTTCATTCGATACTTTAATATCGAATTAAATCGCTCAACTTAAGATCTAAATTCGGATGCCAGAAGGTTGTGGGTTTTGATTTTTGATCCGATGTCGTACCGCTAACGGACCGATTTGGGTTGTGGTGGACGCTATAAATTTCAAAACAATTTAAATCAGCTATGGTGCAAAATTCTCACACACTTTAGGCTTACATCAAAGGGGAACTCGGGCAAAGAGTCCGTTTTTTTAAACTAATTTACCCTTAATTAACTCCCTACAGTTGTAAATTTTACACCTTGTCTGATTTAATTGTTTGTGCAAATCAGATAGCAAACGACATGAAAAGACATGGTTAACCCTATGTACACCAAGTGTCATTTCATGTCGGGTGCTTCTGTCTTTTCACTGAAGCCGGCTTTACCCGGCAATTGAATGAGAGGATATTTTACTATGTAGAAGTGTATAAACTATACATATATGTATATATATATGTCACAATGACATGTATATATATATATATGTATTCTATGTGTGTATATTTAGTGTTTACAAGGAAAGAATGGGTTTTTTTTAGTTGCGATATTTTGTTCCCATAGACTTACATGGGACTTCCGGTATCGGTATCGGGTATCGCCGATTTTTTAGTGATATCGGCGATACCATTCCGATTCCGATACTTTAGGATATCGGAAAGTATCGCTCAACTCTAGCTCTCACCCTTTCTGAGCATCTGCCCAAGTAGCGTCTTCGGGAGGCCTCTCTGATTTTTGCGGACGGTACCGCAAGCTGCGGTACCTCGCGCAGAGAGGGATTTGTAGAGTGGGACGCTGGAATAAAAGTTATCGGTGTAAAGGTGATAACCTTTATCCAGCAGTGGGTGCACCAAATCCCACACAATTTTCCCACTCACTCCCAGGACGGGGGACACTCAGGGGGTTCAATCCTGGTGTCCTTTCCTTCGTAAACTCTAAAGCTGTGCGTGTACCCTGAGGTACTCTCACACAGCTTGTAGAGTTTAATTCCGTACCTTGCCCTCTTGCTGGGCAGGTACTGGCGGAATCTGAGCCGTCCCTTAAAATGAACCAAGGACTCATCCACGCAGATGTCCCTTTGGGGCACGTACACTTCAGCAAACTTTTTGCTGAAGTGTTCGATGACCGGCCGAACTTTGAACAGACGGTCAAAGTTGGGGTCATTTTGTGGGGGACACTGTGCATTATCATTATAATGCAGGAATTTGTGGATGGCCTCAAAACGCGTCCGGACCATGACCATTCGGAACAGTGGAGTGTTGTATAAAATATCAACACTCCAATATTGCCGAAGTTCTGGATTCTTCAGGATCCCCATATGGAGGACCAGGCCCCAAAACTGCATCATTTCACCTGCGTCTACAGGAGACCAGTTGGAAAATGATGACACGGGGTTTTGCGCCAAAAATTGCAGAGCGTACAAATTAGTTTGCTCCACCATGAGGTTAATAAAATCCTCAGAGAAAAAGACTTTGAAAAAGTCTATTTCTCTGAGGCCCGTGGTGTCAAACTTGATTCCTGATTCTGCCACAAAATCAGGAATCAGTGGTTCGTATTTTTCGGGGGGCGGGGTCCATATGGGGTCCGAAGAGGGGTGCGCTGGTTCATTTTCAGGGGTGGGCGCTGCCTCATCTTCTGTCCTGGGGCGTCTGCGTGGCGGTTCCGCAGGACCCGAGGAGGAAGATGAGGAAGAGGAGGAAGAAGAAGAAGAGGATGAAGAATCTGAAAAGTAAAGAAATGTGGGATCCTCTCCCTCGCTATCAGTGTCGGAGGCAAGGAAAGCGTATGCCTCCTCCACTGAATAGCGCTGTTGGGAAGAACGTGACGAGCGGGACATTTTTTTTGTGAATGTGGTGCTTTGTGTGAACTTTATTTATAACTGTGTGTGTGTGGGGGGGGGATAGTGGTTGGTGCAAACTATGCTGAAAGGAAAAAGCTAAAAGAAAAGAAAGAGAATAGGGAAAAAAATGCCTGTGAAAAAAAGTCTAAACCAGCAGGCACGAGCTCTGATAAGTGACCGGTGTCACTTATCAAAGTTCCGCGGCTGCCGGATGTGCGCACAGGAGTGGCGGAAAGGGAAGTGAAAAAAAAACAAAAAAACGGCAGGAACGAGCTCTGATAAGTGACCGGTGTCACTTATCAAAGTTCCGCGGCTGCTAGATGTGCGCACGGGAGTGGCGGAAAGTGGAGTGAAAAAAAAAAACTGCAGGAACGAACTCTGATAAGTGACTGGTGTCACTTATCAAAGTTCCGCGGCTGCTGGATGTGCGCACAGGAGTGGTGGAAAGGGGAGTGAAAAAAAAAATGCAGGAACGAGCTCTGATAAGTGACTGGTGTCACTTATCAAAGTTCCGCGGCTGCTGGATGTGCGCACAGGAGTGGCGGAAAGGGGAGTGAAAAAAAAAGACGGCAGGAGCGAGCTCTGATAAGTGACCGGTGTCACTTATCAAAGTTCCGCGGCTGCTAGATGTGCGCACAGGAGTGGCGGAAAGGGGAGTGAAAAAAAAAATGGCAGGAACGAGCTCTGATATGTGACCGGTGTCACTTATCAAAGTTCCGCGGCTGCTGGAAGTGCGCACAGGAGTGGCGGAAAGGGGAGTGAAAAAAAACAAAAAAAAAACGGCAGGAACGAGCTCTGATAAGTGACCGGTGTCACTTATCAAAGTTCCGCGGCTGCTGGATGTGCGCACAGGAGTGGCGGAAAGGGGAGTGGGAAAAAAAAAAACTGCAGGAACGAGCTCTGATAAGTGACTGGTGTCACTTATCAAAGTTCCGCGGCTGCTGGAAGTGCGCACAGGAGTGGCGGAAAGGGGAGTGAAAAAAAAAAAAAAAAACGGCAGGAACGAGCTCTGATAAGTGACCGGTGTCACTTATCAAAGTTCCGCGGCTGCTAGATGTGCGCACGGGAGTGGCGGAAAGTGGGGTGAAAAAAAAAACTGCAGGAACGAGCTCTGATGAGTGACTGGTGTCACTTATCAAAGTTCCGCGGCTGCTAGATGTGCGCACGGGAGTGGCGGAAAGTGGGGTGAAAAAAAAAAAAAAAAACTGCAGGAACAAGGTCTGATAAGTGACTGCTGTCACTTATCAAAGTTCCGCGGCTGCTGGAAGTGCGCACAGGAGTGGCGGAAAGGGGAGTGAAAAAAAAAAAAAACTGCAGGAACGAGCTCTGATAAGTGACTGGTGTCACTTATCAAAGTTCCGCGGCTGCTGGAAGTGCGCACGGAGGGGGGTGCAAAAGAAAAACGAGCACGAGTGTTGATCGGTGAACTGCGTCACCAATCAACGCTCGGCGGCTGCTAAATGTGCGCAAAGGGGGGGTAAAAAGAGGGGGAAAGGGAAGGGGGAGGGGGAATGGGGGGATTGGGGTGGATCGGGCAGGGATCGGGGCTCAAAAACTCACGTTTGTAGTCTCTCTTCTTTCTTCTCTCTTCTTTCTTCTCTCTTCTTTCTTCAGCAGGAGTTGTGGTGTCACAGGCTACTGTGGCACCACAAGGCCCAGCACAGGAGGAGATCTGGCGTGTGACCGCACTGCAGGAATCCTCAGCAAGTGTGAGGACCCCTGCAGTGCGGTCACACAGATCACAGACAGTTTGCAGACAGGTCACAGAGCGGTCACATCGCTGCTGTGACCTGTCATTGGTGGGATCGATGATCACATCGATCCCACCAATCAGAGGAGACCCTTGTTTTGCCGGTTGCTAGGCACCGGCCTAGTAATCGGAGCTCACTGCTCCGATTCCTAGGCAGGTCACCGGCAGGTCAGGAAGCAGGGCACAGAGCGGTCACACCGCTGCTGTGCCCTGTGATTGGCGCGATCGTCGATGACATCGATCGCGCCAATCAGCAGCTGCAGGCCCTACTGGGCCTGTCCTAGGCTCCGGCCTAGGATCGGTGCTATTACTGCACCGATCCAGGCAGGTACAGGCAGGGCACAGCGCGGATACACCGCGGCAGTGCCCTGCGATTGGCGCGATCGATGTGATCGGCGATCGCGCCAATCCAGGGGAGTCTGCTCCTTTCTATGCCCAGGCCTAGGATCGAGTACATCGGTACTCGATTCTAGCCTGGGATCTCACTGTTTCAGCCCATCGGATTGGCTGAAACAGTAAGAAAGGCTGCGATTGGCTGTTCAGAATTGAACAGCCAATCACAGCGATCGGGAGTGAGGGTGGGCGGTGACAGACCCCGGGATGCCGGCGCCATCTCTCCTGAGGTAAGATGGCATCGGAATTTTAATGCGATCATTGCGACTTAAGTCGCAATGTCACATTAAAGGGCTGGACGTACTATCCCGTCCCCGGTCATACGGGCCCAGGTACCATGGACGGGATAGTACGTCCGATGGCAGTAAGGGGTTAAGTGTGTCTCCTTTCTTATGAGATTATTGGGTCCTGGTTTGCTATGTCATACAGCTGTATTCCGACTGAAAGTGAATTCAAGTAAAATAAAACCATACACTCCATGTGTTTGGTTCATAAAGATACAGAACTACTCCTTGGCCAGAGTTCACTCTTATATTTCGACATGAAATGACATAGCAAGAGCTTACTAGTGTACATAGAAACCATGAGGCCCCATAGCAGAAGTTCTAAGTGCTCGCCCACAAAAAAACAACAATATTTGAAAATGGCAACACATACAACCCTCGACCCTCCCATTTTTTTTCTAGATTTCTGATTTTTGTTCTCTCCACTTAAAGTGTTTTTTTTTTGAGAAACTTTGGATTTGTTTCATCACTTAAATAAAAAACAACCTAGACATGTTTGATATCCACAAACTCGTAATGACCTGGAAACTCATAATTGCAGGTCAATTTTAGCATTTAGTGAACATGTTAAGAAAACAAAAAAACAATTGTGTAATGCACTTTTTTTTGCAATTTCACTGCGCTTTGAATTTGTTTCCCTATTTTCTAGTTCACTATATGGCAAAACCAATGGTGTTTTTCAAAAGTGCAACTCATCCCACAAAGAACAAGACCTCACATGGCCATACTGACAGAAAAATAAAAAAGTTATAGCTCTAGGAGGTAGAAAACAGAAACTCAAAAGCGGAAAAACCCAAAGTGGTGAAGGGCTTAATACTATAGTAAAGGACCATCCCGACTGAGTACAGCTTGTCGTGGTGGGATGGCTTTCACGCTTTTTTGATCAAAATCAGTGTTTACTAAGTTCCCAATGTTAGATATAGTATGTACTATTACTATTTACTTACTTACAGCAGGGTATATGCTCATTTTCTTTCTTTCTTAGGTGTTGTCTGTTAAATGGTCACAGTGTGAACATGCTCTTATACATTGCACATATACCAGTGCATGCTCCTACTCACTTCTTTGGTACATCTCTATACATATACGATGGAAGCCATCAGACCAGGGTTCCCTCCAAACTGTGCCCTATTGAAACAGGTAATAGGTTTAAACTCTACAGACAGGATGTTGTTGGGCTCTTTTTTAGTATCTTGCTTTAACTTTTTCATTTCCAGAGACCACAGACTGGAAAGAACACTGCATGACGCCGGCTTGAGCAGAGTCTTCAGCTTTAGGGACATTCTGTAGCTTGTTTTAGTTTAGCTGGAAATATGGCCCCAAGGCTGAAATGCAGAAACTGTAATAGTGATTAAATTGGTATGATAACTAGTTCAGTAAATTTGGAAAGGGGCCACTTACTAATTTCACGTAGGTCATTGATCAGCTGTCAGATGCTAATGATATTCGGCCTGCTCTATACACAGACGGACTAGAACCAACCACTTACAGTTAAAAGCTCCTTGTTAGTGTGCCAATTACTTCACTCTACTCATCAGCTTGGACAGAATTTTTTTTCCAGATAATCTAATACCTCGTGCCTTTATTAATTTTCCCTAATGCATTTTCTATCTGAATCTACTGTATTCTTAAATTTATAGAAGATTGAGGCGAGAGATTGCGGCATCGGAAGATACAAATCACTCACTGTTGATGTGTTCATATCTGAGGGGGTTTAATATCAGAAAATTAGTGACCGACTATAATTATATTTTCAGATTGTAGAGCTCATAAATTACAAAGCACTGAATACCCCTCTGGCAGAACAATAAGTTCCATTTAATCACATTAAGACAATTTTATCTGACGCTTATCATGTCTTTTCCAAATGGAAGATGGATGGAGCATTGAGCGAAACGCGCAACTTCCCTCGGTGAGATTACCACAATGACAGGAGTCTTATCAGAAGTAGTATTAAAGGTAAAATTTGCCTAAGTTACATTATTGTGTTTTTCAATTTATTTATATGGATTTCTTATGAATAAACACTTTTTTTTCTTGTGTTTTAAGGCTTTTAATTGAAGGGGATGTCTCACCATAGAAACCTATGACAATGATAAATCTATTGTAAAAGCATTTCGAATGGATCCGACCAAAGGAGTTAAGAAATTGGTGACCTTTTTGGGGATGATTCATTAAAATTGGCTTTTCATATGTCTTTCTTAATAAATAGAGTGCGATGCGTCAAATTCATTGAGCAGCGCATACAACTCAATCAATTTGACATATTTTATCAGTGGCGTGCACCTCGACAGAAATTTGACTGTAGTCAAGGATTAGAGCAGCATTTCTGTTGTAAAAAAACATCAGTACTTTAGGTGAATTTGAACGACAGGCATACCCATGCTCTGAGCCGGCCCGGCTCCTGCCGAGATCTGCTTATTTTGGGGGATCTGCTTCAAGCTATTGTGAACAAACCAAGAATTGCAAAAATGTTGTGCAACTTTGCATTGTGCAAAAAATTTGCAGATTTTCAAAGTCTTGATGAATCACCCCGCTTGATCTCCCGTTGGCTCTGTTTGGCCATTTTCGGAGGTTACTTAGTAGGTCCATTATAGTTAAGGAAAATAAGATAAGCAGGGCTGAAAGGAGTCAAAGTGACAAGTTCTGCAGCTACTTTGTTGTACCAATCGGCAGGGAAAGTAGCAGTTACTGATTGGTCTTCTATCCCAATGATCAATGTCTATGAAATGGTAACCCATTGTAATGTCCACAATTTTCCCCTTTCACATTACAGTCATAACTTTTTTTTACATGGTATTAGCAATAAATTTTTTCCTAAGCACCACTATGTGAGTTAGGCCTCATCCACAAGCCAATTTTATTGTATGATTGCTATTTGTGGGGTTTCATGGATAGTGCTAATACTTATATAGTCTATAGGACTGTGCATGTGCCCAATTTTTTAATCGAACCATGAAGTCTGGGAAAATATTGGAGATATGATTGATTTTGATCCGAGCTTTCGATCAAAATTGGCAATGCAAGCCTATGGGTCCGTGAAAAAAATTGCACCGCACTCGGGTGACCGAGTGCGGTCTGAATTTCACGGACTGACGGAAAGGAGAATGTGGAACAACTTTTTTTTTTACACATGCAAGAACAACTGATGACACTCGGACCACACTATGATAAAACTCTTATCAAAAGCTGATCAAAATCTGATTAGAATAATCGTTTCACTTTTCTTCCATGTGTAAAATACTGCCGTCTGAATGAGTCCTTAGGCTTGTGGCTGCACGACAACTCTGCTTGTGGCACCAGCAAAGATCGTTGTATGCTACATTACAGCATAATACAAGTAAATGAGGTTGAACTGTAACCATATGACATATCAGTAGACACATCTCTCACCAGACCAAAAGGATGAAAGGATGAGACACTACTCTACCTAGGAATGTTGATAAGTATTGTCTCAAAGTCACATTTCTTCACATCTGAATTAATGTTTCAATTTTTATTTCATCATAAAGTGAAACAAGAATGTAGAATTTGAGTAGGGAATATTTCTTGTAAAACTATTGTCTCTCCTACGTTGTTTTTATAACCCCCTTTACGGAGCATTCCTGAACCAATGACCTTGTTGATGTCTACACTTTTGTACACTACAGTATTGTCTCTATTACATGGCTGACATCTGTTTGCCATTATTCAGGAAATGAATAGAAAGAAGTAACGGAAATACTTTAGTCGTCGTTGTGACACATAGGTGTAAGTATTGGGCAGCTCCATGGGAAATAGTAAGAGTAGCTATGGAAAATGAATAACCACATATTACAAGGTGAGCGGGGATAACAAGAGATGATTTATGAGCGAGTCCTGAAAGTCCCAGCATGTAGTATTTTTATTGTTTTTTTTTAATGCTAATGTAACACTTAAGGCATTTTGTAATACTATCCTTAAATCACAAACTGACATTAAGAAGATATTAATAGCCAATCACATACACTATATATATAATATATAGTTTGTCCTAGATAATGACTTCAGTTAGGATTTACACACTGTGCATCTATAGGAATGCGTTAAGGGACACACACTATTGACCTACTCAAAGGTACATTCCTATCGCATTAAGTGATGACATATATCTGGGACATGGCTAGGTGGGGGGGACATCCTTTGGGGCAGGTCCCAGCATGGGTTTACTATTCTGTCTCCTTCACTGTTTTTATTTTTGCAGAGTTTATAGCATATGGGGAAAACCCTTACCAGGAGTCTGTCAGCAGCTTTTCACACCCCAACCTATATATTCATGTAGCTATTTCAAAGACAAATCCAGCTATACTTTTACATGGCAAGTCCGTTCCCCCGTTACTGAGAAATCAGTGTTTGAATTTATATGAAGATTACTATAGTAGATCTGAAGCCTCTGTCACTCCAGCTCTATTCCCCATCCAGCACCGCCTCCTTCTGCTTAAGTATAGAGCTGGAGTGACAGAGACTTCAGATCTACCATAGTAATTTGCAAATCAATTCAAACATTATTTCTCATTAAATGAGGAACAGACTGATCACGTAAAGGAGACACAGATTAGATATTAGAAAAAACTTTTTGACAGAGTGATCAATGAGTGGAACAGGCTGCCATGAGAGGTGGTGAGTTCTCCTTCAATGGAAGTCTTCAAACAGAGGCTGGACAGACATCTGTCTGGGATAATTTAGTGAACCCTGTTTTGAGCAGGGGGTTGGACCAGATGACCCAGGAGGCCCCTTCCAACTCTACTATTCTATGATTCTATGCTGGAGTTGTCTTTGAAAGAGTTATCAGGGCTTTTAAATAGTTTGAGGGATGAAATACTGATGAAAAATTCACTTTAACTATATCTGTGACATTTTAATTCTGTACCTGCAGCTTCTGTTGCCGCTATTGCCACTGTAACGCCACACATTTTCTGGCTAACCAGTGTATTTTATAGTGCTAGACAATACTGATGCTTGGGGATGTACTATCTTGAAGGTACATAAACATTACACAGCCCAGAAAATAGTACAAATTCTTTGAAAGGCTTCTTGTCAAGCCATTGCTTTTTCCCTTCGAAAGCAGCTGGCCTGTTCTTGCTTCCTAAAAAAAGAATAATTTTAGAGAGAGTTGATAAAAAGCCTTTGCAATTGTATTATCATTAGTCTTGAGCGATACGATACTGCAAATATCGGCTATCGGCCGATATTAGCTGTATCGGCCTTTCGATAATTCGTTTCGATATTTTCGTCATATCGAATACCGGAATCGGATTTGTCACTGTCACTGTCTGTGTCCGTGGGTCGGGTCTGTCACTGTCAGTGTCCGTCGGTCGGGTCTGTCAGGAGTCAGCGGCACTTACCTGGCAGAAGATCTCCGGCGGTCACGGCCTGGACTGCTTCATGGCCGCCATCCTCTTCTCCCCGGCGGTCACATGCAGTTTCTCGCGATAACTGCAGTGACTGCTGGGTAATCCCGGCCGTAAAGCAGTCAGTCCGATGACGTCACCGCCGGGGAAGCAGGTAATTAGCTGTGCTGCGTCGCGATGACAGGCTCTGCCTGTCATTGCGATGTAGCAGAGCTGGACCGTCGTGGGACTGTCGTTACTATGGACTGCGTCGGACAGGTGGTATACTGTTGGTTTGTTTTTTTCTTTTTTTACAGGAGATTGATGGCGTCGCAGGAATGAGAGTATAATAAAAGAAATGAAAACTGTGTTGTCTCTTTTATTTCATTAAAATACTTTTTTCTTGCTTTGTCTTTTTTTTATGCATTTAATAACTTTGGGATTAATAATGGATCGGTGTCTTATTGACGCCTCTCCATTATTAACCGGGCTTATTGTCACCGTGCAATCAACGGTGACATTAACCCCTTATTACCCCGCTTGCCACCGCTACAGGGCAAGTGGGAAGAGCCGGGTAAAGTGCCACAATTGGCACATCTTTTGATGCGCCAAATGTGGGGCTGCTGTAGCCTGGTATTATCAGGCTGTTGAGGGCCAAAATCCATGGGCCTTGACAGTCTTTTAATACCAGGCCGCAGCAGTCTGCATTTTACTTGGCTGGTTAACAAAAATAGGGGGACCCCTACGCCGTTTTTTTTTCGAGGGGATCCCCTATTTTTGTTAACCAGCCAAGCTAAGCAGACTGCTGTGGCCTGGTATTATCAGGCTGGCAAGGTCCATGGATATTGGATCCTTACCAGCCTGAAAAACCAGGCCTCAGCGGTCTGCTTCATCTGGCTGGTTAACAAAAATAGGGGGGACCCACGCCAATTTTTTTCGAGGGGATCCCCTATTTTTGTTAATCAGCCAAGATATGCAGACTGCTGTGGCCTGGTATTATCAGGCTGGCAAGGTCCATGGATCTTGGCTCCTTATCAGTCTGAAAATCCAGGCCTCAGCGGTCTGCTTCATCTGGCTGGTTAACAAAAATAGGGGGGACCCCACGCCAATTTTTTTCGAGGGGATCCCCTATTTTTGTTAACCAGTTCCCTCTGACGTCACTGATTGTGTCCCTGGCTGACCTGAAGTGAAAATGGAAAGCAATCAATTAAGCTTTCCACTTCCTCTTCTGTCAGCCAGGAGAGGAACTCATTCATTTGGGGGTTTACTGTGAGGCTGCAGCATTAGCTGCGGTCCCTGCAGTAAACATTAACCCTTTCTGAAGGATTACACCGTGGGACCTGACTGTACATCGGATTGGTAAGAATAATTTTGCTTTATTATTTTATTTTTATTACAGGAAATGGTTTTAGCAGGAAAATAAAATCTGGTCAAAAACTGTGTGATTATTTCATTAAACTTCTTTTTTATTAAAGTGTGTGTGTTTGATTTTTCTTTCATACAATAGGATTAATAATTGATAGTTGTCTAATTGACAGCTCTCAATTATTAACCTGGCTTAAAGTGACCTTTCAATTGCAAGGTCATTTTAACCCCTTATTAACCCATTCGCCACCGCTACAGGGCAATGGGAATAGATGGGCAAAGTGCCAGAAAGGGCAAATCTAATTAGAGATTTGCCCTTTCTGGGGTGTCTGGGGGCAGATGTTAGTAGCCGGGGGGGCCAAAAATAATGGTCCCTCTCTGGGCTATTATTATCTGCCCCACTCACTGGCTTTGTCTGTCTGGTTGCGAAAATAGGGCGGGAGCCCACGCATTTTTTTTCAGCAATTTTACACCTCATATATATATATATATACATGTCATTAAATTTGTGACACATATATATATATATATATTTATAGTTCATACACTTCTACATAGTATAATAGCCGCTAATTCAATTGCCGGCTTTTGTGAAAATGCAGAACCCGACATGAAATGACACTTGGTTTACATAGAGTTAACCATGTCTTTTTATGTAGTTTGATATCTGATTTGCACAAACAATTACATGAGTGTAAGTGTGCAAAATTTCACACCTGTAGGGGTTAATTAAAGGTGTAAATTCGTAGCAAAAAAGTCCGTTTTTTTACAACGAATTTACACCTTTAATTAACCCCTACAGGTGTGAAATTTTGCACACATAGACTGATGTAATTGTTTGTGCAAATCAGATTGCAAACGACATGAAAAGACATGGTTAACCCTATGTACACCAAGTGTCATTTCATGTCGGGTGCTTCTGTCTTTTCACAGAAACCGGCTTTACCCGGCAATTGAATCAGAGGATATTTTACTATGTAGAAGTGTATAAACTATACATATATGTATATATATATATGTCACAATGACATGTATATATATATATGTATTCTATGTGTGTATATTTAGTGTTTACAAGGAAATAAAGGTTTTTTTTAGTTGCGATATTTTATTCCCATAGACTTACATTGGACTTCCGGTATCGGAATCGGATATCGACGATATTTAGTGATATCGGCGATACCATTTCGATACAATATTTTTAGATATCGAGCAGTATCGCTCAACACTAATTATCATTTTTAATAATAGCAAACCTGTTGCATCTACCAAAAAATGGATAATTTTTTTACTATTATTTGAGAATCCATTGCTTCTTCACTTTAAAAACAGCACCCCTGTTTTTGGTCCTTAAATAAAAGGATAATTTTTGGATGGTTTGTGAAAAGCTGTTTCCTCTTCATTTAGCAAAGAAAAAAGCAATTGATACTCCCCAAAAAGAGCTATTTTTTTTACTACACAGTGTGAAAAAGCAACAACTTTTTTAGTTTGCACCACCTGTATATAAACACTAGAAAGGCAGGCATACATCCCCAAAAAGGAATATTTTTTTTATATGTTCTTACAGTTTAAGTACCCTATAAATATAGATTCCATAGTATTTTGTTAAACAGGCTGTTGTTTACCATTGATTACATCTATTTTTCCGAATCAGATCGGTTCAGGTCACTTTTGACATTAGTAAAGCTTTGTTTGCATCGAAGAGTTTAAAAGGTTTTCAATATCGTCCTTGTAGACCTCAGAGTGTTATACAGGTATTTTCTAGGCAATTAGCCATTTAGTATTTGCTGCAAATTTATTGAACAGGAATAAAATTTTGCGGAAAATTTGGCGTAATGTGAAAATTTTAATTTCAAGTGATTTACTAAACTCTAGTAGACAGGTGTTTTCAGTCAGCACCAGTAGCATAGAAGGCAAATATTTTAAGCACAATGATGACCCATAAATAATAAGTACTCCCTGATTCCCTTCCACCACTCACGTATTGTACATGTATTGAGAAAAATCCTGATGTAATTATAGTTTGTGCTTTCACCTCGTAGTTTTTTCTGCTTTTTGCTGAAACAGTTGAAAATGTTAAAAATAAAGTTATACATTAATAATTTGTTTGCTTCTTTATCAGATTATTTTACCTAGCCCTATCTCTAACCCTAACCCTAACCTTAACTTTTACCATAAGCCTAAAATCTAACCCTTAGAATAAACCTAAACCAATCCCTAATGTCAGGGTTAGAAAAAATTTACAAATATAACAGCATCTCTTACTAATGAATGAAGACTAGTGTTGAGCATTCCGATACCGCAAATATCAGGTATCGGCCGATATTCGCTGTATCAGAATTCCGATTTTGAGATCCGATATTTTTTGCATATCGGATCCCGGAATCTGAATTTTCCTGTAAAGTCTATGGGGAGTTCCTGTGTCACAGAAGGAAGTATGTGACACAGGAACTTCCCGACAGTGTTATTGTCAGTGTCGGTCGGGTCTGTCAAGAGTCAGGACTCAGCACTTACCTGGCAGAAGATCCCCGGTGGTCACGTCCTGGATGGCCGGCCATTACCCTCTCCCTGGCAGTCACGTGCAGCTTCTCGCGATAACTGCACATGACTGCCGAGTACTGGGTAATCTCGGCCAGCTGTACTCTCGCGACAGCTGGCCGTAAAGCAGTCTGGATGACGTCATCGCCGGGAATCTCCACCGGTAAGCAGCTCTGCTGCGTCGGGATGTCAGGCTGAGCCTGGCATCCAGATGTGGCAGAGCTGGACTCATCGTGGGACACTCGTGATTTTGGACTACGTCGGACAAGGAGTATTTGTGTTGGTTTGTTATTTTTGTTTTTTTACAGGAGATCGATGGCGTCGCAGGATGAGAGTGCAATAAAAAATAATGAAAACTGTGTTGTGCATTATTTCATTAAAAGACTTTATTCTGGCTGTGTCTTTTTTAAAAAATTTACAAACTTTATGATTAATAATTGATCGGTGTCTTATTGACGCCTCTCCATTATTAACCGGGCTTATTGTCACCGTTCAATCAAAGGTGACATTAACCCCTTATTACCCCACTTGCCACCGCTACAGGGCAAGTGGGAAGAGCTGGGTAGAGTGCCACAATTGGTGCATCTTTGGATGTGCCAATTGTGGGGCTGCTGCAGGCTGGTATTTTTAGGCTGTTGAGGGCCAAAATCCATGGGCCTTGACAGTCTTTTAATACCAGGCCGCAGCAGTCTGCTTTTTACTTGGCTGATTAACAAAAATAGGGGGACCCCCATGCCATTTTTTTTTTTTTTTTGAGGGGATCCCCTATTTTTGTTAACCAGCCAAGCTAAGCAGACTGCTGTGGCCTGGTATTATCAGGCTTGCAAGGCTCATGGATATTGGATCCTTACCAGCCTGAAATACCAGGCCTCAGTAGTCTGCTTCATCTGGCTGGTTAACAAAAATAGGGGGACCCCACACCATTTTTTTTCGAGGGGATCCCCTATTTTTGTTAATCAGTTCACTTCAGGTCAGCCGGAATTCCCTCTGACATCACTGATGCTGTGCGGTGTCCCCGGCTGACCTGAAGTGAAAGTGGGAAGCAATCAATTAAGCTTCCCAGCTAACCACTTCCTCTCCTGTCAGCCAGGAGAAGAGATGATTCATTCGGGGGTTTACTGCGAGGCTGGCAGCATTAGCTGCGGTCCCTGCAGTAAACGTTAACCCTTTCACAATGATTACATCAGGGGACCTGACTGTGCGTTGGATAGGTAAGAATAATGTTGCTTTATTATTTTATTTTTATTACAGGAGAACAAGGGAATCGAGGATTACCAGTACAATAAAATATGGTCAAAAACTGTGTATTTATTTAATTAAAATGATTTTTCATTAATGTGTGTGCTTTTTTTTTATTTCATACAATAGGATTAATAATTGATAGTTGTATAATTGACAGCTCTCAATTATTAACCTGGCTTAAAGTCACCTTTCAATAGCAAGGTGGCTTTAATCCATTATTAACCCATTCGCCACCGCTACAGGGCAATGGGAATAGACGGGCTAAGTGCCCGAAAGGGGAATCTAATTATAGATTTGCCTTTTCTGGGGTGTCTGGGGGCAGATGTTTGTAGCCAGGGGGGCCCAAAAATAATGGTCCTTCTCTGGTCTATTATTATCTGCCCTCACTCGCTGGCTTTGTCTGTCTGGTTGAGAAAATAGTGCGGGAGCCCACGCATTTTTTTTCAACAATTTTACACCTCATATATATATTTATATATATATACACATGTAATTGTGACACATATATATATATATTTATAGTACATACACTTCTACATAGTATAATAGCCGCTAATTCAATTGCTGGCTTTGTGAAATTACAGACCCGACATGAAATGACACATGGTTTACATACAGTTAACCATGTAGTTTGATATATGGTTTTCACTAACAATTACATGAGTGTATGTGTGCAAAATTTCACACATGTAGGGGTTAATTAAAGGTGTAAATTCGTAGAAAAAAAGGCTTTTTTGTACAACGAATTTACATCTTTAATTAACCCCTACATGTGTGAAATTTTGCACACATACACTCATGTAATTGTTAGTGAAAACCATATATCAAACTACATGAAATGACATGGTTAACTCTATGTAAACCATGTGTCATTTCATGTCGGGTGGTTCTGTAATTTCACAAAAGCCGGCATTGCCCGGCAATTGAATTAGAGGCTATTTTACTATGTAGAAGTGTATGAACTATAAATATATGTATATATATATATGTCACAATGACATGTATATATATATATATATATATATATATGTTACTTAAACCCAAACCATGGGTAACACGATTAAACATGGTTCCAATCAGGAACAGGGCAACTCTAACATGATTAGATCAAAATAAGAGAATAAGTGCATCTAGCCCAGCCAAAGACAGAGTTTCTATAAAAGAATTAATTTTATTGAGAAAAATACACATATAAAAACGTTCACAAAAACATGTAATGCTAATGAAGTGTATTGGTGACTAGGACAAAACTGAAACACCTGTGAAACATAGAATATTGCACTAGCTGAGCTTGCTCACCCAAATGTAGCCCGGTGAGGTAAAGGAGCTATTGCTGAAAAAATGCCACGGTAAAGTAAAAAAGTAAACACATGGGCATGACAAAAAATAGGTGAGTACAGAGCAACGACATCATGGCAGCACCAGGGATAATGGTATAGTACCAAGAAGTGGCATAATCAGCCTCCCTGCAGTGATATGTCTAATGCACTGCAGTGCCCTGCAACACTAAAAGAGAAAGGGGGTGAGGAGAGATTGAAACGCATTCAGCAAGGAGGAAAGTGCTTCCTAACTGAAGCCAAAATGTATGCGAGCTCTAGTGCGACCAAGCTTACCCATGTGGGACAATGTCACAGGTACGTGCCCCAACGCACGTTTCGCTATATTGAGCTTCCTCAGGGGGCGATCATATATATATATATATGTATTCTATGTGTGTATATCTAGTGTTTACAAGGAAAGAAAGGGTTTATTTCAATTACGATATTTCTGTCCCATTGACTTACATTGGTTTCCGGTATCGGAATCGGCGATACCCGATACTTTTTGGGTATTGGTCCGATCCAATCCGATCCGATATTTCATGATATCGGAAAGTATCGCTCAACACTAATGAAGACATTATAGAATCAAGTGCGATGCGTATTCTGTTTGTCTTCTGTCCTCTCAATCACTGCTTTTGCAAAGTGCAGCAAGATGAGATTATTATTATATTAATTAATATTACACTGAGGTATGTCATTTTGGTCACTACCTATGCAGAGCGCATCAGCTGATGTCAAAGTCATCTCGATTGCTGCAATCTACATAAACAGCGCTATGCAAACACTGTGGCTGCTCCAAGAAGTAGTGACAATCATTTGACACTTGATGATCAACATAACCCATTTAATTGTTGCCACTAGTGTCAGTGGTGTTTACTTAAAAAAACGCTCGGATTTCAAAATTAGCAACCCATCTAACCAGCCCCTTCAGTTTGTACGAGGCTCTTCGAATGGATTAAACAGAGGCTCTAAAGGTTAACTGGAATGACAAACAGTAGTCCTGGTTGCTTGCCAGTGTTGTATCATTGTAAATAGGGAACGGAAATCTCAGGCTGTTATCTTTGTAAATTGGCTGCAAAACCTTTCAATTTTAGATGGCAACAGGAAGATTAAATACTACAATAAATAACATTTTCATTGCTCCCAAGAGTGAGATTAGACAAACAACAGTGTATCTAAACTGCTAGGTTAAGTTACAATTTTATGAAAATATATTTTTCTAAACATTTTGGAAATTAATGTAAAATTAAATAGTAACTACACTTGTATTTTATAAGTCAATAGTACAAGTGGAGAAAAGAAACATGTAATATGTTTCATCTGCATCTGTAAGACCTGCCTGACATGTGACTTGAGGTCAGGTGAATAAATCAATATGTCACCAAGATAGCTCACAACAAATCTACCTGCCAGGTGACTAAAAATGTCTAAGAGGCCTAAGAGGCCTGGCCCGGCACCGGGAGGAGGTCGCCAGGATGGAAGCCAGCTGGCGTGCCCTAAAACTAAACTTGGACCGGCGCCAATCCCTCTTACCTGAAGTGTCTGTACCGGAAGGTGAGGCACCCGTTCTAGTAGAGGAGTCCGTGCGGGCATCCCAGCCCTTGCAATGTGATCCGGTTGACGTTGTCGCAATGGAGGCACCCGTTCCTGCAAAAAACTCTGCACCGGAAGCACCCCAGATCCCGCTGTCTGCCCCCGTCGCTGAGACAGAAGAAGCGACACCCGTCCTCATGGAGGAGGCCGCGCAGGCACCAGAGCACTACCTGCCTGTACCGGAGCCCCGACTGTCATCTGTTCCAGAGCCGGCTGCTTCCTCCACAGGTGAGCGCCGCCAGGACTGGGGGGCGCCAGGAGAGCTGCCGCAAACCGGACACTGTAAGCTGCAGTTTGATGGTGGAGACATGGAGCTGCTGGTGGAGGAGAATTTCAACCGGCGTCAGGAGGAAGAGTGGAGACGTTGGGAGCGGGAAGCAGAGCGACAAAGGGAGCAGCGAGAAACCCAAAAGCTTCGGCAACGTAACCTGGAGAAGGACCGGGCAGATGAGGACCGGATGAGAAAAGATAAAGGAACCCTGTGGGAGCCGCGGCATAAGGGTGTAGTACGGAGCTTTAAATTGAAAGGTGGTTGGGGCTTCATCCAGGAGCCTGGACTTTATTTAGAAGTTTTTGTGAACCGGCGGGACGTGGAGGCTCACCTCCCAGAAGGACACCCAGGGAGGGACCTGTTGCCAGGAGACTTGGTGACTTACACCCGACACTGGGGTTACAATGGATGGTACGCCCTAAATGTTACCAGGTGCGACCCCTACTCCCCAGAGTGTCAGGAACCTGTGAGACCCTCGGAGCCTTCAGCCTCCCACATCCAGGCCTCTGCAAAAGTGCCCACCCCACGCCGTAAATCTCCCCAGCCTCCCTCAGTGGTCTCCTCAGCAGCCCCAGCTATGGACATGATAAGTATAGCTGGCCCGTACCCGGCGCCTGTTAGGCCCCCTGGGGTTCGTTCAGTCCGGGACATAGGGTTCCAGACCCGGAGGGAGATGAAAGAGGTGGCCACACAGACCCAGATAGCGGGTCACGACTTGACTGTACAGGCCACACGACGTCATCAGGTCCTGGTGGTCCTTGGTGTCTCGGATGTTTGGCAAGCATCAGAAGAGTACCAGGTGGTACCTGGAACACCCCTGCCAAAGAATTATAAATAACCCGGACAGGGTCCCTGTATGTAAATAGTTAAATTGTTGATGTACCCGGACGGGTGAATGTTCATAAAAAAGTTTTTTAACTTAATAAAAAAAAAAAACACAGTTTTCATTACTTTTATTACAGTCTCATCCTGCGACGCCATCGATCTCCTGTAAAAAAATGAAAAAAAAAAAAAAAAGTATACCACCTGACCGACGCAGTCCATAGTAACGAGTGTCCCACGACGATCCAGCTCTGCTACATCAGAATGACAGGCAGAGCCTGTCATCCCGGCGCAGCACAGCTGATTACCTGCTTCCCCGGCGGTGACGTCATCGGACTGGTTTACGGCCGGGATTACCCTGCAGTCACTGCAGTTATCGCGAAAAACTGCATGTGACCGCCAGGGAGAAGATAATGGCGGCCATCAAGCAGTCCAGGACGTGACCGCCGGAGATCTTCTGCCAGGTAAGTGCCGCTGACTCCTGACAGACCCGACCGACGGACACTCACAGTGTCAGTGACAAATCCGATTCCGGTATTCGATATGACGAAAATATCGGTATTCGGAATCGAAAGGCCGATACAGCTAAAATCGGCCGATACCCAATATTTGAAGTATCGTATCGCTCAAGACTAGTCAGGATGGCACAGGTTTTCATGACGCCAACGTAGGCGTCATGGGTCGGGAAGGGGTTAAAATTAACGGCACAATCATAAGGATGATGGGGACGAAGTTCTTGAGACCCCTGTTCTGAAGACACATCCCCAAAGTCAGACAGGTATTCAGAGATTCGGTACCCACCCTGGCTAGCAGGGTGCCCAAGCAGTGTTCTTGACAATACTCACACCACTTTACCACCTCTCGAGTCTGCCAATCTACAACAGGATTGTGCAGCGGAACTCAAGGTAGTCCAAGAGCCACAGGAGAGAGCGAACCCTCTAGCACATAACAGTCAATAAATTCTGAGTGCATAACCCTTACCTGTAGATTTAACACTCGAATGACCTGAGTAAAATATCCCTGGCTCGAGGATACAGAGTCAATGGCGATCATGTGTATTGGTCTAGACAAGTTATGTGGTTTGAGGCCCTGGACCTGAACGAATCTAGCGTAGATTGAATTAAACCCTGCCACACTGTCCTAAAAGGTTGAACTAACAACCTTATTTTTGCACAGATGGATCTCAGCTGGTAAAAAAAAATTATGACCTACGCACAGAGGAAATATGTACATTTGGGTTGTCAACCTCCCAAAACCCGGACTCTTTAAGGGTATGCCACACTAAACAGCGTCGCTAACGAGATCGCTAAAAAACGTCACTATTTAGCAATCTCGTTAGTGACGCTGTTGTGTGTGGCATGTAGCAACGACGTGGCCCTGCTGTGATCTCGCTGATCGTTCACTAGCGTTCTGGACCGTATTTAGATAGTTGGCGTCCCGCTGGTGAGCCTATATCGCTGTGTCTGGCACGTTTTGTGAACGATTTGCGCTGTTTTTTACATCGCAAAGTCGTTAAGGAGATCGCTAACCGCTTATGCGTCGTTAATAGTGTTGAGCGATACGATACCGCAAGTATTGGGTATCGGCCGATATTACCTCTATCGGCCTTTCGATACTTAGTTCCGATATTTTCGTCTTATCGGATACCGGAATCGGGATTGTCACTGTCACTGTCAGTGTCCGTCGGTCGGGTCTGTCAGGAGTCAGCGGCACTTACCTGGCAGAAGATCTCCGGCGGTCACGGGCTGGACTGCTTCATGGCCGCCATCATCTTTCCCCGGCGGTCACATGCAGTTTCTCGCGATAACTGCAGTGACTGCTGGGTAATCCCGGCCGTAAAGCAGTCAGTCCGATGACGTCACCGCCGGGGAAGCAGGTAATCAGCTGTGCTGCGTCGCGATGACAGGCTCTGCCTGTCATTGCGATGTAGCAGAGCTGGATCGTCGTGGGACTGTCGTTACTATGGACTGCGTCGGACAGGTGGTATACTGTTGGTTTGTTTTTTTTCTTTTTTTACAGGAGATCGATGGCGTCGCAGGAATGAGTGTATAATAAAATTAATGAAAACTGTGTTGTCTCTTTTATTTCATTAAAAGACTTTTTTCTTGCTTTGTCTTTTTTTTATACATTTAATAACTTTGGGATTAATAATGGATCGGTGTCTTATTGACACCTCTCCATTATTAACCGGGCTTATTGTCACCGTGCAATCAACGGTGACATTAACCCCTTATTACCCCACTTGCCACCGCTACAGGGCAGTGGGAAGAGCCGGGTAAAGTGCCACAATTGGCACATCTTTTGATGCGCCAAATGTGGGGCTGCTGTAGCCTGGTATTATCAGGCTGTTGAGGGCCAAAATCCATGGGCCTTGACAGTCTTTTAATACCAGGCCGCAGCAGTCTGCATTTTACTTGGCTGGTTAACAAAAATAGGGGGACCCCTACGCCGTTTTTTTTTCGAGGGGATCCCCTATTTTTGTTAACCAGCCAAGCTAAGCAGACTGCTGTGGCCTGGTATTATCAGGCTTGCAAGGTCCATGGATATTGGATCCTTACCAGCCTGAAAAACCAGGCCTCAGCGGTCTGCTTCATCTGGCTGGTTAACAAAAATAGGGGGGACCCCACGCCAATTTTTTTCGAGGGGATCCCCTATTTTTGTTAATCAGCCAAGATATGCAGACTGCTGTGGCCTGGTATTATCAGGCTGGCAAGGTCCATGGATCTTGGCTCCTTAACAGCCTGAAAATCCAGGCCTCAGCGGTCTGCTTCATCTGGCTGGTTAACAAAAATAGGGGGGACCCCACGCCAATTTTTTTCGAGGGGATCCCCTATTTTTGTTAATCAGCCAAGATATGCAGACTGCTGTGGCCTGGTATTATCAGGCTGGCAAGGTCCATGGATCTTGGCTCCTTAACAGCCTGAAAATCCAGGCCTCAGCGGTCTGCTTCATCTGGCTGGTTAACAAAAATAGGGGGGACCCCACGCCAATTTTTTTCGAGGGGATCCCCTATTTTTGTTAATCAGCCAAGATATGCAGACTGCTGTGGCCTGGTATTATCAGGCTGGCAAGGTCCATGGATCTTGGCTCCTTAACAGCCTGAAAATCCAGGCCTCAGCGGTCTGCTTCATCTGGCTGGTTAACAAAAATAGGGGGGACCCCACGCCAATTTTTTTCGAGGGGATCCCCTATTTTTGTTAACCAGCAAAGATAAGCAGACTGCTGTGGCCTGGTATTATCAGGCTGGCAAGCAGGGTCGGACTGAGCCACCGGGACACCGGAGAAACCTCCGGTAGGCCCCAGCTCCTGCGTGGTGGGCCCTGATTTGAAAGGATAGGTCGCGGGGCAGAGGGGGTGGTGGCCCCGGGCCCCGCGCTCTGAGGGGGCCCACCCGGAGCTACGCTACAGTAACTGTATCGGCGTGCACAGCACGCCGATACAGTTACATTCTGCGGCAGAGCAGGGAGAATCGATCTTCCTGCTCTGCCGCCCAGAAGCTATGGGGCCTGAACAGGCGTTGGGGGGGCCCGGTGCCAGCAGTGGGCCCCCCAACCGTCATCGGAGGGTCAGCTGTATCGGCATGGGCACGGTTGGGGCGAGGATATGGGTGTGATTAGCTGTGAAATGGGTGTGGTCGGGGCGTGGCTTAAAATTTGCAGCGGCGCGCATAGCGCGCCGCAGCCTTTAACCCTCTTTCCTGTCTTCAAAATTTGGGAGGTATGCTGTATGAGCTCCCTACAACTTCTGGGCATGCTCCTGATGAGCGCGACGGATGGTCTCCTGAGGGATCTCCTCCCACACCTGGACTAAAGCATCCACCAACTCCTGGACAGTCTGTGGTGCAACGTGGCATGGCCTAAAATTTGCTGCAGCAGGCACAGCGTGCCACAGCCTTTGACCCTCTTTCCCTTCTTCAAAGGTTGGGAAGTATGATGGTGGGCCCCAAGAATATTTTTTCTCTGGTGGGCCCAAGGTACTCCAGTCCGACGCTGCTGGCAAGGTCCATGGATCTTGGCTCCTTAACAGCCTTAAATACCATGCCTCAGCAGCAGGGGCGTACATAGAAATCATGGGGCCCCATAGCAAAAGTCTGAATGGGCCCCCCCAAAAAAAAAAACCCACAGCCATTGTAAATGTAAAGTGCCAGCACAGTGAGGGGACACATTAAACAAAAAAATGTATTATGCCCCCATAGATTGTGCCCCCATAGATGCTCCATAGTATAGGCCCTTATGCTGCCGCAGCTGCTGCAACCAAAAAAAAAAAAAAAGACATACTCACCTTTCGTCGCTGGGGGCCAGGTGCCGGTGTCCTGAGCAGGGGGTGACACCAGGTGCCGATGTCACCGCTCGCTCAGGGCCCCGGCACCTGAGATATTTACCTGTCCTCTCTCCACTGCTGAGTGCCGCTGTCTTCGGGGTCCTCCAGCAGTGAATGATGAGGCAGAGGGCGCGGCGCGCACTAA
This sequence comes from Oophaga sylvatica, assembly GCA_033576555.1. Taxonomy (NCBI): domain Eukaryota; kingdom Metazoa; phylum Chordata; class Amphibia; order Anura; family Dendrobatidae; genus Oophaga; species Oophaga sylvatica. Next base: position 610,724,283 of record JARQOD010000002.1, read on the forward strand.
CGACGTCATCACGCCCTCTGACCTGAACATTGCAGCAAGAGGACGCGAGCAACAGTGGAACGGGACAGGTAAATATCCCTTATACTCACCCTTCTGCCGGCGCGGTCTGTGCAGCCCCTGCTCTTCTCCCACGGTCTCCGCCGCCAGTGTTCAGCGGTCACGCGGGACAGCTCATTAAAGTCGTGAATATGTGCGTATTCCATAGCAGCTGCTTGGTCTGCTTCATTCACGGTACGCCACTGCTCAGCAGTCTGCTTCATCAGGCTGGTTAACAAAAATAGGGGGGACCCGACGCCATTTTTTATTCGAAGGGAACCCCTATTTTTGTTAATCAGTTCCCTCTGACGTCACTGATTGTGTCCCTGGCTGACCTGAAGTGAAAGTGGAAAGCAATCAATTAAGCTTTCCACTTCCTCTCCTGTCAGCCAGGAGAGGAACTCATTCATTTGGGGGTTTACTGTGAGGCTGCAGCATTAGCTGCGGTCCCTGCAGTAAACATTAACCCTTTCTGAAGGATTACACCGTGGGACCTGACTGTGCATGGGATAGGTAAGAATAATTTTGCTTTTTTATTTTATTTTTATTACAGGAAATGGTTTTTGCAGTCAAATAAAAGATGGTCAAAAACATGTGTCTTTATTTCATTAAAATGATTTTTAATTAAAGTGTGTGTGTTATTTTTATTTCATGCAATAGGATTAATAATTGATAGTTGTCTAATTGACAGCTCTCAATTATTAACCTGGCTTAAGGTCACCTTTCAATTGCAATGTGGCTTTAACCCCATATTAACGCATTCGCCACCGCTACAGGGCAATGGGAATAGACGGGCAAAGTGCCAGAAAGGGCAAATCTAATTATAGATTTGTCTTTTCTGGGGTGTCTGGGGGCAGATGTTAGTAGCCAGAAATAATGGTCCCTCTCTGGGCTATTATTATCTGCCCCCATTCGCTGGCTTTGTCTGTCTGGTTGCGAAAATAGGGCGGGAGCCCACGCATTTTTTTAAAACAATTTTACACCTCATATACATATATATATATATATATATACATGTCATTGAATTTGTGACACATATATATATATATTTATATTTATAGTTCATACACTTCTACATAGTATAATAGCCGCTATTTCAATTGACGGCTTTTGTGAAAATGCAGAACCCGACATGAAATGACACTTGGTGTACATAGGGTTAACCATGTCTTTTCATGTCCTTTGCTATCTGATTTGCACAAACAATTACATCAGTCAATGTGTGCAAAATTTCACACCTGTAGGGGTTAATTAAAGGTGTAAATTCGTAGCAAAAAAGTCCGTTTTTTTACAACGAATTTACACCTTTAATTAACCCCTACAGGTGTGAAATTTTGCACACATAGACTGATGTAATTGTTTGTGCAAATCAGATTGCAAACGACATAAAAAGACATGGTTAACCCTATGTACACCAAGTGTCATTTCATGTCGGGTGCTTCTGTCTTTTCACAGAAGCCGGCTTTACCCGGCAATTGAATCAGAGGATATTTTACTATGTAGAAGTGTATAAACTATACATATATGTATATATATATATGTCACAATGACATGTATATATATATATATATGTATTCTATGTGTGTATATTTAGTGTTTACAAGGAAATAAAGGTTTTTTTTAGTTGCGATATTTTGTTCCCATAGACTTACATGGGACTTCCGGTATCGGAATCGGATATCGCCGATATTTAGTGATATCGGCGATACCATTCCGATCCGATATTTTTAGATATCGAGCAGTATCGCTCAACACTAGTCGTTAACGAGATCGCTAAATGTGGCAGCTACTAGCGACATTAAAACGATCACAAAAACGATCGCATTAGTATGCGTCGTTATTGTGATCGTTAGCGGGAGCGTTTAGTGTGGCAGTACCTTTAGTTTTCTAGCTGCTGTTTAATAGTGTGATAGGGAATGATAAGCACCCATAAAATGACCCTTTCCACCACAGAAGAAACACACACCCCATTTAAGCACCCCATACAGCTGGACAAAAAGAGTAAGATGCCCCACCCAACTGCATAGGTTCCTCAGTTGACTCAGACCTAGATTCCCTTGACCCCGGACCTCCCGCAAATTGGAGTGTCTCTTTAAGTCTCTGGCAAAGATGTCGGTCAACACGGATAGCCAGATACATGGCCTCTCAAGGAAAACCAAAGTCTCATACAGAGCAAAGGCATCCTTTCACTTACAGCTAGCCCTTGACAGAACTGGCTTATGAAGCATGGGGTCATTCCACTTTTTATCTGTTGACCACCTCCGAAAAACAAATAATTTATCTTCCGCTGGCCGTTATCCTTGCTGAAACTGACGTAGTGTAGACTTGGCCAGGGAGACGCGATCGGGGTCGTCATATATATAACCCAGCACCTGAAAAAATTCCTCTACAGTCTGAAGTGACTGAGTCTGCCTGGAGAGAAAATGCCCAGGCTTGGGGGTCTCTTTGAAGGAGAGACATTATGATACCCACCAATTCCACCTCAGTTCCTGAGGAGTGAGGAAATAATTTAAAGTAAAGCTTACAGAAATCCCTTAAAACAACTACACTGTTGCAGGATACCCTGGGGTTAGAGGCTCCTTCCCAATCCCTAAAATTATGTGCACCCTACCTATCCCTGCTCCCTGGATTACTTCTGATGGTGAAGATGCCAGGGCCACATGCCTTGCTGAGCTCTTAAATCAGCTCTTATCTATCCACTACCCCACCCAGGGAAGTGGAGAGTTGTAGTGAATAAAAATACACAAATCAGACTACCAAGGAAAGACATACAGGGATAAATGAAAATACCAATCAAACAAATATGCACTCTAAAATAACAGAGTAGAACTCCGGGAAGTAAAGGAAGGAAAAACCAAATAGGAGAGGACGAGGATATGCACACTGATCAATCACCAAGCAACAGTCTTCTAAACAACGCTTCCTCAAACAACCAACACCTCCAACTCCATAACCAGGCAGTATGAAACTAACACTGGCAATCCCTGATTGCCAGAGGTGAGTATGTATAACAGAAGGGAGTGGCCAACACTGAACAGCTGAGGCCATCTGAGCAGGAAATTTTCAGGAGCTCTTAATTGAACAGATTAACCCCTGCACTGTGTAACGAATGGAAGCGGAGGCAGAGATGGTGAAGTTCACATTCACCATGGGGTGCTCCGAAGGGGGAGTGACTAGTGAGCCCCGGGTACCCGTAGTAAGGCCCCTCGAACAGGACCAGAATGGAATACCCGGAGGACACAGGTGCTACCTCCAGTTAGACCCCAGACACGTGGCAGCTGTCCCAGAGGGACCAAAAGGGGTAACAGGTCAAATAGCAGAAACCGTGGAGGGTTAGACGGAGATGAGGAAGGTCCTGGTTCAGAGTGGATGGTAGCAGGCTGGCTCCAGTGACCTTGTCACAGTCCATGGATACGAATGACTGAAGGCGGAATGGGATGATACTTGTGCCAGTAATAACCGAGATTGTCAGAGATAGCCGGATACAGGATTCCAATGATCTGTGGAGACAAATAGAATGAGCGAAGCACAGAGACTGCTAACGCAGCGCAGACAGATCAGAGTCATAACCAGATTTAGCAATGATAGAAACACGTTTCTCCAGCACTCCCCTTAAGGTGGAGTGACCAGATATAGTAATGAGTGCGCTGCCATTGGTTGATTGACATTTTTCAAAAAATGCACGCTGCCCCTTTAAGAGAGACGGTGGGAGTGGCCTCGCGTCCTAAGCATTCCTCCTAGAGGCCTGCTGGCAGCGTGCCAGGAACTGGGAGAGGAAGCAGGACGCTGAGAACCAGACAGAGCAGGGGACTTCAGCCTGCGCACAGACTGCTGCAAAGGGACAGCTGAAGGAGCTGAAAGTAAGAGACCAGGAGGGAGTGCAGAGCCAGCACAGGGACGAGTGTAACACACTGTTTAATATAATGATGAAGTGCTTCTAAATAGTGCAGGAGTATGTGAAATCAGACACAGAGGAATTGTGGCCCCTATCTGTCGCAGTATACTGGAGAGACCTAGGCTGTGTATTAAAAACTTGTACTAATATATTTTATATGTTCATTAGGTTTTATTGCTATAACACTGAAAATCCCTTTAATCTTGGATTGAAATCACCCAAGCAACTCCAGATATATTCATCTTATTGTCAACTACTGGTTACAATTTTACAGCAGTAGTGAAATTTGTATATCTTGATTGTTGACTTCAATATCCGTTACACCCCATCCCCTGCCTCCACCAATATCAGTTTTATTGCAGGAAAAGATCTATTTTCCAGATCAAACTATCTTGAAATGATTCAGCACATCTTATTTTATTACCTGTATCTAGAATCTGTATAATAGGAGTCTGAGCAGAAATGTTTTGTGCCTGTCCAGCTGGTTTCTTAAACGCTGCAATATTAACTTATTTGTGCATCTATCTTTGTATGATATGATGCTTATTTTTACGGATTTATATTGCATGTTGGTGATGATGACACTTGATATATATGTCTTTTTTATGGGTCACTTGAGTAGAAGAGCTCTGCTAATGTTATTTCAATATTTTTAGTATGTATAGAAGTTGTCATTGAATCACAGTTTTCTATGCTGCAGATCAAGCAGAGCTTGGAATTCTGAGCTGTGTTTAACCCCGCCCACACCGCTGATTGGCTATTTTATCTGTACAGTGGTGGGGAAGTGGTTGGACTAGGAGGCACGAGGCCGCTTGTCCTGTAGTGATAATTGCCAGCTTATAAACCACTGGTTGTATTGAATCAGCAAAACAAGGCACAGTAAGTGACACATCTCTGGAATCAGAGTTTCTGCCCCTACATCATGATGCTTTCAGATTACATAGAAAGAACCTGATGACAGATTCACGTTAAGGTGAACTCAAAGGTCAAGGTTATTGAAGAGCAAATACATTCGGCACTATTCATTACTCACACGAATAGTACGCTATTCTGGCTATTCATTACTCAGCGAGTAATTTGGTATTCGCCTCGGTATATCCGAGTGACCCACCCAGCATGGTTGGTGCTTTATTTGCAGCCAATGAACATGTTGGGCTGGCTTGCCAATCACAGTAATGCTGGCGCCTTCTTTGGTGTGGCATTACTGTGATTGGCTGGACTTACAGAGTCATAGGGAATATTTAATCCCTGCCAGCGCCATCTTGCACACATTGCAGCTGGAAACAGCGTAGGGAGAGCGTAGTTTGAGCGTAGGGAGAGTGAAAGGAGTGTATAGGCTGATTTTTTTTATTCCAAAAGCTTTTTTAAGAGCTCATGAGGGTGAGTGAGGGTTAGTTCTTTGTTAGGTGGAGATAGCGTAGGGAGAGATTTAATAGGAGGGAGCGTAAAGCTCCCGTCCCACATAGCGAGATCGCTAGCGAGATCGTTGCTGAGTCACAAGTTTTGTGACACAACAGCGATCTCCCCAGCGATCTCGCTATGTGTGATACCCAACGACGACCAGCCCCCCTGCTGGGTATCGCTGGTCGTCGTTGAATGTCCTGGACATTTTTCATTTTTTTGATCGCTGGTCTCCCGCTGGCCAGCACGCATCGCTGCGTGTGACAGGCGGGAGACCAGCGATCAGCGAGCTGGAACCGCTCGGTGCCTGGAAACCCGATGTGTACGTTAGATACGGACGGCGCATAGAAACCCGATGTGTACCTTGGTTACCAGCTCCCTGCGCCAGCGCGCTGGTATCCAACATACACTGCTGGTAACTAAGCGACGTGCATCGCTTGTTACCAGCAGTGTCGCTGTCCTGATCGCTGCCTCAGCTGCCTGTTTGGCAGCTCACCAGCGATCATGTAGCGACACACCAGCGATCCTGTCAAGTTCATATCATTGTCGGGATCGCTGGTGAGTCGCTATGCGTGACGGGCCCTAAAAAGGCAGGCACCTGGGTGTTATCACTATCAGTGCACATCATCATTGCAAGTACATGCTGGAGATCTCTACTATTTTGCATTGAGTGCTGTATACTTTAGGATTAGGAACAGACTGTGGGATTAGGGAGAGATAGGCAGGCTTTCATCCACTACCATAATATACAAATCAGCTTTTTTTAGAGGCAAAAAATATTAGGTAGTACTAGCATATACAAAACCAATTTTTTGGAGCTGCATAATATTCCTGTGAAGCAGCAAGTAATTTTTTTTTAAAGCTAAATAATATTCCTCAGTGGCAGCATATAGTAACATCCTTTTGAAAAGCTAATTGCTAAAAAATATTCCTCGACTATTGCTTAAATAACTAATATTTATCTAGCAGTTGTGCGACTGGCGCAAAACCTGCTGAGCTACGCAGCGAAGTGTTACTATTTACTAGTAATTACCCTGTAAACAAATTTTTATTGGTTAAATAAATAGCGTATTTTTATCTAGCAGTTGTGCGACTGGTGAAATCCTTGCAGAGATACGCAAACGTCATAATTTACAAGTGGTAATAATTTTCATTAGTCTGTTGTTGCAGTGTGTCATCAAGGCGATATCAAAAATAATAGTGGAGGAGAGCGCTGTTGCTGAAAATAATCTCTATATAAAGACCAATATTGATATTATCGCCATATGGTCACTGGTAAATATATATCAGTCCTACAAAACATATAAGAGATCACAGCACAGTTACAGAGAATGACTTACCGCTGTCGTTCTTTCTGATGGAGTCGTTCACTTTTCACGTCTTTCCATCCGGCCCAGACCGACATGACAATTTATTCCAGCCGGGGCTCGGCTACAGGGAACAAAACAAAGACACATCTGACTTCTCACATTTTCAGCACTGTCTCCAATGGGACTATTCCCAACATGCACAAACTCCTCATCCTGCTGATACCCCAATGCTGATCCGCTGCTGCAGTATGTGTCCCTATTACTGCACCTGCTGTGCTGTTTCCTGTGCCCTCTAAATTCTAAAGCAACCCTCTAGTATATAGTAATGCCAGGTGCAAGTGACCTAGAAAACAGTGCCCACATTTGTCCCATAAAAAAAAATATTGCCCTGTGTGTGCCCCTTTGACAGTCACAGTAACCTGAGTTCCCCTATAACAATAAGTTCCCACTTTACATTTAATAATGTTCCGAGTCTCCCCCCTGTCAGCCTGCATTATGCTATGCCATAGCATAATACACCAGATAGTCCTCAATATAGTATAATGCACTCCCCATAGGTCTCCATATAGTATAATGCACTCCCCATAAGCAGACTGCATATTGTATAATGCATTCCCCATAGGCAGACTCTATATAGTATAATGCACCCCATAGGCCTCCATATAGTACAGTATAATGCAGTCCCCATAGGCCTCCATATATATAA